>OX381712.1:57673287-57705960 GCA_947462335.1 Harmothoe impar | reverse complement strand
GAGATAATTAACAAGTCACTTGTCGATTTTAAGAAATGTCAATGTCCCTTGTCGATTTTAAGAATAGGGTCTTGTCACTTGTCACTGACACTGTAAAAATGTCACTAGGCCTCATGTCACTTGTCGATTTTAAGGAATGCCTACCATATATCATTTGTCGATTCTAAGAAATAAGTCTTGTCCCTTGTCACTAGGCTCATGTCGATTTGTCGATTTTACCCGTCTGGGGCCCTAAATGTGCCTCTTCAACGTTTTAGTTTTCCGCGTGGTACAGTAGGCAGACGCCAGTGGAGCGTCTTTTGGTGGGCGCCTGCTCCCAGCGCGGTCCGTGTGACTTGGTACGGACTGCAGCCACTGCTGGGGGCGTTCGGACAAACATTATTTGTAGCATCTTGTAGACATGTGACTTGTACAAGAAGCACAGGAGCAGGGGGCGGAAACACGCATTTTATTGTCGTATTGCAATTGCATTAATTCAAACTGAAAAGCAATATATGTAGGGGTATTACGGGAAAGTCTAGATCTAGGCCTACTAGTGACTGCAGAGGGGTTTTCGGCGACTTTTCGACCTGTTGCAATAATTTAAGCGATCTGGCGACTTTTGCACAAAATTGATTATAGGATAAAGGGTCTAAAAAAACGACCTTGCGACCTGAGGGGGGGGGGCCCTCTGCACCCCCCTACTGCAACCTACTGCATCCATGCATCATAACAAACAATAAGGCGGCAATGGGAATAGATGTAGGCCTAAGTCAGTGCCCGGTAGGCTATGCACAGGCAGGGCTCGTAGCCGTAGGGGTTGATGCAGGAGTTGTTTTCTACCCAAAGATTCACACAGATAAGAAAGGTTCATCAAAGTTGCATTCAGGTGGGTAGCGCCAGGGCAACAGGCTACATCTCCAGTTTAACCCTTTATAGTTTAACATGAATAGGGCCTACAGCTCTGTAGGATACCTATAGGCCTACCCGCTAACTCACCAGGACTTCATTAAAAGAATCATGCCAACCATATGTTGGGTTAGGCCTACATACACTCCTGAAGGATCAACATGATGCATAGGTGCTGTCCTGGCTAGTAGACGCGCCAAGGGATGTATTGATGCACCCAAGGCTGCATTCATGCACCCATGGCAGCGCTGCATTCATGCACCTGATTGGCCCTTCGGCATAACTCATTAAGTGACCCTTATTAAAGTTAAAGGGTAAACGATGGCAATTGTTATGATATAGGCCTACATTATATTCCCCACAAGCCACATCAAATTGTTGCTTACTTTACTCCCATCCTACTGGTTGGCTACCTCGCATTCCTGGCTTACCCTCAGTTACCCTGCACACTTTTCCTAATACCCCCACCCGCTGACTCCCCTCCCTGAGTGAGTGGGGGCGGCGTGAGTGAGCCCAGCCCCGGCAGACACCAGTCACTGGTCCCCGCCACAACAACGTGTTACCCACGTTCTACGCCAAAACTCAGCTTTAAAACTCCACCAAACTCCACAAATCTTACTCCACATCGCCACTCGGAGCTACCAAACCACAACCACCCACCCCTACTGTAGGATACCAAGGTGTTAGGATTGTACGCTGGGAGCTGGGATAGTTTTGAGCGCGGATTTTGTGTGACTAGTTTTTTGTTATTGTGCGTGTGTGACTGGGTGAGAGTGTGACAGTGGTGGAAGACGCATGGTGACACACCACCACTCACTGTCACCACTACACCACTGCTAAACCACCAACCCAATGGAGCTGCTTCATATCAAAGGTAAGCTTCTAGATTTATATATCTTATAATTTCAGGAAATGTGTCCTACTCTGACTAAAGAAAGCAAGACTTGGTTGTAATTTGGGGAATATAGATAAAGTAATTAATCCATTTTTCACCAATATTTTGGTGATGGAATCATGGTTTGGGGTCTCATGCAATGCACCCTTGCTCTCTCCAGCAGTCCCATGATTCTTTGAAATAAAACACACCTAGTAGAGTAGTACAATCTCAAGGAGGAAAGCATAACAATTATTAAACATGTTTTTTGACCTTTCACCCAGTGGAAACTGAGGTCTAATATAGTATTGGGAGGAGTGATTATTTGACCTATTTGGTTTGAGACTGGTTGAACCAGAGGGGGTTTTGTTTGGGTGTCTGCACTGCAGTGACTGGGTCAGTGACGGGGTGGTTCCTATGAGGTCCGCCCTACCAATCACCCTCACTCAGTCTCAGCTGTCAAAGCATGGAAGTTGGGATGGTAGGCTTTGTTGGAAGCCTTGGCTAGATTCTATATGGAACTCCTTGTATTTTGTGTAAACTGCTAAATAGTACCGGGTACTTCTAGACTAGTACCTGCAGCCTAAACTATAAAAGCTTATAAACGTTGTCTTGTGGATTGGTTCGATATTGATGAGTTTAAATTTTAATAGACCCTACATGTAGTACATTTGTATATGCTTAAATGTAATTATGTTGAATTGATTTTCAGGTAAATGCAGGAAAGGCTAAACTTAGTAATAAGGCTTTAGGCCTAGGCCTACTGTTTATCAGCCTGGGATATCACCCATATTTAAGTTTTATAATATATATCCTTTTCCCTAGACCCGTGGATTGATATGTGTTTGAGGGCCACCATGGACTTATTATGTGATGCATGCTATATATAGGCCTATTATTAAGTATTAATAATGATAATCACACGTGATAAAAGCAGCATGCAGGCTAATTCAGGGGTAGTGATAAGGGCGCCCCTGGCCTACTTGAGCAGAGGTTGGATCCTGTATACTGGCGGCATGTATAGGTCCTTTCCCGGGATGCATATAATACAGTGAAATCTCGTTATAGGGAGGGCTGATACAAGGAACTTTCTGTTATACATTATAAGGAATAAAAAAATAGCCCATTTCTCTCTATATTTTGTATTGGTTATAAGGAGCATTGCTTATAAAGAGCAACTTTGCCTTGCCAAAATACCCTCCTTATAACCCTCAACACTAGAGTTAGACTTTGGCAGCGAGTTGAGCTTTAAATGGATGTGTGTATTTACATACCGGTAAAGTTGTATAGGTATCTGAAATTGAAATGAAAGTCACCACTTTGCCCATCCCTAGATAAGGCCAATCCCCACCCCAGTACGGGAGTGATCATTTTTTAACAACAGGGGGGGGGGGGGTGGTTTTCCGCGCGGAGCGCGCGAAATTTTTTTCACCCCCCCCGGTCAACGGGTCGAAATTTTTTACCCCCCCCCCAAGGGTCGGAAATTGGCGTGCGCGCGGGCCCTTTGAAGCATAGTAACGCGCGGGCTTTTTGGCCCAAAACAGGTTAAATTTTTTTGACCCCCCCCCCAAGAGGGGTCCAAATTTTTTACACCCCCCCGGTCAAGGGGTCCAAATTTTTTTGCCCCCCCCCCCCCAAACCAACCCCCCCCCCCCTGTTGATAAAAAATGATCACTCCCTGAGTAATGGTACTTCGTGGTACCTCAGATAGTTCCCTTCAGTCTAGATAAAGTCCAGGCGGTGGTCTGTGGTAAATAAATGACTACCACCCCCCCATCCCCACAACACACACCACCACCACCAATCCCCAAACAGCACCAACCGGAAGTCTTTGTTGACTCCTGGGAAACGGGAGACAATTTTTACCCCCTCCCTCTGAGTTGGGTCCAACTAGATCAACAGTTGGGATCTGCTCTGTGTTTGGTTTCGGATCTATTTTACTCTTTGAGTCGATTAGAATACTACTTATACAGGTAGGGCTAATTGAGATGGAGAGGACATAGGATTAAGCAACATGCTAGGTTTGTATAGTAGGGCCAAAAAAGCGAAAGGTGCGTTTGCTCATACCCTATCTACATAGCAAAACAGAGCCAACCCTCGAAGTTTTTATGAATCTTATATAAAAACAAATATGAGGGGAGTAATTCCAGGGAACTGTCATTTAAAAAAAGAAGAGTTCTCTTAGAATATCTGCCCAGGCCAGTTATTAAATATAAGAATGTAATTCCCATGGGTAGAAGTAAAATCGGAAACTTAAGTTTGACCTGTACAATGTACATCTATCGTAGTACCGGGTATCTACCATGAAAAGTAAAAGAACCCTTCTCATTGTAAAGTGTACTAAAGTGTAAGGACTGAATGGCTTCTATTGCCAAGCTTACAATACAAGGTTAGACACCAATATAAATCTAACCCAAACCGCATGATGAAAATGAAGACTTTTAGTTCCTGGTGTTTGGATGTCTGGTACCCAGTCTCAGTCTGGTAGGAAAGATGACAGGAGTGGTGTGTGTGTGTGGGGGGGGGGGGGGGTCATGGTGGTAGGACAGTGTGCTGGTCTAGGGGTCATTTCGCGGTGTTTAGGTCAAGTGGTGCCTGCACATGGATGGGCACAGAGAAACGACACAAGTCCCGCCGTCTCTGCTCATATTTATAAATATATCATGTCAAGATACTTTACAGGCCAGTGCCCAGCGATCTTCAGTCGTCTTTCTTTTCAGTAGGGACTGGTTAACATGTATTTGAACCCTTTAAGGGTCGCACAGGGCTTGGATGCACCTATGTCCTTTGTGTAGCCCTCGCCACTATACTCACCAGGGCTGCATTAATGCATCATGCTGATCCTACAGGAGTGTTTCATGACCCTGTAGACTCTGAGAGCAAGCATGATGCGTAGATGCATCACTGACTTTACTCGCCAGGACTGCATTCATGTACCCATGACGACAAAGTGCGACAACGCACTGTGTGGCCCTCAAAGGGTTAAGGACAGAATCATGGAAAAGCGTCATAGTTGTACCAATATATCACAAGAATTTACGATCCTGTAGAACACTTTTTAGGCTCCATAAACCAGAGGATAGCATGCATACTACCGGTATGTGTTTGGTTGTAGAAAACTAGGTCAACATACCGGTATATGGAAAGTTGGAAATATAAAAGGTATAGTGACTCGCTATTTGTGTCATTACGAAACATTTACCATTTTGTTTTTAAGGAATGTCACATGCACACTATGAAAGTAAGACATGCCATTGCAAAGTGCCACGAGGCATCTTCTTGTCTGGCCATGCATGTACCATGCACTTGTGAATCTCATGAACATAAAAGTCTAAGATAATTAACAAATAATTAGCAATGATCGAGAAAAACATGTCATGCCCTGGACCAGAAAGAAAATCTCAAAATACTTAATTTGTAGCACGGGAAATGAACCAAGATTTCTATTTAAAGAAAAGAGAAATCATAATACCTCTGAGTATTGAGGTTGCTAAATGGCATGTGACAGAGGGATAAATCTGGGTGGAGAATACATCCCATCTGGTGACTGGTGTAAAGTACCAGGCATTCAACTACCTCCTTTCATGTACTAGGCCAAAGATAGAAGTTGTGTTTCTGGCAACATGAGTCTTTTGCCCTTTATTTTACATAGTAAGTATCAGGGACATTTTAGGGCCAGCCTGCAGCAACACATAACAGAAATACCATAGGGCCTAAAATACATAAGAAATAATATGAGAAATTATTGTGCATAAAAAGTGAGGTTGGCCCAGAGAAACCCCGTGAAATTAAAATCTCAGGAGTACCCCTACCTCCCACCCCCCAACCTCCCCTTGCTTGTGGCCTACTGGATATAAATCTATTATTGTACCAGTATAATGGCAGTATTAGAGTGGGTGTGACAATGGCTAGAGCCGGGGGATGAGGGACCATGAGGCGGCAGAATGCAGTATTAGTGAGTGTGTGACAATAGGAGGGACGTAGCAGCAGAATGCCGCCCCCATCTGTTGGGGGCCTGTGGAGGCCGGAGATGCAACAAGTACGGGATGGGGGCCACGTGCGGGGCGGTCCTATCTAACAGGGCGGGTAACCCTGTGAGGACAGCATACTGCTTTAATGTGATATGCCCTTTGGTGTCATGATGCATGAACGCAGCCTTGCCAAGTAACTCGCCAGCGCTGCATTCAAGCATCATGCCGACATTACGGGGTTGATACACTCCTATAAAAGGGTAGACTCACCAAGGCTGCATCATAGCGAGACAAGCAGGACAACACCCTGCGGCCATTAAAAGGTTAGAAATGGACTTGGAGACATGGGGGTTTGGAGGATTTTATCATTTATCCCTGACCTGTTGGCGAGGCTGACCAAGGTAGCAGTAGTGTGGGGAGGACACATTACTAAATATTACAGATATCTCATCTTTTTTTGAAAATCTTGAACCGGATCTCTGCATCAATAAAGTATCGTGTTTAAAAGCCACTCTGCGTGAAGCATCCTTTCTGCTTGGCTCACAATATAGATGGTAGCTTGCCAAATGCTGAAAGACATTCTGTAGACAGGGCCCTATGATGGGGGTGAGGGCTGTGGTTGGAGGGGGGGGCAGATGGCAGGCGCCCTGTCAGGACCCTTACAGCAGCTGCAGCCTCACTCCCACTCTGGTTACCATGGCAACGTGACACCAGGAATTCCTGGCACCCCCCCCCCCCCCTCGCATCCCCCCCCCCCCATCCCTGGCTCCTCCACTCGACCCCCGGGGCAGACAGGCGCCGACACTTCTCCGCCCTTTGGTGTCGATATCAACTAGTAGATATCACCGGATCACCCTCACCGTCCGTCACGGTCTGATGGTTCTGGGGGGTGATTAGCATAAGCAATCAACATACCTTATTAGCATATACTAATTAGCATATGTAATTAATGAGGGGTAGTTGACCCAGCTGTCCCTGGATGCTCACCCCCGCCTTGTTCAGTGTTAGGTCATTAACCCTCTAAGTATGGCATGATGCCTCATTGGAGGGTCCATGGTGCATCATGCCGACCATCTGTGAGGTATCAACCCCTCAGGGTCGCCATGATGCCTGAATGCAGCACAGGCGAGTTACTCGCCAGGACTGCATCGATGCACCATGACGACAAATGGGCATTGAAATGCCTATATCAAAGTGCTATCATGTCCTTAAATGGTTAACCCCGTAGGTGGCACCAGGTCGGGGGGGGGAGGGGTGGTAAGTAAACTGTCATTGATATTGCAGGCATGCACCATTTATTATTGTCACCCTCGCTAATCCTTCCAGGTTTATATAACCCGACAGGTGGCAGTGGGCTAAAGCATCCTCGGGGAGGGCCCTGGAGACTACCCCGGTGTACTGCAGGGTTTGGAGGGGTTTGATTTGGGATGGGCGTGGGAATGGACACCGAGGCGTGGGAAGCAGTTCAGCTCTGTGGATCACTGTAGTGTAGGCCTACATGGTACCGCAGCGCAAAGTGTCCCTGGCTGTATGGTAAATAAACCACCACTGATATATCAGATCTTTGTCATTAATCTTATTATGGTATCCTTATTATCATCCCTACCCATCGCCATGCCCACCGACCCCGATCTTAAACACTGTAATGCTGAGAAGTTTATATAATCGACAGGTGGCCCTTAACTTAGAGCTAGTAATAACTACAAAAAAAACTAGAAAAAGGTAAAATGCCATATTTCATCCTGACAGTGGTATCACGTTTTCGAGGACCAAAACAGCTTTGTCGGCAAATAGGGAAGCTATCTGCAAGTTTCGTCACGTATGTTACTCTAGATTTATTAATTAATTCACGCAATGGAAATTAAAGAGATAAATGTAATTGCCTACACTTGAACACCTGCACGGTCATACAACACTTAAATGTTAATATTCTATTCGTAAAATGAGGGAGGGGGCAGGGGTATTAAATCTTCAAAGACCAACATTAGTACACGAACGATGCACACCATCAGTCATTTAGAGTTTATAGCACTGAATTAAAATAAGTCATGTAAAGTTTATAGTACCGAATTATAAATGGAAAAATCATATTCCTGTCATAAATGAAATAAAAATTACTTTGAAGTAATGTTGTACCTCCGTGTTGTAGATGCATCTGTTTTTATTTTTCTTCATGAACAAATTAAAACCAAAAACAAAGCAAAATTAATTGTCTGGTTGCGTGCGCTGTGGATGGACAAAAACAGCTTCATCTAAAGCATTTGTACTGAATAACCACTTAAGGCTATAGTCTAGGTCATATAAAACATAAACAATGATTAATTTGCCCTGTGGCGTTGTCTAATGATAATGATAGCCAAAAACTACCTGCTGTCTGCATACACCATATGACATCATTTATATGTTGGCCGATATTTAAAATAATTACACACATATTACTGACAATCTAGCTAAATGTAGACTGCTAAAGACAAGACGTGTTTGCTGGAAGTTTACACGAATAAGAAATATTGAAATATTGATCAGAAATGCAGACAGCGTACTGCTGGGAAGGGTTGGCGTTGATTTCTCGGACACATGTCGTTTTAGTACTTATGTTTTAATTGAAAGGAACATGGTGATCTACAACTGTTCTCGGTACCTACCGGGTACTACCGTACCTGTTGAATCTTTTTGACATGGCTAGTCTTGCCCAGTGGGCACATAACATTGAATCAACATTGAAAACTGGTTGTCAATATTGATTCAACATTGATTCAACATTGATTCAACGTTGAACTGAATTTTGTGCCCACTGGGTGCTAGTCCTGTAGAAACGATGTACCGTTACGTGGCCAATATATCAATCATCGTAAATTGAGATTATTGTGGAAAAGCATACTCGTGCTTGTACGAGATATAACAAAAGCATTGAGTATGGGTTGCCTCTTTCTGCTGGAATTAAAAAGAGAAAAACAGGCATGAAAAGAAGTTTAAGACTTCGGTCGTTTTATGACTGCCTGTAAGGCCAAACAAAAGATGTATCATAAGAAATTCAGGTTCAGATTCAAGGGATTTTGAAATTGTATTGTACAACATAATTCCTGAATATGGGAAGAAAATGAGATGGGGATATTTAGTAGGAGATGGGCCTGAAACATAATAGTTGGCCTATAGGGGAGGGGTGTAGGTGTACGGTAGGTTGGAGGTGGGGGGGGGGGGGGGGTGGGGGTGTTGGTTGTAGGTCAGCTGGCCAGGTGTGGTGTTGTATCCATTCCAGGCGGTGCCAGACTCTACTATAGATCATCAATCATGATACTACCCACCGTGCTCTCACGAGGACACTAACCTCGATTCAAAGCCATCAATTTCAACGTGAAATAGGATGGAAACAAGGCCAAATCGCTCATGTTTTCAGGGCTCAGCAGGGCTCTCTGACTTTTATAGGCACCAGGGTCCCCACAGTTGAATTAGGGGATATTGGATTCAGAGCACATGAGCCAAGCTTGAGGGTTCTGGAGACTCCAATTCTAGTTTCCCATGTTTCTCGAGGCAGCGATTTTGCAATTTTAAGACCCTTTGTTAAGGGAGTCCTAGTGCTACAACGCACAAAGGCCCCTAGTTATGGCCCTATTTCTATAAACCTTTTTTTGTAGGGAGTGTGTAAGTTTGTAAGATTGTAAGTTTTTATAATTCATTCCAAGTCTCTGGAAGCCCCCCTAGTATCAGAGCCACTATAGCGCCACTAGTTGTATGCCCCCAGGTCTCGAGTACCCTAGTTTCAGAATCAGTAGTTCTATACGGTTACTGATATCCTGGTTCTATGGCCCCTAGTTCTGGGGCCCCTAGTTTAAGACTGTCCCGGAGGCCAGTAGTACTATATATACTACCGGTAGTCACTGAGCCACTGTACCGGTAATCATGAGAATATACTGCAGTTTGACCTGCTTCTTAGTTCTTGTGTATTTACGTTGACATTGATAGATTTCATTTATTTAATGATGAGATTTATTACTTTGAATGAAAGAGATCTGATATCAGAGGCCACCGAACTATAGCCTCAAGCAATATGATTCAGATACAGATCTATATTTGTAAAAACTGAACACAACAGTAGTATTGTTATATAGACTGTTCGTAAATGTTTATAAAAAGACTGAATAAAATGGCCAGGGTCTCCTTTGAGACTTGGGCCTTTAGATGTTTGTTGTTGCCAGGCTGGTACACTTATGGTATTTAGTTTACTTAGTTCATGGCGATTTCTTTGATGTACTCTTGTTATTTAATTAATTTGATTAAAAAAACGTGTTCATGCTCTAGATAATAACACGACGGACAGATTAATTACTTAATATCATTTGGAAGATGAATACCTAGTAACTATTATGACAAAAAGCACAAAGGATACTAAATTAAATCCAACCCTCCGCCAAACTGGCAGCAAACTGGCACCCTCTGGGCTATAATTACTATATGGACGTTCAGCCCCCCCCCCCCCCCACTTTACACACATAACACATTAACCCTTTAAAAGCAGCATAGTGGTCTACTGGCAGTTAATTTAACTGCTATGCCCCCTGCTTGGTCGCCTGTGCTGTATACTGTATACCTGCATCATGTCGACCCTATTGTGTTGATACACTCCCATACGGTCGGCATGATGCACCAATGCAGTGCCGATGAGTTACTCACCGGAGCTGCGTTGGTGCATCATATCAGCAAAATGAATCTGAAATATGATGCCTTATGTGGATCTTAAAGGAATAACACAGCACTCTCTGCTTTTTACTGCTGTAATTCCAGCACCCCCTCTCCCTTTCCTTTCTTATCTTCCTCTCAGAGTCAAACCACAAGTTGTTGTTATGACTTGGTGCCAACATAAACCCCTCCATTGCCACCTTACAAAGGTACATAGCCACCCTCTGCCAGAACAGACAATTACCCTATTTATTGTAGAGAGGAGTTCTGGCAGAAAAGACACATAGCTAAGCCCAGTTACTGGTCAC
This sequence comes from Harmothoe impar, assembly GCA_947462335.1. Classification (NCBI taxonomy): domain Eukaryota; kingdom Metazoa; phylum Annelida; class Polychaeta; order Phyllodocida; family Polynoidae; genus Harmothoe; species Harmothoe impar. The sequence continues at coordinate 57,695,242 of OX381712.1, read as the reverse complement.
CTTCCAGAAATAGGAAAGGGTCCAGACGGTCCCCATTTTTAATATAGTGGCGGGGTGAGGTTACACGGAAAGAGAAGTCGCGTGGCAAACACTTTCAAAGTAGGTTTAGGGGAGTTTTTTTAAAAACCGTTTTTACCCTTTTTTCTCTTGACCTTATATATTGCTTTATTGAGGTTGGCCAAACGTGAGGGGAGAGGGGGAGTGGTCATTCTGTCACAACTGTGGGTGACGGGTGGTAACAAGTACTGGCCACTCTTTTTTAATGTGGTGAGAAATTTCCCGGGCGCCAAAACTATAATCTAAATAACAGTCATCACTTCTTTTTTTTTTAATATACAAGATGGCGCTAGCAGACCATAGTATTTGACATTACACAGCAGGTATGAGCACCCTGGTATGAATGGACTCCCATGGAGTGTAAAAGTACAGCCCAGGCCGTAGTAAATTGGGCATAAATGACTCCCTGGACACCAATCTTCACCACTCACATGTAAAGTGGGTGTGGGGAACATGACAGGAACATTGCCATATAAAAGCCAAAATAAATCATTTGGTGTCATTTAATTATAAAGAAAATTATATTACCAAGGTAATAATATGTCTGTAATATAAATGGTAATAATACACCCAGGTTCCACGATCATTCCTTTGTTTTCTGTAGCTGGCACGCAGCAAGGTTTTTGACAATTTAAAATGCAATTGGTTAACCCTTTAAGGGTAGCATAGTAATTCAATGCACTTTGCCATTTTGTCGTCGTGAGCAATGCATACATGGGTTGGTTAATGGCAAGCCCTGCTTTCATGCATCAGTTTCTGTGTATCATATGGCGGGGTTGAGGAAGTGGCATGAATGCAATGCCAGCGAGTTGCTAGCCTTAGCTAGCTGCACTGGTATTTGATGATGCCAAATGAACATGGGTCTTGAAGTACCATACCGTCCTTGAAGTGTTTTAGAGAAACATATACAGGCCTATATCTATCAGTACTACCGTAGTACCAGGGTAGATGTTAAAACAGTGATGTCAAAGTTCCAGTGATACCGTTCCAGATATCAAACGTTAATCCGGGATCACTGATACCGATATGCATGTACATTTTACTACTACATGTATAGTCATATCACCTTAAAAGGTGCATTATCAGCTAGTGTTAGCCTATATCAAATATAATAGCCTTGAGACATCAAAGACTATTTATCCCAATAGTTCTACACACATCCTAGGTGGACAAAGTTAATCAGAATATAAGAAGGATAATGTTCGATAAGTCATAACTCCTGTGATAGGCACTGTTATGGTCAAACACAACCTTTCCCCAATCCTGTGTCTGACACATCTGTTTGATCATTTGCGATAATGTGTCGGTGTAGGTCAGAACATGGGTACCATGATATGCACATGTATGTTAATGTTAATTACAGGTAATATTAGACCTGTGTCAAGGTATGGAGATGGTAACCCCCCGCCCCACGGCCACGCCATGGATAATACTATGTTTTTTAGAATTGGTATCCATAGGGATCCTACAAGATTGGAACTATTTGGCATGAATGTTACTCAATCCTATAATTTGTGTAGAACCATTGAAAGCGTCGGAGGGGGACAGTAAAGTCAGACAGGAATATAAAGATACAAGTTCTGATAAAAAGGGACTTGTCAGTATTGTGTTTTTCATGAGCTGGGAGTTTGCATACATTGTGTGCCCAGTTTGACATAGGGCCCTGGGGGTATGTACATGTTGGCCATTTCACACTTTAAGTCGCTAGTAAAAAAATGGAAAAAAGTGGATTTGATATGTTTTATCTGGACTTTCAAATATTCTAGCGACTTAATCCTACATAGCACATTCTATACTTTAGTGACTTAAACCTACAGGGGTTACATTTCTCATATAGCGACTTAATTGTGCTTTGGTATAGCGACTTAATTAGGAGCGACTTAAAGCAGGAGTAATATAAGGAGGGCAGTGAAAAAAAATCATTTTAGACCTTATATAAAATGTCCTAAAAAATGTGAATAAAAAATCATTTTAAAGCTTCTATTCTATAAGAGGGATTTCTATCTAGCGACTTAATTAGGAGCGACTTAAAGCAGGAGTAATATAAGGAGGGCAGTGAAAAAAAAATCATTTTAGATCTTGTATAAAATGTCCTAAAAAATGGGAATAAAAAATCTTTTTAAAGCTTCTATTCTATAGGAGGGATTTCTATCTAGCGACTTAATTAGGAGCGACTTAAAGCAGGAGTAATATAAGGAGGGCAGTGAAAAAAAATCATTTTAGACCTTTATAAAATTTCCTAAAAAATGGGAATAAAAAATCATTTTAAAGCTTCTATTCTATAGGAGGGATTTCTATCTAGCGACTTAATTAGGAGCGACTTAAAGCAGGAGTAATATAAAGGGGATGATGTACTATTGTTTGCTAAAAACAGTGGTATGTATAAAGGGAAAGTATTCCCTGTAGGATTAAGTCGCTATATGGGATTGGAATACCCTGTAGGATTAAGTCGCTATATGGGATTGGAATACCCTGTAGGATTAAGTCGCTATATGGGAGTGGAATACCCACCCTGTAGGATTAAGTCGCTATATGGGATTGGAATACCCTGTAGGATTAAGTCGCTATATGGGAGTGGAATACCCTGTAGGATTAAGTCGCTATATGGGATTGGAATACCCTGTAGGATTAAGTCGCTATGTGGGAGTGGAATACCCTGTAGGATTAAGTCGCTATATGGGAATGGAATACCCTGTAGGATTAAGTCGCTATATGGCCATGATTCAAGGGGAGGGTGCAAAGACTGAATGGTTGTCTTTAACTGAATAAGGGTCAAGTTGACCCTTATTCAGTTAAAGACAACCATTTAGTCTTATTTCGTTTCCCTCCTTCATATGTCATTTTTTCCTTCTAACTTGTACCATTCCATACTTAGTTGTTTGGCTATAGCGACTTAATCATTCTGGCCTCTGAATAGCGACTTAATCCAGGAGATTGCCCATGAATGCTGCCCTGGTGAGTTACTCGCCAGTGCTGCAGAAAAGCATCATGTAAACTATAAACTATGCAGGGTTGACACATGGTCAGCATGATGCATTGAAGCATGCTATGCTGTCCCTAAAGGGTTAAGCTGGCCCTCCAGGTGTAGTGCCCAGGGGCAGGTAGAGGAGACCAGAGAGGGATCCCATGCCAACCACTTACATATGGAGAGCAGCACTGGACCATCAAGGAGCCAACATGTAAATGCCAAAGATACCACTTTTCCTGCTTTTTATTATAGGAACTCCTACTTTCTTTTTTCGTTGGAATTTCTGTAATAAATTACATTGGTTTCATGCAGAAAACATTTGGTCGAACAGGGAGTGGAATTTATGTAAAAGAGCACTTCTGAACCACTGTTTAGGTTAATAAGTCCTGTCACAATACAAGAAATCTGACATCCCCACCATACTACAAAAGAAAACACGTGAAACAAAACGATTCAGCTATACGATTAATCCCATACAATCTCTCCCTGGGTGTTATCGCCCTAACATGGTGACTATTGACACAGTGATGGACAGATATCAACATGAAAGCTGTGTTGACTCAAACTCAGGTAGTTAAATAGTATAATCTCTATTTGATCTGACTTATTGAGCTTATATTCGTAGGGAGTCCATACATATACAACCTATTGGGTCTGGATGGAGGGGGGGGGGGGGGTCCCGAAAACAAAAGGTGTGTTGCAAGCCACCTGCTCCTTTTAAAGGCTATAGCTAAACAGAGTCAGCCCTAAATTTTGTGAATTACAAGAGCACAACATTTCCAGAATCCATAACTCTGGCATGGGGACAATTTCACAAGTAAAAATCTGCAACTCATAACTTTCCCAAGAAAAATGTTAAGATATTGAACAGGTAAAAATCATTTGTGACCGATAAGAATGTTTTCTAGATCTTATTTTTTTCTTTCTTTCTGTATAATGTACTAATCTCACAAACTGATCTCCTGAGCTTCTGCCAGCAGGGGGCCCAGAAGTGCCACTTAGTAGGTCAGGGGGTCTGGAAGCATTAAAGCCATTAAACCCCTAGCGCTCCTATATAAAGAGCTGAGTACCCGTCATGCCTGCATCCCCGACTGTTACTGGAGGGGCAGCAACTTCTGCGCCTTTAAAGCTGTTAAGTCAGATTACAGTGATAACAAACCACAGATCACGCAGGGTCTGGATCATGTTGTATGGCTAAGACAATAAACTGTATTACTGCAGCTTATAATAAACATGCACAGGTTACCAGTGAATTTGTACATAAGGAAGTGGGTCATTTTTTAATGAGGGGGGGGGGGGCGATTTCGCGCAAGTAAGCTACAGGGGTTTGCCCCCTGCCACGGTTGGTCGAAAATCGGGGCGCTTCCGGGCTCTTTTTAGCATAGTAGCGCGGGAGTTTTTTCGCTGAAAACTGGTGGAATCTCGCCCCCCCCCCGCCTAGAATCCACACAGCCAAGCATAATTATCTCATTTCAAGAAAATAAGATACGGTAAATAAACTCGCCTGGCGGACAAATGACTAGTTTTAAGAAAAATTATTTTTCGAGTTTATTTATAGTATTTTCTTGAAATGAGATAATTATTTTTGGCTGTGCATCGCCCCCTGTTAAACATTGAGCACTCCCGAACACAATTCTGACTGAGCGAATACATCCACTATTTTGTTCATAATGAAATTGGCTACTCTACCAAATAAAGGGCTACACACATGAACAGGTGGCCCTGTTTTTGTCCCCTAATCCTGCATTGTCTTCTGTTCACTATTATTTGTAAGCCACTGTTCACCATTTACAATGCATGCCATAGTTGCCTGCGTTCACACCAGTTGGTCGTAGCACAGAACCTATTCTCCTGTTGTTTCTATAGGTCCATACTTAACCCTTTAAAGACTGCCTGACGCCTCAGGGCTTTATATTCATTTGTTATCTTTAGGCACTAATGAAACAGGTAATTTGCTGGCGCTAACTGCATTGGTGCATCATGCCGACCCGTTGGGAGTGTATCAACCTCATAGGATCAGCATGTTGCATCGATGCTGCACGCTTTAGTTTCTCACCTATTCTGCATTCATGCATCATGCAAACAAAACATATATAGTGCATTAAATCTACCAATAAAGGGTTAGTGCACTGAACTGCCCCCAGGGTTCACTGGGTCTACTCCCAGACCTCCTATCTCTCCATCTTTCCTCTTAACGCCCACTCACTATTAGGTAAAGTACAGTTTACACCCATTATGTAGTTCTCTGTGTATTCACCCCTGGCACTGGGGCATTTTAACCCGAAAAGGACCACATAGTGCTTTAATCTGGTATCTCCTTGGTCGTCATGATACATGAATGCAGCCCTGGTGAGTAACTTGCAGTGCTCCTTTCATGCATCATGCCGACCCTTCAGCACTGTATTAACCCCGTAGGTCGACGACATGATGCTTGAGTAACTCACCAGTGCTGCATTCAGCCATCGTCTAAGGCCATACAGTATTAAAGCACGCTGCCTGTTTAAAGGGTTAACTATGGGTGGGTAAGTTACATATGTCTCTGTGTATGTCACTTATCATGTCTCACCATCTGCCTCTACAGAGCCACACTCCTTCTCATCCTGAGTCCTTTCAACTCTTTAAGGGCCGCATAGTGCTTTAATGTGCTATGCCCTTTGGTGACATGATGCATGAATGCAGCCCTGACGAATAACTCGCTAGAGCCAACTGAGAGCTGCATGAATGCATCATGACGACCCTACAGGATTGACACTCTAGACTCTAAGGGTCGTCATGATGCATAAATGCAGCCCTGACACTTAGTTATTTGCAAGTGTTGTATTCAAGCACAATAAATGCAATATTAGGCATTTAAAGGGTTAATGGACTGGGGAGAGGGGGTGGGGAGGGGGTGTCACTTGTGGGTGCTTGTTGAGTGGGACAGATAGCTCTACCTGCGGCCATACAGCACCTTTATGATATTACAGGTAGTTTATCATTTAGATGAGCAGTAGGCCCCGCAGAGGAAAGTTGAACCTCTGTGGTGAACTGAAGGTAAAACCCTCAGACACCAGTTAGGGGCGTGGGAGGGAGAGGGGAAGGGGCCTTTTCTCACCAATCCCCAAAACCAAAAGGTGGAGCCGAACCGGAAAATGCCTAAAATACACAGAAGGACCCCCTCCCCCCCCCCGACCTTTCACCATCCCCAAGACACACAATCTGAAAAACGTTTGGCACGACCTGCTGTTTTTTTTAATTCACAGAAGTAATATAACAATCGAGACCAAATAAAAGAAATAATTACCCTGGAGGACCAACATAAAAAGACATGTTGTACACTTCGCCCATCAAGACTAGACAGTCCATGATAATGCTATTTGTCATGTGTTGAGATGTGCCTCTCCAACATCTGAGGTTGCACCCCCTGCCTCCCGGATGGTGTCTCAGCCCATTACATACAATTCACCATAGAGCATATACAAGCCACCAATGGATCATGTCTGTGTGGACAAAAATGTCCTTGTCATTTGGAGGCAGATACAGGAGATGCTGATCAAGGTATTAAAACATGTCATCTAGTACAGAGGTATGGAAGTGGTTTGGGGATGTAATGAGGAGAGGTATCATATATGAGCCTATTGATTCTTAGAATATATACTGTCCTTCATCTAAAAACAACAACAAAATGAACTGAGCAAGTTAACCATAATCAGGGTATAGAAAGACGTAATTCTATGTATACTTTACATTTGTTTCCCTCCCATATGGCCTATCATCGCCAAAGGGACATGGGGAAAATAACCAAGAAAAGAAATGTTGATAATGAATATATATACAACTAGCCTTCTCAGTACAGCAGATAGTGCCCCCCCCCCCCCCTCCAACCCCAACAGAAACCCTGCCTACCTCTATAAGGCCTAGGCGGCACTGTAGCTGGTTGCGGCGGCCGACACTGATAAGAGCTGATAGGCTGGGTACAAGTGTGTCCCTGGAAGTGATGGTTACCCAGGGACAAGGTACCAGTCAGGGTGTGTGTCTTTAGTGATTGTGACCGCACCCAGCGAAATTTTAAATGGCGGACCCACTGGTTATGAGTCTACAGCCCTATAGACTGGGGGCTACAGCACGTGCCCAACGTCTAGCGTCTCCCGCTGTGACGTCACCACGGGAGACGCTACACGTCGTCATTCTCCACTCTCCAAGCAGGTTGGGGATGAATACCTCCAAACCTATTACAGATAACCAAGTCTCTGCTGAGATTGAGCTCTACCTACCATCTCAGAACGAGACTGAAGCTGCTGGCTCCGCCTACCGGATCTAGTCGGGAGGTCAGCAAGTACAGATTTCTGTGTTTTTGTTTGAAGGTCATATTGATATTGAAGGTCACTGTGACCTTGAGAATGTGTCGTATGTGAGTGTCAGAGAGTGACAGTGGGTAAACATGCCCCCCCCCCACCCCACCCTAGGACAACAGGGGTTTAGGGTAAGACGTTATGTCTATAACAGGAGAGTGAGGGGTTGGGGAGATCTGAGTTCTGGCATTGAACATCCATACATCTGTCAATACCGACATAGTAGCATAAGTACTAACATCAAAGGCATGGGTTATCCAGTACCTTTACCAGTGTGATACAATTGACAACTTTCATTTAAGAAGTTTATTCCACACCTTTAATGCACTGATTTTCGGCAGCTAATAGCGATGGGGATCATACCTGGGATATGTGTATCTAAAATCCCATGTGTGAATATATAATACCGGTACTTTAATATCGGTACTGTATATAATAGTGGTACCCTTGAACAGCCCTTGAAAATGCGCTGAATCTTGCATAAAACTAAGGGGGAAAAAGTACCTTTTCAGCTACCCATTTCTAAAAGGAATCTAATACATGTCAACCATTATCTCTGGTCATAGTACGAGAAGAGGTGATCCGAAAATGAAGATGTCAAATGCCTAATAAAGACAGTTTGTATCCCAGCAGGTGGCGAGGTTCAGCAGGTTACAGCCCCCCAGGCCATCAGTCATTATAACTAGTGCTACATGGTTCTGATTAGACACAATTTGCAGCATGTGTTCTGTGGTCAGCAAAATGACCCATAGGTCGGGGCAGCAGCAGGGGCACTAGGGGGGGGGGGGGCTGCTGGTCAACAGCATGAACTGGAGACCTGCTGGTCACGGCACTGGACAGAGGTTGATGATAGGCTGGAGAGATGCCACTTTTGTACACTTTTTCCCCTTTTGTACAATGTAGAAATAGACAAATGCCAACGCCCATTGATACCATCTCTTATTTCACGAGTGGGGACTGGGGCCATAACCCACGAAACCACAGGTTGAGTGGGATATGCGACATATGCCCAAGCCCCCATGAATGGAATACAACAGAGAGGTAATAATATAGTTGGCATTTGCATTTATTTTTGGATTTTAATGAAGAAAAAACTGTATTTTCTTAGCCCATTGAATATAGGCACATTGTATTCAATGGGGAGGGGGGGGCATTGAATACGCCCCTCCCCATATCTAAGCATAGAAAATCTTGTATTTCAAAAAAATAAATGCCCACATTTTGCCCTGATGTTTGCGTATTAGATTAATTTCCAATCGAAAGTTGACCAACATTTTTTAACTTTCATTATACAACAAAAACAGTGGGGGTGGTGGATGAACGTTCGCAAGGACACACAACAATTTCTTTTTACAAAATGTGTGTCAGTCATAGCTCACTGAATTACTGCTATCAAAAGCTTTCATTCGATAATTTCTTTATTGAAAACCCCCACTTCAAACGGCTTTACACTTAAATGACATGCAATGTGATGAGAAACCATAGAGAAAAAGATGAAAAAAGATCTATCCATGGAGCAACAGGGGTTCCTATAAATGAAGGGGCAGACCATGGATTCTGCTGACAAAAATATGAAACTTGCAAAGACTGATCAGGGACGGGTTGAGGAGGACATGGTCGGATTAGGGTCACTGAGTACAGTGTGTGTACGCACATCACACAGGTCACATGACCGGCACGTGACCATTCACCATGCACACACACACGAGCAGACCTGTGTGGTTAAATAGCAAGAAAAGCTGTGTTTCTCATATCAATTTTCACTCTACAATGTCGAATACATTCCCATTTTAGAGGTTTAAATAAATCCACACCGCACTACCTCATATCATGGATTTGTTGGCTGTAAAAGAAGCCTGAAGACAAGGATATCCCCTCCCCCAACCGTCTCTAGCACATTAAACAGCTGTATTCCCATCGTCATAAGTGTATCAAGAAGCCAGTGGTAAAATATGGAAAGCCATGTGAAGGATGGCTTCTACGAATCCCATATGCTACCGTAGTACCAGGATGATAGAGCATGTGTGTATTATCTTTGTTGTGTCTTATCTGGAGTGGTATCTCCATCTGCTGAGTGGCATCTCCTTATCGAGATGACCTACTTATCTAGGGTTTGTGACGTAAAGGGATTACCACCTTGTGTTTACACCTGCATAATGACGTACAAGACCCGCTGACGTAAATTCGTCATTGTATCAACCCTTTAAAGTGAGCATAATGATTTAATGCACTATTCCCTTACTTTTGTCATCGTGATGCATGGATGCAGCCCTGGCTAGTATTTTGCCAGTGCTGCATTCATGCATCATGCTGAACCTACAAGGTCAGGTCCACCTGATACACTCTGCCGACGCTGCATTGATGTATCACTAAGAGAGATGAAGATAGATAATCGAGGTATCACCCCGTGTGAAAAGGACTAAGTTGACGTAAACAGGAGATCTGCTTCCTGCAAATAATATAGCCAATGATGGACATTGGGTTCTTTTGAATTAAACCGATATCCCTATAGTGTAGTATGTTGGTAATGTAGTGAGGGAATAATAACGAAGAAATTTTAGGTTAAATGCATTACTTGTTGAGATTCCGGCGTATTTCATATCTGGTACATGTATGAGAAGTTAAGATATGTCAAGCTATCTGTAAAGTCCTCCATACCTTTACACCTGCTGGTGTGTATCGCGTTATCTGTGAGGTTATCTCCGTCTGACTATACAGCCCCCAACATTGACATAGGGATTAAGCTGCCTGATGGTGGCTCCCCCTATCTGCAACCAGACCAGTTATCTCCTGATCCCATTGTCATGCTGCAGAGGATCCTTCCACAGGCAGACCTCCACTTAACGTATGTAGGTATGGGTCCTGCGGGTATTGACAAAGATGGTGTTATCACTTGGGGAACGTTCATAACTTAAGTCACATGCAAGTAGAAGGAGATTTGTGGGAGGGGGGGGGGTCTTCTTGGGTGTTGTGATTCATGAACAGTGGCATGGGCATTCTTTCTATAACATCTTGAAAACTAGGTCTGCAAATAGGTCCTAGAATTGGTGACCTCATTTGTGAGAGTTCCCTAATCATTCAGCCGTCTCAACCAGATCACCGCTCATTCCCCCAAAAAATGCATTACGTATATTAAAGAACATACTAAAAGGAATAATTTCCCGAGAATTCTGAATCCTAGCTATATTACAAAGCATAGAAAACACGACGGAAATACGTCACTTCCGTAAGGAATCTCAACAAAAATGGCGTTGCAGTCTAGGCTTAACATCCCAGTAGTAGAGCTGACCATTGACTGGCGACCTCTAGGCGGGATGATCCCCCCGGCTCCGGGTTGTCTCCGGCAGGTGAGGTAGATCCGGTCATCTTTATATACGGCCCTAATCTATTGACATCTGGTGACACATTTATTATGGACATTCAACAATAAATATTAGACAGCCTTTCCATATACATTGTACTTAACCTTATGGGGTCATCCTGGTGTCATACTATTTTATGTGCAGGTATTTATAAGAAAGGCCACATATGTTCAACAACGTCAACAATTGGCCATGCCTCAGTAATTAGTGTGTATTATTGTATCCAAATTGGAAATCTTTGCTGCGTTTTGCTTGGACCAGGGAGTGGAATCTCTGTTAAATTGTCCCCATTGGGAGTCGATAGAAGTGAAAGGTTACTTTCATCTCAACCCCCTGGGAATCCTGTAGTCAAGGGACCTAGACCCGCTCAAAGAGGCTAGAAACAAGTCAAACAAACAAAAGTAAAAAACTGTGTGTGATCTGCACTGACTCCCAATGTAAGGGTCCACATGTCTAACAGTGTGTTGTTGTATCTCCTTAGTCCTTCTTTACTTAACCCTCCGATGTCCACATAGTGCTTTAATGTGCTTTAATGCAGCACTGGCGAGCAACTCGCCAGTGGTGCATTCATGCATCATGATGACCCTATGGGGTTAATACATTCCCTAAGGGTCGTCGGCATGATGCATGAACGCAGTGCTGGTAAGTAGGCTCGAAAGGAGATATCACATTAAAGCATGTTGCGGCCCATAATGGGTTAACCGTAGCCTAATGCTACAGGTTGGTAACCCCCCGGGTAACCCTAGCTCTTTCTCTACTCAAGCCGTGTGGGTCAAACATGAGCAGAATTGTTGTTACAAACCCTAAATGCTTGCACCACTTTGTTAAAAAGAGAAGTTAACCCTTTAAAATGACAACCTAGTGCTTTGAGGCTCTATCCTGCCCTTAGCATAGCTCAGTGCATTCATGCATCATGCCTATCCTACATGGTTGATACACATAGGTCAGCATGATGCACCAAGGCAGTGCTGGTAAGTTGATTCACCGAGGCATCGTGCAGATCTTGAAGGATTGAATGCAGGAGAAATAAATAGATCATTGACCTGTTAGAATTTAATCATCTATTTATCGTACGAGTGCTTAAATTATATCGCACTGTTTTAACCCACAGCTTTAACTTTTAATATAATGATGGATGACTATCATAAAGCTTTAATTCTGACCGAATGTCGTCGTCCCTAGAACTATAATGTCTGAACAAATAACTTCTTCTAAGTGTATGTGTTAGTGCGAGGAATCCTAGAAACAGCTAGAGCTCACTTGTCAACACATTGCCTGCTGTTTGTCCTCCAGAGACCCTCAAACTGAGCCAACTAGTCAGTAGTATATCACTACTATAGGGCTCTATAGTGTTTGGGTGCACTACATTCTTGTTGAACCATATCAAGGATGCCTGGAATAATTCCTAGAAGGAGTACATTAAGCTACTTGATACCCCCACCCCCAAAACACACACACAAACACGCATTACGTTCGGCCAGCGCTAAGAGGTATGGGGCGAGTCAAGGGGCGAGGTATGGTTTTAGTCACTATTTACATTTTACTAGTGGGTTTGGCATTTGGCCTACAACAAAGAAATGAAGAATGCGTTTCAGGAAATATTCATAGAAAAGTTCTCAGAGTAGGTTAAATGATTTGCCATATTTATTTCACAGACATAATAAACTCTCCTCAATCTGCCAAACATTGATATTACTAATTTCTGTCTAGCGTATACCTGCCAGAATTTGGAATGTTGTGAGAAAAGTCCTTGGTCAGCCTTGCTTACTGCAGGTTAGCTGATGCACACAGTGTTTCTCCCTTGCCTATCTACCCTAGTTACGGCTGTAACTCTCAGATGGGGCCGGGGGCTGTCTGAGAGTTACGGACAGAAGGGTCAGTTTTCTACTGGTTGTGTGTATCCCAACCAATCATGTAGATTTCTGCCCTCAATCATGACAGGCCATGAGTGGCTCTTTATGCAACTAAGGGCCTTGATTGGGTGAAGTGAAATGTACAACTAGGTAGTTACAACCCTGTCTAGACCAATCTATACTGGCTGGAGATTGTCTGTCTTTACACAGACTACCTTCCTCAAAGTGTTCTAAAGTGTAGAACTGAAGAATGAATTGCAAATTCCAAAAACATACAAATGTGAGGAATATGTTTGAGATGGTCAATGCACAGTTTTATCTTAATACAAATCATATTAAGGACAGGGGAATGCGAAGAAAAAAGTCCTCGCAAAACCAGAGCTTTCCAAGCATCTTAATCCTATACCCACAACGCTAGTGGCCGTGGGTATGTAGCCTATACTAATCTACCCCAGCTGGGAACAATTTCTGGCCTTAGTTACCAAAAACATATGCCTCCTTATATTCCTAGGGTGCGTTGTAAACTTAGTTAACTGTCTCATAGAAGATACATCATGGCGTCCCAGGTGGGAATTAAGGAGTATTGTACAGAAGGTTAGAAGTATCCTCATTCATAAATGAGGACTGTATTGCTGTTTTAATGCCACACAAGTCTCAACCAGGCATCGGTTTATACTCGACTTGCTCAAGTCTATGGTAATCAGGGACGGACCCACAAGGGGTGACAAGAGTACTCTCGTTCCCAAATCCTTCCGAAGGAAGGCTCTGGTAACTGCCAAATGTTGGGATTTTGCTGGGTCTGGGCAACCCCTGCTGGTAGCTTGGAACCAGCGAACAGGAACAGGAAATGGAACCAGAAAGGCTGATGGTAAATCTACCTAAAACTACCATCATACATTCTGGTTCCATTTCCTGTTCCTGTTCGCTGGTTCCAGCCTACCAGCAGGGGTTGCCCAGAACCAGCAAAATCCAAAGTTCAAGGTCATTTGGCTGTCCCCAGAGCCTTCCTTCGGAAGGATTTGGGAACGAGAGTATGACAAGAGGGGAGGCGGGGGGGGGGGGGGGTGGAAACATAATACAGACAAATTTGTCATCGGTGCCAGGAGTACATTCAAGTCTTATTTTCTTACGAAAATGCCCATTTTCCAAAGATCGTCTTAATTTTACGTGGGAATATAATGTATCGAATATAGCATGAGGAGATCGGTCAGGGATATATATGTAGCAGGGTTTCTAGTCAGTCTAAATCCCACATAACGGACAATGGTGGATCCAATATCAGTCCCGTTACTGTAATTGTTGCCAGATTGAGAAGTCCTAGTAAGCGCTCTACCATATACCTCCTCGAGGTGGTTTGCCCCCAGTGTGGCTTCGTCCTTACCACACACGACTTGGCTTACCATACATGAAGGTAGCTGGAGTTTACCCTGTCAGTATTAATGGACAGATCTGGACAGAACCATGAATTTCATCAACAGACGGTTCAGTGTACGTATCAGTGTTTCAATTTTCGTAAATATTGTACAGGTTTGTAATACTAACATTTGAGTTGAAACCTAGTCCCCATAGCACGAGCCAGGAAAGGTCATAGTAAAAGGATCTCGAGTGGTGAGGGAAAGTCAGGGTCGATGGTAATTTAGGGAATACGGGGAAAATTGGCAACATGAGCTTCATTGTAAACAGCATGCACCAAAATTGTAGCATTTGCTGTTAGATTTTATAAATTCTTTCAAGGGCATGCCTTGACCCCTACATTCTGCTGAAAGGTTCTCAAAGCTTCTATGTGTTATTAACAATCATTTCTATATGTACTTGGGTATTACATACATGTTACCATTTTTATCCATGTCTATTTTTACCCTGAGGAGATTATATTATACTTAACATTTTTTATATGTTTAAAGCACAATAATACAATTTGTATGGAATATAATGCATATGATTATGCAAAAGAACAAAGAATGGCTTCGCCCCTCGCTGGTTGTTAGCTATGGTTGTATCGTGGTTGAACACAGTTGTGATGCTTATAACCAGGATAAAGAAAAAAAAGTCTTAAAAAATTACATGTACACAAATACATATATGTGGCCAGGGAAATCTTCGTGGGAACCTGGTAATATACATACATGTATGTATACATACCCTAAGTGGACTGACACAGATTCTTGCCATAAAAAAAGCCATCAAATGGTTGAATGCAACCATATAGTTGTGTAAATCATTATGCATGGATGTTATGTTTGGGACCCATCTTGTCAGGTGCCAAAAGCTAAGTTTTACGACACGAAATGGGCGCGTTTGGTCTTGATTCACTTGGCAACCTACTTCAATCACCATGAACGCTGCTCAGAACAGAACTGGGTCCCTCTATGTTCCACAGTCTAACCCTTTAACGGTAGCATAGTGCCTTAATGCAACATCCTCTTTGGTCCTCATCATGATGCATTCACGCAGCCCTGGTGACTCGTGGCAAGTAACTCGCCAGAGCTGCATTCATGCATTGTGCCAGCCCTACGAAGTTCAGAAACTCCCCGAACAGTTAGCAGGATGCACCAGTGCAGCAGCAGCGAGTTACACACGGGCCCTGCAGTGGTACACATGGCAGGATATGGACATGAATCTTGAGGCATCAGAGTCGGACATCACAGAACTGGAGTCGATGGTTACCAACTGGTCTGTATCAAGGCTATAACAGGTTGCTGGGACCAAAAATCTGTCAAAATTATAATCGCATCTAGAACAGCAACCAGTAGAAAGTATAAAAGATTCGTCCTCTGTGATACGTCATAACGTCACAGATTGGACGTAGGTCTAAGCAGGGAGCTGGCTGTCTGCCAGATGTGTCCATTGTCCAAGCCCCCCCCCCCCCCCCACACACACACACACCTCACCCCCACTCACTAGTCACCTTCACAACTTGTCATCATGTTCCACAAATATTGGTGAACCTGCGGCCAAGCATGGCACTGCAGGGGGTAAGGGAGATGGGGGGGGGGGGGGTTATCTACACGTTTATATATCTACACCCAGGTACGTTCTATAAAAGTTAAAACATAGGGGAGGGGCAGGGATGACAGTAAATATCAGCGTGTGTGGTCTTCTTTTTGGAAAACATTTCTTTTTATTACCGACTGATAATCATCCAAAATTGTGCTGTGCTATTGACCTCCGTTTGTAAAGAATATGCCCCGGGGAATATATCAGGTCTCACACTTTAGATAACTCGGGTTAAGAAAGGTTTCTCCTAATGTCTATAGTCATCAAGATTTATTCACATAGGTTGGTGGCTAGTCTCGGAATCACAGCCCAACATTGCTCCAGTGCCCCTTTCTATCCAACTGGTAGGATAGTTGCTGGTTGGTGGTCATTCCACATGAACAGAGTATACAAAACGGACACAGTTTTTGGATAAGCTCTAAGGACTAGATCCACATTTGTAAACAGGATTCATATAATTGTATGCATTGGTGCATCAATTAAAGCCGACAAATATAACCTTCTCAAGCCAAGAGTCTCATCAACCTGTGTGCAGTGAACATATAAGATATAATTGCTGTATTATTAAAACTCTGATGTCACATTATTTATTTATATATATATATATATATATATATATATATATATATATATATATATATATATATATATATATATATATATATATATATATATATATATATATATATATATATATAGGGGTTGAGACACTCCTGAAGGGTCGGCATGATGCACCAATGTAGCATTGGCGAGTTAATCACCAGGGTTGCATTGGTGCATCAAGACGACAGATGCGTCCTTAAAGGGTTAATAGGGGCAGGTGCATGTCCATAGTACCGGTAGTACAAGTGTGCCTACTATTTACACGCACCCAGATACTCCATACTCCATGCTGGTCATTGATTATGTTCAAAATGAATGACAGAGTCGAACAGAACTTCTAAATCTGAACACTCCTCAGGGTCTACTGCTTTTGTGTATCGCTCGGACTACTATATTCCAAACTATAAAACAGAATTGAAAGGGAATAAGGAGCATAGTAAAGGTCCAGGGGCGTGGCAACCGGGGGGGACGGGGGGGACACCCCCCACTTTTGACCAACCCCTAAAAAGGTCAAACCAAAAAGGTCAGGTAAAAAGGGGCAGAAAACGGTCAAAATACCCCTCAGTCCCCCCTACTTCGAAACTGCTTGCCACGCCCCTGAGGTCTGCCAAAGTCCCGTAATTTGCATTTTATTTTTACCTGGCTTTCAATGTCCATGTCTCAGAAAAGAAATTGTGTAGATTCTATTCGGAAAATTCCACTTTCACCCCTAGTATCAGAACACAATTCCCTTTCTCTGCTGCCCTTACCAGTCTGTTCTGTCTATCTTTGTGTACTGTCTGCATCCAGTCCCAGGCACTAGTAGACCAGCATCTGCCCGACCTATAGTCTAGACCAGCATCATGGCGTTTAGCCTTCTTTCATGGGTGCCATATGCCATAGTAATGTTGACATTTACCATCTCCATCCTTGGACCGTTGACAAATTAAAATTGCAAATTTATTTTAATCTTCCCTCATTTTTCTTTTGCACTTGGAAGGGTGACAAAATTGTGATTTATTTTTCAATTTAATCTTTGCCTAGTTTCATTTATGGTATATTTGTTAAAAAAAGACTAATGTATTTTTCCTTTGAGGTTAGGGTGGGGGGGGGGGGGGGGTGTTGCATGATGCCCTTTGTGGTTCCTCCCAGTACACACCAAGTTCCGCTATTTACCCACAAGCACACCATACTCATTGCACATTTTTGTTTGAAGATGAATATTTTTGTTGAAAGCTGTCGCATGATCTGTGATATCATGTGCATGTGGTGGCCTAGCAGATGGACGGCATGGACTTTTTTTTAATGCTAATCAAGGTATTAAATTAGTGTAAGGTGGGATAAGGGGCAAGTGGAATAGAAGATTCGTGTTCTGTATATATACATAGTGTACATTTCATAAATTTTCCTGTTTCGCAGGGACTTCTGTATTTATGTAAGATGTGTTACTTCTTGTTGACCACGGAGTGGCATCTCTTAGGGACGAAAGTCTTCATATCAAGTTTTCCCCTGATTTCAAGTTTTTTTCATGTCATGAAGCCCTGTATACTTAACTTTACAGAAACTGTATATAGGGGTGTCCTTTTCATTTTTTTTTAGATAGGTCTCTTTCAAGGGTCCCTTAATATGCACCACCCGTTATATTGTATAACCTGACCTCCTCTGACCCCTACCACTACACCCAGAAGTCAAGGTGAGCCGGCCCAGAATGCACCACGCCCACCTCTAGGTATCACCATACAATACTGCTACTGGACCACCCATGGACATACAGAGTGTCCAATCTGTTACCGTCTACAGGGTCGTCACACCAATACGGTACAATGGTCGTTACTGAAAGATGCAAAATTAGCACTTGACAACAACCCCACCCCCTTTCCCATCGTTACTGTGAGGTTTATTTTCAATTATTGGGGATTGGGATGATCGATTCCATTATATTTTGTATACGCAGTGTTAGGGCCCCAGACGGGTAAGATCGATAAGGGGACAAAGCCCTAGTTTAACCCTTATGGACAAGGGACAAGGGAATGGTGGGGGTTGGCGACAAGTGACAACCCTCCTTTTTTAAATTGACAAGGGACAAGACCTATTTCTTAGGATCGACAAGGGACATTGGCTTTTCTTAGGATCGACAAGTGACACAGCTACCCCCCCCCCCCCCGTCTGGGGCCCTAGTGTTTCCAGAGATTCCTCCTCTACACTCATCCCATGCATATACATGCTTTGCACCTTTCAGGGTAGTATGGTGTAATTTTCTTGGCATGATGCATGGATGCAGCAGTTGCAAGTAACTCACTGACAGAAATGGTGCATAATGATTATAAATAGAACCGGAATCTGTGTGGTATCATGTCGGCACCGAGAAGGTGTATTATATATATACGCAAACCTGGTCAGGAACAGGAGGTCACATGTTTGGTAGAAACAGCGACAGCTTTGATTCTCTGTTGAGAGTTGTCATATGAAAATAGTATGTCCATGTATAACCCATTAACTATGGCATAGTACTTTAATGCGATATACCATTTTTGTGGTCATGATGTATGAATGCAGCCGTGGTGAGTCTACTCACCAGGGCTGCATTTGTGTATCATGACACCGAGACAGTGTCCGCGAGTTACTCACCGCTACTAGGCGCCAAACGCTGACGACAAATGTTGCTTTTTGGCAACATGCTGTTCTGAAAGGGTTAAGGATTAGAAACCTGTTTTTACCTGTGTTTGGATGTACACAATGTGTGTGGTATGATTCAGAGAGGGGTAACAGCTGGTGTGTTATGGACATGTGGACGCTGGACATGAGGATAACTCACCGATACTACATGTTATGTGTGTGTAGCAAAAACTGACAGTATTTGACATCATCAGATTGTGAACTCATGCTCTCCTCGGGATGGTCTAGGCTTGCTTTAGTCAATTGAATTAAGACATTTTACCGGTAAAAATTTAATTCATGATTAAAAATATCCGTTCTACATACTAATCCAAATGTATTTATTTTCTTCCCTAGGTGAGTGGCTTTCCCCCATTACTATTTCTGGAAACCAAGGTAAC
The DNA here is from genome assembly GCA_947462335.1 of Harmothoe impar. Taxonomy (NCBI): domain Eukaryota; kingdom Metazoa; phylum Annelida; class Polychaeta; order Phyllodocida; family Polynoidae; genus Harmothoe; species Harmothoe impar. The sequence goes on along the minus strand of OX381712.1, from coordinate 57,676,036 downwards.
TATATTTATTCTCTCAGGATGAGTCCGATATTTACTTGAAATGTCTTCATTTTCAGTGAATGATTGCAAGCATCAACTACCTTATGAGTATTGCAAAAATGCTATTTTGGCTTTCATCATAGGAAATTCCGAGTGGTTGGTGTCACATGTAACACTCCACATTTCATGTATACATAACATTTCTCATGCGCCTATGTAGAATATGCTCTCCTAAAACAGACAATACATCACCAACTCACGCCACTGTGGTGTGTAATCTTGCTGCCTGGGGCATAGTTTGTATACGATACTGTTTACAAACTATGTCAGAACAATTTAAACTGAAAATGTGTCAAACGGCCCTTAACTACTGCCCGCACGCCACCTATAGATCCGAGCTGTAAGATCTGGGAATTTCCCCGACAAAATTAGCAGACTTTTTTTGCAAAATCCTGATAATATGACTTTCCCTTAGTAAAATGCACATAAACATGTCCAATACCCCACAGGTATTAAATATATTGCATACCGTACTGTTGATATAATGCGCCTGGTTTTAAATTGAGAGAGCATCTTGTTTAAGCACTGGGGTTAGAGGGGTCTTGAAATGTTCCAATAATTTGTTGTTGTTGAAATGTTCCAATCAAACAGAATCTCGAATGACAAGGGCCTGTCTCATTTAGCACTTGGGGTAACTGCCTTGTCAAATAGAGGAGCGCCCATGCGCATTATCACCAATTATACAGTATTCTAAAACCAGAATAATTATTTTAATTAATCATTACCGGGAGTACCTGATTTGAGCAAAAAGGTATTTAAAATATACAATTTCCCCTTCAACAATTTCCCCATTCATGTGACATGAGTCAGTAGTATATATAAAGTGGCCACGTGAGGCTCATCATATATACCCTGGATGTTCACTTAGGTGTGTATTAAGCCAGTAACCATGGTAACAGACCTGTCTAGTTGTCATGGTGAGGGTGATTATATACATGATAACCTATATGTAGTTACCTGTCCCACCTAGTTATCATGACAACCTGTACTTACCTGCTGATAAGGTTATTGTTGTCAGGTAACCAAGGTAACTGGCACGTGACCAGTCATGTGACCTCCCCAGGACACTCACTGTTGTTATTTTATGTGTAAACACAAGCTCCTATATGGGTACTCTTTGTCTTACTGAACTTTTGTATTGTGTATATAATTACATGTGCATACGGGGATAATTAAGTCTAAAATAGTGGTATTTAGAGCTATTAGGTATTTAGCTACTTTTTAAGCTGTTTGTTCCGAGGCCAACACCTGCATGCTGACTATATTCCTGACACTGTAATTACACCTATTTTAGGCATGTACTATGTATATTTATTAACTTACTGACACAATGACAGGTAATGAGCGAGTTTAAATTTAAATAATCAGTGTCACTGGCTTTTGGGAGTTGAGAGACTCCACAAATTTAGAGATTTTGCCAAAAATAATGAACCTTTCTGGAAGTAAAAATATTGTTCAACTTCATCCATTTATTAATACATCAGCTTTTTTAATAGGGTCAGCTTTTTAAAGATCGTTGAACAATCTGTCTCTTTTAGACTTGCAGATTTTGTGACCGAGAGTAATATTGGTTGACTGAAACAGCAGCGCTTTAACGTTAGCCAAATTGTAGGAGCGTTAAGTATTTTCCCTGGAGGAAAGTCTGGTTATTGCAAACAACCAGTAAGTCCTTAAGGAGAAAATGGCGCTAAAATATATCATTTGTCGTCATGATGCACCGATGCGGCCCTGGCTTTCTCGCTGGTGCTGCATTGGTGCATCATCCCAGTGTCTCAAACCCGTAGGGTCGGCATGGTGCTTGAATGCAGCACTGCAGAGTTATTCGCCAGAGCTCCATTACTGCATTATGACGACCAAGGGCACGATGCATTAATGCATGGTGTCGTCCTTAAAAGGTTAAAGAGCTTAAATTCTGCATGGAAAGGCTTTCCACCACTTGGGAGTCCATTAAAAGGATTTTGATTAAGCCATGTTTAAAAATTCCTGCCGGGAGTATTTCTTGTGTCTGTGTGTCTCACGGTGAGGTAATAATAACCCGCGGGGTCGGAATTGATGTGGATTTTAAAATGATTCTAATGCCACTGAATTACCATGTAGGCACCTTAGGCCTTTTATATCTCGAAATCCCCTTTTAGATAGTTTAAAAGCAGTTTTCGTTCAGTTCACACCTTTCAATAGACCAACCATATTGGTTTATGATGCATTGATGCAGCATGACGACAAAGGACATGACACAATTATTAAAGCACTATTCGGCCCTTATATCAAGGCGTTTACATTCTGTACACATATATACCTGTTTGTTTTACCACATACGGCACAATCCTCTGTGAGGGGGTGTTAGATTCAGTTTGTTTGCCAATAAAAAGGCAAATACACAAAAGTTAAGCCTTTCCTCAAACTTGTTTAGAGCAAATATATTCAATTATTCGCTTATGCAGTGCACGGAGCCTGGAGGCCAAGTTAGAACTATTGGATGGAACTATTGTACACGATTTTCCTATAGTAGTATTATACCACAGAGGATAGTTATGATATAGAGTAGCTTTAATTGAATACATCAATAATTATAATTGAGTAGATCTACATGTCTATTTTAATCACCTTTCAGATTTTTCACATAAACATCAATCATAGAACTTAGAAGATGTTTTGTGATCTTGAGCATAATTCATTCAAAGCTCTCTGAACATGTTGGTATCCAAGGAAG
>OX381712.1:57392923-57673087 GCA_947462335.1 Harmothoe impar | reverse complement strand
TATCCAAGGAAGCGGTACTCTAAGATGTCTGTAACTGTATATTACTACTCCTTGTCAAAGTTCCTATATCACCCTAGGAATGCCAAGTACTTCCGACTCAGATACAAGTCATTGATGATATCTTCAACAATCTCCTAATGGGTGTAGAGCTGATAAAGTCTCCTATTATCGCACAGAGTGGTTGGCACAGAGGGGATTCTACTTGACCCTTTCTTAACGGTGTCTCATGAACAGATTTACAAGTACTCTCTCAACCTTATCTGTCACGATTATTCTCTTTGTTCAATCTTCAATTTTAAGGCATTTCTGAGCATTCAAATGCTACAAAAGACTGCCATATACAGTGTGTTTCAGTCCAAGGACAGACTTATTTCCTTGAACAGAAGAAAGTGGCATACTACCTGTAAAAAATACTAAGCCAGCTTCCAACACTACCAAAAGGTGCTTTCAACCTCCTGACCCTTATTTTCAGGTGTGCCCTTTCTGATCTTATCTCGCTGGTAGTTTATGACAGGCTTCTATTTACAGTGCACGGTTTCCTTGTTAGACTTGATATATCTTAACCAGTTGATATCTAGTGGGTGTTTGAAGGGGGTACACGCATCAAGGAACTCCAAGTGGGCTGGAGTGGGATGACTAACTTTCTGTGTTCAAGCTCATGAACAGAAGATTTAAACCTTTAATGGCAGCGCAATACCGGGTTGTCACAATACCTCATTCAAGTACAATGCGCCCCCCCCCCCCCTCCACCTACCAACCCCTAAAGAGATATCTCTACGCCCCTGGACATATTGCTGCATCGTCCAGGCCTTAGATCAATGCCTTAGATCAGGCCTTAGATCAAGGCCTTAGATCAATGTGGGACCAACACGTGCAAGTTTGTGTAAAGGCTTAACGTTTATTTATTTACCTCTTAGCAAACTAAACCTCATTGTAAAATGTAAGGTGGCACAAGAGGGGATTGTCGTGTTAGAAGGATCACATCACACATACCAGTATGTCAGAGGTACCTGTGTGTCCGACCCGTCTATGTTAACCCTTTAATGCATTATACCCTTTATCGCCATGAATACTATCTTGGTGAGTGAATCGGCAGTGCATTCATGCATCATGCTGATCTTACGAGCACTACATTGCGACGAATTAACATGAAGCATTGAGACATTATGCAGTCCATTAGGTAGCTTGGTGAGTTGGGAGGTATCACTCCAGACTCATGGCACACAGTTGTATGAGCTTGGAGTCTCTTTTGCCTAGTGACTTCATCTTTGGCTGCCATCCCCCATGCTGTGGTGGACTTACAGCATAACTAAGGCCTGCCCTCTCACACCATGTCTATGTGTGTCGGAGGTTAAAGAACCCTTGCTTCGGTAAATGTGTGGGAGTGAGATTTCTTTCTCTTGGCTCATCTCATAGATTTGATCATCCCGGATACGATCATCCTTGGTAGGCCTTCGGCCTACCATCACTTGTGAAAAACTTAATCTAATGGCAGTCTGGAATGCAAAATGCAACTTGCCCTCCGGACGTTAAACTAACTACCGTACCGTCGCGAATTAGCGCCGGGGCGCTCTTCAATTTGGAGGGGCTAAAATCTATAAGACAGGCGCTTATTCAAGATCCTATTTTAATGCTTAAGGAGCATTTCAAGACCCCTGAACCCCCGGCCCTTATTCAAGACCGGCGCTCTTTCGAAACCGGCGCTTTATCGCGACGGTACGGTAACAATCAATCAAAAAAGCCGTCCATTTAGGGCTAGGGTAAAGACAGAAAAGCTGAAAAAGCTGAAAAAGAACAATATTTATTGCAAAGCACAAGCAAAGAATAGAAAACTGGAAACTAAATGATAGGGAACATATATTATGTGCACAATAGGGAATATATGCTTGGAGAGGTTAACTAATAATGTGGGTTTTATGGCCATACCATGTTGGTTCATGCAACAGCCCATAACCCATCCCCACCCACGCTGCCATAACCACCCCCCCCCCCCCCATCACCAATATTTGGGCCCAATGCATGATGGGCCTTCCTGCTATGTCAGAACGAGGTCAGGAACAACAACCGGAAGTGCATTGTTTGCTCCTCAAATGAGGTCATGGTGACCCTTATATGTGACAAGGCCCTGTATTACATTTTTACTGCAGCCACTGTTTGTATGCAGCAAACACACATGTATGATAAATCATAAATACCTTATTTACAGTAGTGATACATTTGTATCAGACATATAGTGGTACACACTTGTTACATATTTGTCACAATACACATAATTCATGTCACACATTGATAGGGGGAGTGGGAAGCAAGCGATCAGGCGAGACTCAAGTTAGAGAGGGGGTTGTTCAGTTAGGGGTTGCAGCTATATTGCATTTGAACACTGAAAGCAGGTGAGAACGGGTGGAATCTTAACTTTGGGGGGGGGGGGGGGGGGGGGTCCACATAATATGGTTACAGGCCTCCCCACAATGCACGATTTCTAGCTAGTACTAAATCCTCTTGTGTTGTCTAAGTTGATAGAGTATCCGTGTATAAAGGGGCTAAGATACCCTGCAGGTGGATGGCCATTGTTTGATGTTGGTCACTTGGTGTTACACCAGCAGACAGTATATACACCTACCATAAACCACAATGGCCAATCCTCTGCATGTATACCGTAATTGCTCGTTCTAGCCCAGGGGTCTAAAACGCAGGGCCGAAGGAATAGGTCCCGTTTTAGCTACTTGAAACTGTAAAAGACCTCAAATAACTGCAGGTCCTATATAAGTTACTATAAGCACTGCTAACAGGCACTTAATTGCAATCTATAGACCTAGCTATACAGGTGCGCTTAGACGGGCATTTACAGGACAGAACAGGTGGGTGAGGGGTTGGAAGAGGGTGGTGGTCGGAGGAGGGGCAGCTGCACTGGTGCTTAACTCTACTTTATACCAATGACAGTCAATACAGCAACGAGCAGGGATATATGGAGTGTATCAATACGTCCCAATATACATGTACCAGGAGGTATAACAGGATAGGGCAGGTGGTGTAGGGCTTGTGGGTTGGAGGTTCAAGGGGGGTAGATGACTCATCTGTCCTCTCTGGATGAGTAGGGTACAGGATAAAGGGGTACAGCTGGACTGGCCTTTGGAGTCAAGTTTCCATACCGAAAAAAAAGACCTCGACTACCTGATTGGGGACGGTCAAAAGCGGGGTCAAAAGCCACTAAATTGACATTAAATCCTCCAAAATAAAGGCGAAAACAACACTAGTGATTCCATACATCAACATAGCTGATAATAAACTTATAAGCACAATCAACGTCTGCATTAAATAATCCTTCCCATCGACAAACTAACTCTAATTGGTATTGATCCGGCAGGGGGCAGGATTCAACTGTGGACAAATCGCAGGGGGATATGAGAAGGAAAAACACCTGTGATGCAGTATTATCACACTGCCAATAGAAGAACTCAACTTCATTAAACCCTAGATAAATACCAACGCTCCCGCCCCTCCGATATTCTGCTCGATCAGCGAGTCCTACAAAAGGCCATCGGAATACCTCAATTGAGGTTAAATCGCCGGACATAAAGAAAAGGCAAACACCTGTGAGATCTTACATCAATATTAGTGCTAAACGTCCCACACCTCTCAGCCTCCCTGAATACCTAGTGGTCATTACGCCTCGTTAACAGTTCAGCCAATTAACCCTAAGCCTCCTGGGTGCAGGGGATGTATACCTGGGGGACAGAGGGGTTAATACCGCTGTACGCTGGTTTCCGGCGGTAGATGATGTGAAAGGGTCAGGTAACTGGAAATGTGAAAACGTAGCGGTGAGTTAAAGGTGGGTCTCCTTTTGATGTTTAGTTTAGTGCTTTTGCCTATGTTAGACCCATCTTTAGGACATAATGGCCAAGAAAACTAAGGGCGTGAAGAGTCATATTTGAGGCTGCACCCCCTCCTTTCCGAAACCGTGGATCCGCAGCCCAGTGTAGCACAGACATGATGGGCCGGTGTAGCAGTGAGTACTCAGGGATCCAGTGGCCACTGTCTGCACCCTACAGCCGGGTCAAGTACGGATTACGTACAGCCAGGGGGATCAATGATACATATAGACCTTACATTAACACCTCAACACCCCACCCCCACCCTAACCCTTCCCGACTATCTCCCCAAGTGTGGGCAATGGGCAGAGATGCCAACTTTCCTGTTCTGTATGCATTTCGTTGGAGGAATTACTGCATTTAGATATTATTTATTTTGTTCAAAAAATAGTAAAGTACCCTGTGTTCAGTTAACAAGGGATATCGAAAAGGGATATCATAGAGGACCTATTGGAGAGGCAATAGAGAAAGGATAAACACCCTGTGAAGTGTCGATCGTAAATTCATATACATTATTAGAGATAGATGCTATAAGGTAACCTCCAATTTCTACTTTTAAACCTTTTAATGGCCACATGGTTCTTTCATACGTTATACCCTTCGTCGTCCCGATGCAGCCATGGTGAGTTGCTCGAGGACCAAGGCCAATACAGCACTACGCGGCCCTTAAAGGGTTAACTGGATCCCCCTTACCCCCATCACACGGCTGACTACCCTTAGCAGCAGCGTGTTGCGGCACACAAGTGGATAATCCTCCCTAATCCCCTCCTCAGGACACCAGGGTAGGAGCATTAACCCTTTAAGGACAGGTGTCGTTAATATATGACATTGATCGTCATGATACATGAATGCAGCCCTGGCGAGTAACTCACCAGGGCTGCATGTATGCATCATGCCAACCCTTGTGGAGTGTTTCAACCTCGTAGGATCGGAATAATGCTTGGATGCAGCACTGGCTAGTTACTTGCTGCATTCATGCATCATGGCCACCAAGGGCCTGATGCATTAATTCATTATGCCGTCCTTGAAAAGGGTAAGGCAGGCTGACCATACCCGAATATAGATTCATCCCATTACTGAGGAGTGTCCCGTCAGCGCCACATTCAATAAAGAAAATTGTAGACACTAGCTCATTCCAAAGATAAAAATGAATTAAATTAGAATTTTATAGAACCACTACAACCAAAAAGCTCAGAAAGCTGCCTGTCATTGTATATGCTTCGTTCAATAGAATTGTCCCTGAATTATTTGGGTAGTTATTGGAGAAGTTCCGCTGTTCTGAAGACGTGCAGGAGCTGAGAAAGGTCACGTCATCCCAAATACTGCCTCGTCATCCTGGGTGTCTTGGTTATTCTGAAGCAGGCGCAGTCTGTATTTATATTCTATAAAATAGTGTGAAGCGCGGCTGGGAAAACGGGAAAAAGATGAGAAGGTTTCCCATGTCCATATCAACTATGTTTAACGCTTCCCACACCAAATGTACATCCTCTTTTTCTTACGCTGGACCCTGGGCAGGACCCTGGCAATTACCACTGGTAACTGCTGATGTACTGGTAGTGGTACGCTGGGTCCTGGTGGTATGGCAGTAGATTACCACTGGTAACTGCTGATGTACTGGTACGCTGGGTCCTGGTGGTATGACAGTAGATTACCACTGGTAATTGGTTATGTTCTGGTACACTGGACGCTGGTGGTATGGCAGTAGATTACCACTGGTAAAGTTCTGCTATATGCTGGTACACTGGGACCTGGTGGTATGGCAGTAGATTACCACTGGAAACTGCTGATATACTGTCCGCTGGGTGGTAAACTATTGTTGGTAAATGTGTCTCAAGTGGCCTCAGCAGTCCAAACTGATAGTGGGGCTTTCGGCCAAGAAAAATATACTTTCGAGATGAGGTGTTGTCTTTCTGTGTGACTTAGTTACCTGGGCCATTCCACATTAACTTGTATCAGGATACCAGAGGAAGAGCCTCCTACCCCCCCCCCCCACACCCACCCACCCACACCCACACCCACCTTCCTCACCACTACACAGACATGCACGGACCATCTATTTAGCTTTCAGGAACATTCATGACATCTCTCCCTTTGAGAACCCCCCAGGCCCTCTAGTGGGCGGTGTGAGAATTACATTTGGGATTGGGGACACAGCGGGGCATCTTCAAGGTCTCAGACTTTTGTCCCGGGGTACCACAGCAGAGGCACCCCGACTCGCACGGCCACCCCTATACACTGGGTTCTAAAGGAGTTTGTCAATATTTCACCCTGCTATACTGTTGGGCTATACCGCCAGCAGACCTGTATGGATCTGACCCTTGTAATGAAAGGAGAATGGGGGCAGCAGAAGGCAAATAGTGGGCTTAACCCTTTAAAGACTGCATAGTGATTTATTAAAATGGGCTATGCTTTTTTTGTCATCCGGAATCAGTGCAGAACTGGCGAGTAACTCGCCATTGATCTAGTCAATCATCATGCAGACGCAATGGGGTTGGTATGCTCTCAAAGAGTCTGTATGAATGCAGTCCTGGCCAGTAGACTCACCAGGGCTGCATTCATGTATCATGTGGACAAAAAGGCATAGTACATTAAATCACCATGCTGCCCCTTACATGGTTAAGGCTCCTCTATCACTCATACTCCTGGTCTCAACATCACATGCTGTGTAATAATGAAAAAGGCAAACATTCAAAACACACTCTGCAACCAGTGCCTTGTACTTTACACTCTGCTGCTTTGACTCTGCGTTAGTACGCTGGTCCCTGCAACTCCTGCTATGGGTAGCTTGATAAAAATGTGCAATAATCTAGAGCTATTTGATTGGTCATGGGTTTGCACAGTTCCCCCAAATTAGTCGCTCAATAATTTAGCACTAAACAGCACATAGATGTAACAGCTAGGGAAGAAGGGAATACATGCATGTAATCCCTGAGCAGGCCCTTTCCTTAACTTCACACATAAAGGATTCCTGTATGGGACAGGGACGTAGATATAGCAGGTCTGAAAGAACATCCTTGGAGAGAGCGAATTTCCCCAGCTGCATATTTCATTATAAAAAAAAGGCTCCATCCCTTGCATATCTGCCAAGGACGCCGTGTGTGTGGTGTGTGGGCTGTAGGGACGTGCCTATGGAGGTGCAGGGGGATTGAACCCTTTAAGGGCTGCACTGGGCTTTACTGTGCTATATCATTTGTCATCATGGTACATGGATTCAGCCCTGGCGAGTAGATTCTCCATGGCTGCACCATTGCATCATGCCAGCCCTATAATTATGTGGTTGATGCACATTCCCGAATGAATCGGCATGAGGCATAATGTGCAAGTAATTCGCTAGGGCTGCATGAATGCATCATATTCATTCGTGTCGACAAAGGCCATTGCAGCACTAAACGGCCCTTACAGGGTTAAATGTGGATCTGCACTTTCAGAAAAAGAAATTTACCTAAAGGAATATGTAACATTGCAAATAGTATAGGACATTGAGCACCCCCTTCTAAGATATGTAAATGTCACTTGTATACTTGCCCTCTTTTTTTATGGCTTTTGGATCATAGGCCTATCTGTAAATCTTTAAGGTTTGGCCCAGAGCATGAACAATTTCAGTATCATATTGTCATACCAATTTACTGTTGGCAAACAATGTCGGCCTACACGTGTTTTTGGCATTCTATTCAGAGAAATTTGATTTGAACCCTTTCAGGGCAGCATAGTACCTTATTAATGTAGTACGCCCTTTTGTCAGCGTGTTGCAAAAATATACAGGTACTACCACTGAGGAATTTGTCGGGCCGGCAATAATAATCATGCCCGCCCTAATGGTTTGATCCATTTCCAAAGGGTCGGCATGGGCCGACGAGCGAGTGCTGCATTAGTGCATCATGACAACAAATGAATTTGAAGCTCTGAGCATCATGCCGTCGTTAAAGGGTTAAGAGCACACTATGTCAGTGCCCCTTCACCCTACACATTGAGCTGGACGTGGACACCCATCGTTGCTGGTAGTAGTCTGTAGTACAGAGATCATGTTGTAATTGATCATCCCCCTCACATGCCTCATAACTCACAGATGCTATCTTTAACCATAATAAAAGAGCTCTGACAGTGGAGATGCACCATGGTCTTATTGCTCATACCCTTCACCACACTCTATAGATCAAGGTTAACTCTTTGAGGGCCGCAGAGTGATTTAATGCATTATGCCCTTTATCATCATCACAGAGCTGCATTCAATGTTTCATGCACTGTTGCTAAGCAATGTTTTACCTTTTCACAATGAAGTGTATCAAGCCGATATGGTCGGCAAGATGCATGAATGCAGCACTGGCGAGTTCCTCATTCAAGCATCATGACGACATATGACTTACTACATCAATGTACTATGCGACCCTTAAACGTCCGAAGGGCTTAGACTTAGTGTTTCTGCCTCTCTAGCAATAGTTGGAGTGGAGCAAGGACCGATACTCTGGGTCTTATAGGTCTTGGGGAGGATGTGGTTTCAGTATCTAGCGTCTGTAGGTGTTTTAATATAAGTGGCTATTTGGTGCGTGGGTGACATTCGCCATTTGCTACGAATCCCTATAATGCATAATGCAATAGTATACCCCTCGCCCAAAGAAAAAATAAGAAAAATAAAAATAAGGGGAAAGAAATAAGAAATGCCCTGCATTCTCCCTTCCATCGCCACCGTCTACAGATCAAAGTCGTTGGGGTGGTCGGTCTTGTAATAGTAGGGGTTGGCGGAGAGGGTGGGTGACAACACTCAACCCTTATTATAGTATACCCACGAGTCATGATTTACATTCACATGCTACTAATTAAAACACATAAACACAAAAGATAAACAAGTTTTAAACGTGAAGTTTTCCTTGTACAAATGACTCCATTGTCTACTGTAGCCAATTACCATGAAGCTAGATAATTTTTGTATTTTAGGAGAAAGAAGAATGAGTACACAGTGCATACACCTCGCCTCCCTACGTGAAAAGCAAAATGAACACTCTGGGCCATATTCAATAGACCCTAGGAAATTAATAAACAGATATGTAAAAAGGTTCAGCACAGAACAAAGCAGTATAGCACCATGGCGGCATTCCTGCTTGCCTGCTAGGCTTTTATCACGTGTATAATTGGACCCCACTACCCTACATCATCCACACACTACAAAGCCTCTGTCCCAACGGCTGCCTGCTCGACGGTTAGACCTTTAAAGACCGCATAGTAATGCCCGTCTTCGTCATGATCCATGATTGCTGCGCTGGCAAATAACTCACTGCATTCATGCATCATGCTGTTCCTTCGGCAGTGTATGGTCCCAGTAGGGTCGCCATGCTGCTGCATCATTGCAGCCCTGCCGACTAATGTAATGCATCATGACGACCAAATGTGTAGAGTATTAAAACATTCTGCGGTCATTAAATGGTTCTTAAGATCCATGTCTCAGACGTGCCGACGGTTATTTCACAATGCACCCTCTTGTCATGCCAGTCAATTGTGTGTTACTCTGTAGATGGCCATTCTGATCCAACTACCGGTAAGTAAGTGAGCTTCTTCCTAACATTTTTGAAGGTACCGGTAGTACTAAACATAATCATTAGATACACATATATTAGAATCATGGACAAGATCAGTAAGGTTCGCCCCAGTTATGACCCCCCCCCCCCCCACCCTCTAATGAGCGCAAACCTTTTTTGGGTGAATATAAGACTAGATATAGCACAACGGCTTTTTACCAAGTTGTAAAAGATACACTCTAGCCAGACACGTCTCCATTAAAGTGACACACATAGCACGGACGTTTTTTGGTGTTGATATAAAGCTCCCTCAGAGAGAGTATCAGAGAGCCTCCTGTTTAAAAGTAAACAAACGCCTTTATAAAGTTGTCCCACTTCTTGTATCAACATAGAACAACACCCTCCCTTCACATGTTTCATACCATGTATGGAGACCATAAAGTGCCAAGTGGGTGTAGACGTGTGGGAGTCTCTGGAGTACAGCTTGTACAGGGTATAATTATAATCCCTGACATTTATTTTGATGTCATTATATTTCCAATAATTTCAATGACATTTAAAAGACATCGAGATAGATCGTTAACTTTGCCCCCTTTTATATGTTTACAAGCGGGCGTCCGCCTGGGATATACCTTGGTGGATTCGCACTCAGTCCCCCTGCCCTGAGATCTCCCTCACCCTGCCCTCATAGAGCCCTAGTTCTCTCCGTTCTCTCTAACCTCACAGAACGACCCTGCCTCTGCCCCGACAGATCCCGACAGATCCCCAGCTCTCCCTGCCCTCTTTGATCTGTGTGTATGTCTGTTCATCTCACTAGAGCTGTCGTGTATCAGCGACCCACGTCAATGTTTCTAAAGGTGCATGTAGCAGAACCAGCTCTGTACCCATCCTATAACCCTCCACAATCTGAAATATATCACGGGTATGTTGAACATTTTATGGACGGCATGTCGCTAAAGGATGGCATTTGTAGTCATGATGCACCAATGTCAGGGCTGCATTAGTGCATCATGCCGACCGTTTCGGAGTGTATCAACCCCATAGGGTCGGCATGATGCGAGTTACATGCCAGGGCTGCATCCATGCACCATGATGACAAAGGGAATGATATATTAATACATTATGTCGTCTTTAAAGAGTTAAGGGCCAGATAGGGATTTGATGTGCTACACTCTATGTCGTCATGATGCAATAATATGATAAAGGATTAATTGCTTGTTATGCCCTGATTTCATCACTTATAATGATATATGTTATGAATGGTTAAACATAGAAATTCAAAAGAAAAATTTACAATGATGCATGGGGCACGGCATATATCGTACACCATTTATTCTCATTATCTAACATGTAGTATTACAAATCATTCTGGGAAGCCATTTAGGTATACATGTAGGTATATTGAATTTAATACTTGGTCAAAAGTCACGATATGTGTGCCAAATCAAAAAGTGTTATTTCGACAGTTATTATACTTATAAACCCACAGGTGGGTATCACTCTGGTAATCATGCGCCCCTCTGTACCATACCAATCCAGTAACGTGAGATGGTCTATGTGATATGACAGGGGATGTAGCTCAGTGGTAGAGCACCTGCTTTGCAGTGGGAGGCCCCGGGTTCAAGTCCTGGTGTCTCTTGATAAAGAATGTCGTTTTCGGAGAAACCATATCCCTCACACTATTACCTCTGGTGCCTTAAAATGCTTAAAAATATGGTTGTATTTTTCTGCACAAAACTACACAAAATCTTTCTCAAATTGGCACACATTTTGTGATTTTCGATCATTACCATGGCCTGGACATCATTGAACGTCAATAATTGTGCGGCAGCTGGTGAGGTATGTAAGTAGATAACCGGGACATGCTGGTATCTGCGCGTCATGAGGCTCTAACAGGTGGTGGGGTAGGGTCAGGTAGGGACGAGCAGCTCATGGAACTGCTAACTAAACTGGTGTATGGGGTGGTCCCATTGATTGGTATACATGTACCCACGAGGTTGAACACCCTTTGAAACAGTGGCCTTTTCAGGAGAGCTCATTTTTGAAACGCGTTTATTAGGTCTGGTTAAAAGTTTCAGCAATACACTCACTGTTCCTCCACGAGATAACCAGGTGGGTGGGAAGTTAAGCTTCTTCCACATAGATGTATACCACTTTACAATCATAACCTCACACTGCATTGCTCATGGGGAAAAGAGCACCAGGTGTCGCTGATTGGCTTTGAAGGGCGCTGTGATCAAACTTTGAAAAATACCTAATTAAAACCCGGTATCAAGGTCCTTTAGCTCTGCAAGTGTAAGGTAGTAATGTAAGAGATATGTGTGTTTGTGGTTACCAGTGGTAGTGTAGGACCACAGGGACCCAGTGTAGGGGTAGTAGTGTAAGAGATATATGTGTTTGTGGTTGCCAGTGGTAGTGTAGGACCACGGGGACCCAGTGTAAGGGTAGTTGTGTAAGAGATAATATGTGTGTTTGTGGTTACCAGTGGTAGTGTAGGACCACGGGGACCCAGTGTAAGGGTAGTTGTGTAAGAGATAATATGTGTGTTTGTGGTTACCAGTGGTAGTGTAGGACCACAGGGACCCAGTGTAAGGGAAGTAGTGTAAGAGATATGTGTGTTTCTGGGTCAGAACATGCTTTATTATTCGTTGTTGTGGGGCTCTGTCTGTCCTCCATGTATTATGTAGACCCCCCTCCCCCCCCCCCCCCCACACACACACACTTCCCCCACCACACACGAGGGTGAACGACCCTTGCGGCCACCGTCCAGACACCACCCTGTGTGTGTGTGTGTGGGGGGGGGGGGGGGGTGCCGGGGGGGTGATCACACAGCCTTCTTCCATCAGCCTATATCTACATAGTCATCACAGTGATACATGTACCACCTGAGCTGAAAACTAACATTAACTACCCATGTCTGACCTTGTCTACTTCATTTGAAGTCATGAGAGTTTTCCAATAAGATATTCAATTTAATCAATATGTTTCTCTTTGTCCTGTTGTAGGTGAGTGTCATCCCATCCTAACTGTTTTTCCTGGACACTAAGGTAAACGTTTTTTGATTGACATTCTTAAATTTCGGGTGATAATTATTTTTTTTCTAAGTTTTGGTTATATTTACAAGGTATATGATATGTCCCTGATGTCACAGCCACATAGATGCAAGGCGTTGTATTCCACCCTCCAGACTTTATTCAGTTTTTTGGGGCAGGGGGGGGGGGGGGTCGATTTAATGATACGCTCAACATAGTCTCTTTAAATACTGATTAGCATTGGGGGAAATTGCTGAGGGAGACATCCTCATTTCTATAAACTGTCTGGTTAGTTATGGTATGTTTACCATTTTGTGTGAAATCTTGTGTTAGGCTGGTGGATCTCACCGTTTGGGGCCTCCATAATCCATAGCCACTGAGGACGCACCCCAGCCCACCACCCCGCCCACCACCCAACGCCCACACCCATACCCCACCCCCAGTATAGAGGTTACCCCTAAGGTATACGTCTTCCCACCACCCAGCCTTGAGGACCTGCCTATACCTAGTACAAGGGACACATTCACTAGAGCTGCTCAGAGCTGCTCAAGACATCTTATTCGTTCTTATTTCTACACCAAGGATTAAATCACTATATGACCTACCCTGTCCCTTAGGCTGACCTTGAAGGTCAAAGGTCACGGTTTTAGGTGTGGTGATGGAGGGTATGCCAGACCCACAGGAGACAGAGTACCTGAGGACTAACTGGACTTTGTATACACACGCCTGCATAAGAAACTGAGCTCCGATGGTTATCAATTACCACTGGTAAAGTTCTACATATTTGCTGGTACACTGGAGGAAACATAGACCAGATAATGACGGCCCTTATCCAGTCAAACCCGGAGTCGCCTACCCCTGTGCAATCTGCCACTGATGGGAAAGTAGCAGGGGCCTGCTCTTCTACCTGCAGTGTCTTATTGTCCCGATAACCCCAGCCTGGTGTAAATACCTGGTAACTACTTGGCCTTGACAGTGGCGGTTATTATGTGAGACAAACTGACAACCAGGTATAAGATAATAAAAGGGGTTGCAGTCGAAATGGCCCCATTGGGTATGTGCCGACGAGGAGTTGTGTTTCCGTAGTTGCGGTTGACTGTGCCTTTATCGTGAACCAGTGTACCGTAGAGGTTTTGTATGTGTTGGTGCTGCTAGACCTACTTAGTGTCACCTGTGTCTTCTGGGTGTAAGACACGGCGTCCCAGATACAAGATACAGCTAGACCCTTAGTTCCTTTATAAGTGCTGTCATATGTTTCATGGGTTGACAGAGAGATTCAGCCTGAAGCTTGGTAGCTCCAGTATTGTGGACATGGCAATTGTACTCCATTCTTTTATATTGGTGCAAAAGAATCCCAGGAGAATATAATATGAAAGGTGACATACATGGCACAATTGTATTATGTTCAATATGGGAAGGGCGGGGGGAGGGGTAATTAATAGAGAAATACTCTCTGTCAGAAGCTCTATTATCTGTAGAGGTATTACTCATTGGCGGATACAGGGGGGTGGCCCGACGGGCCTTGCCCCCCCCCCCCCCCCCTCGAAAAAGAGGAAAATATTCTATCCTAAAATGCGTGAGAATGCACCATTTCGAATCTAGACCATCCCAATTTTCTTGGGGATCATTCCCCCCAAATTCCCCGTATAAGGCTGCTGTGCTTCCCTCGTGGGAAACAGGCAGTTATTCCAGATTGGCCAGGTTTGGGCCCCCCCTTCTGGACAATCCTGGATCCGCCACTGTTACTTTCCATACTTTTTCAAATGTTTTTGCTGGATTCTTAGTTATATAGTATCAAATTAAGTTTCTACTGAAAATATTACCCAGAATCAGTGGCGTCCCTTTATCAGGATTTGTACTCATAAAACAGAACACAATTCCTATTGCCACGTTAAAAAAGTACCTCCGCCCCCACACCCCAGGGGAGGGTCAGGCTGGTTTGGCTATGTAGGGTCGGGTTACGGCCTATCTATGCCCTATCAGTGCAGCTAAATCCCGGCATTGTCCCACATTGAGTCCCCTCACGCTGTGGTAGAAAACCCCCCTAGTGCTATCTGCCACCACTACTACTAATGTGCCTGCACCTTCACCCCCATTTCCATACACTACTACTACCTGCCACAAATGTACTATCATGTGGCTTCTACAGTCACAGCGCAGTGCCTATAGCCTCGTCTATGGTGTACAATACCACTACTGCTACATGGATCTGCTGGACTGCTGCTCTGGGTGCTGTCTCATGGGGATCCAGCGGTGCCACCCTTTTGGTAACAAATATTTAGATTAGAAATGATATTTTGGTCTGCCGCGAGTGGTGGCGCGATGCTTTTCGGTACTTTGGTGTTTGGTCGACCCTGTAATGTACCTCAAGGTTTTAGATGGGACTGTCAGTTATAGAATGTTGGTGATATTTATGTTGCATGGTGGACATAATAGGTCAACAGTATCCAATAATCTTTCTGTACTACTGGTTCCATACTTGCGATTATCAAACCCTGGCACATAAACGGCACGTATTTACTTAAGTAATCATTATAACGACACCACTCCCGGTACCACTAGTAGTAACCTGCAGTTCTCGCCGGCTGCTGGTCGCGGCCGCGGGGAATCCTGCAATGCCCTGTACCATACACAATCACGCGAGATCAGAGCCAATATGGCTCATGGGATTCCCACCCCCTAATCCGCACACCCTGGAGGAAAGCAGGGAAAGCTGCCACCAGTTGCCCCCAGGGGTCGCCTCTAACTGGGTCGTGACCTGGTGACCTTGTAGGTCAGGTCAGGGTCAGTGATTGAGTGCACATAGGTCACGGGGATACAGGGCGGCCTTGAAGTTTCCAGTCTCTGGGTGGCATCAAAGGAGCTTCTGATCCTGATAGGACGCGACGTGTGTCGGACTTAACACTCTAAGGGCAGCATGGTGCTCTAATGCAGTATGGTTCATTGTCGTCATGATGCATGAATGCAGCCCTGGCTAGTACTCGCCAGGGCTGCATTCATGCATCATGCCGACCATACAGGGTCACCATGATGTATAGATGCGTGAATGCAGCCCTGTTGAGTGTAGATACCAGGGCTGCATTCATGCATCATGACGACAGAGGGCATAGCACATTTTAAGCACAATACAGCCCTTAAAGGGTTAACGCTCTACAACACAAGTTGTCAGGTGGGAATCAACCAGCAGCTTTCCATAATTATTGTGGCAGGACTTGATCTAATTAACCCTTTAAGGACGGCATGATGCCTCCAGGCTGCATGTCCATTTCTTGTCATGATACAAACCAGTACACGGCGACATGCCGATGGTGTATCATGCCGAACCTTCGAGAGTGTATCAACTCCATAAGGTCGGCATAATGCATGAATGCTGCACTGTTGACAGGGCTGTATTCATAGATAATGACGACAGTTTAATTGATTGAATTGATTGCCCTGTAGTGTATTTTATCACATCGGCCCACACTTAGATGATCAATATAGACTGTGTGTGGTGCATGATGGACACGCCCAATAGTAAAATAACGTTTTTAACTTGATAATCCAAGGCAGACGACATTTTATCTGAAAGCAGACGGCAATTGTCTGAAAGCAGACGACATTGACGTTAATGAATGCAGCAGCTTCCCGCCTTGTGAAGGGTCCCAGTGCGGCTTATTAACCATAGAGCCATAGAGCTCTAGATGGGGTGTTAACATGCAAAGGCTGGGGTGTAGGTTGGGGTGGGGATGTAGACTTTGAGAGTTTGAGAATTCCAGAAAGAATCTGTATTAATTTGTTTAAAAGATAAGTGTTAAGATGTCTAGGAGTATTCCTTATTTGTTGCAGCAATTCATGATAAGCCAATTTATGTCTGTGTCTGGAATATTTCCCTGATTACATCTTGTAAATTATGTTCCTCGTTGTAATCCAATTTGCTGAGATCCCGTGACAAATATGGAATTAATTTATCAATGAGTTGCATTTACAGTCCAGGGGGCCGGGGTGAGGGGGTGAGGGGGGGGGGGTCTGGTAGGGGGTACACAGTGGCCCTGGGTATTATCCTAGACCCCGCACTTAAATAGTAGACATACCATGTATGTCATTTGACCCAAAGAACATGCATTCTTCAAATTTTCCATCTCAAGTAAGTGTCCATGCCAAAAGTGGTGTTTTTGAAGAGTCATAGTGCAGGTGATGTTGTCACTATTGCATGTAGAGTGCAGAGGTGGTGTTACAGTTGCCTGTTGTAGTAGAGATTATGGATGGTGTGTGTGTGTGTGTGGGGGGGGGGGGGGGGTTCCCCGCCCAGCAGTGCAGAGCGGCCTATCAGCAGGCGAAGCAGACGACTATTGATTTGTTTATGGCGTGCTGACAGTGAACCAGCCCTGCCTCCGCTGTAAACCAACCCCCACTGTCAACACCCAACCAACATGGACGACACTGACAGACGCTGCCCCTCACTCACCGCGTAGTTACGTCATTGACGTTGTCATAACGTCGTATTAGTACGTCCGATTGACGTATTTTGGACGTGGGATCCAGGAGACGCTGGGGTGGGGTCTATAAGAGCTGGCAAGGTGCCAAACGGACGGGAGACGCCCAGTAGACAGTGGTCGTGAATGGACGCCGGCTGAGGAGGAGGGAGGTTTACAAATGTCGTCTGCGCAGTGTTTCCATGGTAATACTGCAGGTAGAACTGGCTATGGGACAGCGGTCAGTGTTACAGGGTGAGGGAGGTGGCATGTAGCTGCTTGAAGGTGTCTCTTGGATGCTGTCTTGGTGCCAATGTCTGATTGCCTCTGCGTTCTATTCCATTGGCGCAGCAGTATCTCCCAACTCCTCACACCGGTCGTCTGCTCACGCATGTTAACCAGTGTTCTGCTATAGATAACATAGAGCTGCTCGTGCGTGGACGTCCCATCCAGGATATAGAGGTTTGTGGTCGGAGGAGTGATTCTCACCACAAACCACAACAACAATAAACAACAAACCACAACCACAACTACAACAAACAACAGTGATATATTGGCCGGAACTATGGATCCTACCCATCCAAGACTACTGACTACAGTAAGTTATCTATTCGCCCACACAGGTACAATGTGTACACACAGTGTTCCACCAAACGGCTTTAATTTCTGACACATGTGGCGTGGGAGGTAAAAGAACCCTTGCCTCAATACATTATGTAGTATATGGGTTTTTAGGAATTATTTTCAGAGGTTTATCAACACCTCCAGGATTACCAAAACCTGTTAAAATCGTAACCTTGTGGCCGTTTGGATCTTAATTAAAGTGGTACTCTCAAGTGTATGCCAACATGTACTGTTACGGTCAGCTAACTATAGTACATGGAATCCATGTCGACAGTTATTCACTGCAGCTCATACATATTATGCAGACAGACAATGCCGTGACTGTTTGACTTATAATTGCCCTCATGTACAGAGATTCCTGTATACACATAAATAGGTGGTACCATGCTGGTTACAACCCCCACCACTTGTCATGGCACCAGCATCGATGGTGCACTGGGATCCGGTGCTCATACACATTACCACTGGTGCATGTCAAATAACCGGTCTCCACCGAGGCAGTTCCTAAATGAGGCTACCAGGAGTCCATATTGCCTTGTGTTTTGGGGTTTGAAGTTACCTGAGTTAATCAACACCCAGGGAACCAGGGTAATGCCCAGCATCTCAGTCTGTGGGCAGTGGCCCATGGATCCAGTGTAACTTCATACAGCTGTATTGTTCTGTACTATAAGTCTACAGCTTAATACCGCTCATACCACCCAGCAACAGGAGAAACGCCTGGAGGGGGAGGAGGGGGTGTAGGGGCAGCAAAAAGTGATCACCTTTGTTGCCACAGACCTGAGGAGGAAGAGGAGCAAAGAGGAAATCAAAAAGAAGTAACCTGCATACAACACCCTGGAGGAACTGGGGAGTGTTAGGGGAGAGGGTGTGGCCGGGGCAGTGAGGCAGGGGAGTCCCACCTGGACTCATTGGGCTCCTGCCGCCACAATTAGGTAAGGAAGGTCCTGATGGTACCATCATCTACGTAAAGCAACCAGGTAACATTACAAGGTATGTAGGACTTCCTACTTTTGTAGGAATTTCGGCTGCCTTTTTCTGGAGATTTCTCTATTACAGTCTGTTGCTGATAGTGTATAGAAAATTAAATTTTGGTGACTAAGGAGTAAGATCTATCAATATCTTAAAGTCACTTCCGTAGGGAATCCCCTACAATATGGCTCTGCTGCAGTCTAGACCTCACATCCCAGCAGCAAAGCCTGGAGTGGAAATACTCATATAGACT
This sequence comes from Harmothoe impar, assembly GCA_947462335.1. Taxonomy (NCBI): domain Eukaryota; kingdom Metazoa; phylum Annelida; class Polychaeta; order Phyllodocida; family Polynoidae; genus Harmothoe; species Harmothoe impar. The sequence continues at coordinate 57,654,376 of OX381712.1, read as the reverse complement.
AAACTCTAAAGACTGTTATCCTCCCAGGTGAGTAATGCTAATACTACTAAGTGCCCCACCTAGCTACATGCTGCACATCCTCAGGAGGAGGGGGTTACCTGGAGGAGGAATGTGCAGGGTCTAGCATCATTCCTGCTGTCTTACACCTCCAGGGTGTAAGGTGAGGCAGGAGAGGTCAGTACAGGAGGAACTGCTGACAAGGGAGTTGGCACCTGGAGTTACTCTAAACAAGTATTTACTGGAGGATGTATCATCAGTACTCTTCTAAAGTTTGTCAAGAGCTGGCATAAGAAGTGGACGAGCTTAATAAGGAGTACATCATACTGTTACTAGGGATGTATCATTGGAATAATGATTTAGAGTACCTTTGGGGATACTGTGGACTAGTGTATGTTCATAGATATTGACCTATACATCCTACATGATATGAGGCTAGAGACTTTGTATTCATCCCTGGTGCACCACTTTCATATCCCAGGAGCTAACATGAACTAGTAGGCCCTCATATAGGCTTTCCTGAATAATGTGTCTGGGTATGTTCTATTTTGGTTAGAGTGAATATTGCTGACATCATGCTCTAGGAAGAGCTGGATTATGTCCTCATTATTGCCAGCACATTGTCAAAAGGCCTTCCAATGGATCAGGCCTCAGCATGAGTCTGTGTCCGGTGACATAAACTCGAGCGGGAGTCTCCATGTCCATGTATACCATATACTATTTTGCATAAGCGTCCTGGCTTATTTAAATCTTACAGTAAACGCAACAATATTGTTTCTAGGAAGGCAGGTGTCCAGTCTAACATGAGCCATCAGCACCTGTAGGTAGACTACAGCAGGGTGACTGGACACTGCTAATGTGTGGCCATCTGCCTCTACATGCTGCTGTACTGTGTGGGTGCTGTCTGCCTCACTGCACCTATACAGACTCCACCTGTGTGTTAACAAAACAGCTATAACCTACATCATCTGGACATAATACTACACTGCTTCCCACAGCCTAAACATAGGAACACTCTGCTAGGGGCAACCACTGGACACCAACTGGATTGTGGTTACTGTTGGTGGTACCATTAAGCACTGCTGGTATATAAGAAGCGCCGCCCAAGAACCAGCAGTGAGATCAGTGAAACACGCAGGCACCGAAGGGGTTACAACGTACGGTCATGCTGGCGGTTACATATGCATGAGACAAGTGTGGCTGTCTACATGTAGAGTCACACAGAGAGGAGGATTATACCACTGCTCAGCACTGCAGAGGACAAAGGCTCTGGAGGGAGGACAGAAACATAGAGAAAGGACCACTGGGATCAAGGTGAATACATATGCAGTTGGAGAGGCATGGCAAAACTTTGTAAGAGGGGAGGAGCATACATTATTCATATAATGTCATAGTCATGTCTGCTCTATCTAGACAAGTATTCTCTAATGGAAGCTGTTCAAGATTATACTTGCAGAACGGGACTCTTTCCTTTACACTTGCATTGGACTTCTATGTAGACTGTTTGATGCCTGAATGTAGCCATGTGGCCAGCAAGAGGTTCTGCTTATATGCAGGAAATAAATACCAACAGAAGCAATGAGAAAGGGAAGTCGGGAAGTCAGAGCACATGTATATGTACACATGTAGCCGCACACATTGAGTACACCATTGGACTGTTTGGAGTAATAGGAGATGGAGACATTTGGCTCTAGCAGGAGTTTCTATAGTCCCAAAACAGGAAATGAATGACATTTGGTCCTATTGAATAAGGCTGCTCTGTGTGTGTTAATATCATCTGTTCTGCAGCAGTGCCTCAGCCCCCTACATATGCTGCATCCCTAGCCGACCATGGCACCCACATGTTTGCCTGTGGGACATGTTGTCTAGAAACTCCCAATTCAGACACCTACAGAACAAGCTATTATTGTCCCGTCATAAGTCTATGAGACTACAGTGCCATCTTGGATCTCCTACTGACCAATCCAAATTAGACCCCAGATTGGCTAGCTCCACCCCCTAGAACAAAGGAGGTATAGGTTGATGCAAAATTAGTGACAAAGCTGAGCAATTTGGAGAAGCCCTGTGCCCTGTCAACCAAATCAAATTGCCCTTTTCATTGAAATATACCAGCGGTCTCTACCGGCTGGTCCCCAAGCATACAACCAAGTAAACAGTGTAGGCTGAGCAACAGTAGACTCGAAGAACAATGGGATAATTGATGTTACCATTTTAGGGAATTTACTTCTAAACTACTGTGTATACAGCAGGACCCTTTCGTTGCTCTGGGTCTGACCGTGAGCCAGGGCGGCTGACTATGCCAGACATCCCTACAGAGACAGGCCCTGGATTATAGCTCACATTTACTGCCAGCTATGGGTGGGGAACAGGCCCTATATTGATGTGATGGATTTGGTTTCGCTGCAATTTCAGTCAATGCAAAGAGTTTTTCATCCCACAGGACTTCAATTACAGCAAGTCATTTTGACTGTCAATGTCTGACTAAATCTACCGTGGAGTTTTACAAGCAGGATATCTCTGACGGATTATATATTTCGATTGAAGTAAAAATCCAAATAATCAGCAATTTCGATCTTCAGGAAATATCTGTTCATCCAGCAGTTCATCGTTTTTCAACAGAAAAGCAATGACAGGAGAAAGGGGGAAGATGCAATTATGTTCTTTTGTATTGCAATTCAGGATAAATATTGAACTACACCAAAGAGCAATATTTCAGATGGGCTGCCAGAACTCGCAGCAAACCACTGCTAATCATCACGTAAATGATGGATGGCAGGTATAGTGCCAATGGCCAATACAGTTAAATGCAATGCAATTTCGAGTTGGCATTCTTCCTGACTAGGCATTTCTACTTTACCCCTGCCCATAATACTTGATATTCTACAATGGGGAGATGACATCAAGTTAAATGATGAATTGGCATTCTCAAATAAGCATTAACAAGCTGGAATACCATGGCTAAAACACTGGGAAATGACTGAGAGATGCCTGTTTCTTATAATATTTAGTGTTCACCCAAATACTATCAAATGTGCCTATACAACAGAGAAGTTGAGGATTCTGGAATGATAGTAATGCTCAAATAGCATTAAATGTGCAGCCTCTACTCCTGAGACCTACCTTAAGCCATGGCAGACAAGGGGCACCACCTGGCAGTGTCAGCTGGGAGCAGCTCAGGGAGCAGCTCAGGGAGCAGCTCAGGGCCTGACAAAAACTCAGCTACTCTCAGTGGCACTGGGAGAGGAGGGCCAGGTGGGGGGAATGTCACAGGTGCTGTAGGGGGTGTTGATGTGAGACCTAATGAATCAAGGGATGGTGGACATGCTCCAGGTAATAGACCCCCTACAAGTGCTGATGCTGGAAGTAGAGGAAGTTATGCAGGGAGTCCATATTCTGGTGCAGGGAGTCCAGTTATAAGTGCAGGGATTCCATTTGCTGATGATGGGAGTCCATTTCCTGGGAGAAGGATTAATATAGCTGTTGCAGAAAATGCTGGTGCAAGGAGTCCGGCTACTAGCACCGGGAGTCCCCTGGCTGGTACATTGAGTCCACTAGCCGGTCCAGGGAGTCCTTTAAGCGGTGCAGGGAGTCCACTAGCCGGTACATTGAGTCTGCTAGCTGGTGCAAGGAGTCCATTAACTAGTGCATTTAGTGGTACAAGGAGTCCGCTAGCCGGTGCAGGGAGTCCAGTAGGTGGTGCAAGGAGTCCCATGGATGGTTCCAGGAGTCCGGTTACCGGTACAGGCAGTCCCATGATGCCTGGTGCAGCAGGGACTGTGGGTGTAGCATCGACCATCCCTGGAGTACGCTTAATCAGCGGCTGGCAGAAGAGACCGGTAAGAACTGACTCAATTCGATTTGATTCTGCTTTTGATTGTAAAGTATTGGCTATAGTTGTGAAGTCTAGATCATGTTTATAGTCTGCTTGGTGTTTAGCCAATAATTATATTCTGCTTGGAATCTAGCACATGATTATATTCTGCTGATGTGGTAGGAGGCTGACAGCCATTGTATTAACTGTTAATTTTCAGACAAGTCTCTATAACATTGGTTCTATGGGTATAAGTTAGACTGAGAGGAAATGAACCAGTTACACATGTGTATAGAGATAATTATTTATGTGAATCTCTCAACTCCTTGATGAAACCATATTGGCCTTGGTTAGAGCTGACTATTCTAATAACCGATTCTCTTGAATAAGTGCAGTGCTATTGAAATACAACTTAATATATTAAATATAAACTGACCGCCACATCAATACACATGTAAGTGCTTGTATATTGTGTAAGTACTAAACATTGATGGTATAAAAGTGCCGGTGATGAATGAGTGCCGGAGGTAATCAGGCTTCCAAACCGGTAAGTGCCAGGTGGCTTTAATTGTTGCGATATATGGCTGTGTCTCACGAGATTGGGCCAATCTCAAAGATGGCACCTAGTCAAAGACTATCACATTGGCCCCATTTCATGAGACACAGCCATATGTATATAAGACATATCAAGATAACATAGAGCAGTTCTGTACAGGCTGCCCTGGTGGGGAGGGGCAGCCTTCACACAGACACTGGTACTACCCAGGCACCTTACAGACATCAATTACTGCCAAATGGGAAAAAAAACATGTTTTGCATCACCCGACTGCGCTCACCAAACGCATTGTTTTTTTATGTAATTTCACCCGAATTATCTGAAAGGATTTGAACTGAGTGAAATAATCCAAGCGTGCTCAGATGTTGAGAACATTGTTACCTGAAACACACCTTTTGTAACTGAGCACACCAGCACCAGGGTGGCCCTGTCCTACAGCCAGGACCGTGCCCTGCCCATGACTCTTGGCATACCATGGTGTGGGCTAGATGGAGAACTGTAGCAGTAGCTTTCTACTAAATGTCAGATAGCTGTGCAGCTTTAGATAGCTTCTATAGAGCCACTATGACTAATAATAACCGAGGCATAGCAGCACCAAGTGTATTAAATGGCCGAAATTTCTCCAGGTTATCTTGATTTCAGCGATTTGTATGTGACCATACAAATATATTATGTTTAAACTTTTAATACAAGTGAGGAAAGTGATGGGAGTAATTGATTCACTGAGGTGCAGCCGAGGTAAAATCACTGAGCCATTGTCCAATGATGACTTAATTCCCATGCTAAAACAAGAAAACATACAGTTAGAATGGTTAAGAATACATATAGCACCCTCCTAGTGTGGGAGGTGTTTCTATCATTATAGGTAAAGGATAAACTATGTTCAACTGGAAAACTGCCCAAACTGTACAAAATGGTAACTGGACCCCTGAACCAATGCTTGACCACCTCCTCATTTAGTCTGGCACTACTCATTCAAACGGGTATACAGACAATGCTTTAAAGGCGCACTGAACCCACGACGTCATTTGCGTACAAAACTTGGCGGGGCTAGGTCCTCAACTCAGTGCGCCTTTAAATACAAATCATCATTTCTTTAATTCATAAAGTTTCTCTACCACAACAATAATTATATTCCCATTTCATTAGCAAGAAATAGTACTCATATATATTAATATGGTCTTTAGTGGTGTATACCTTTGGTTGTAGGAGTTTGTGTGGTGGAGGCCTGGTTCAGTAACCCATGCAGCAGGGTAGTGGGTGACACAGTCTGCCCTCAGCCAGTACTGCAGCACTAGCCATGTCCACTTGGCCCTGCACCAAGGAGGCATTCATATTGCATTCTGCCCTTCTTCTGGTGTCCTTTAACTCCTTGTGGACAGCTTAGTGCTTTAACAGTTACACACTGTTCGATCCTTTTGTAAGCATGAATGCAGCGCTGGTGAGCAATTTGCCAGTCCTGCATTCATGCTGACTGGGTTGATACTTTATCAAAGAGTTGACATGATGCGATGATGTAGTGCTGGCAGGTTAAACAGAAATGCTTTAGGCATTATACATAAGTGTGCCCTTGAAGGGTTAGGGTATAGTGCCAGGAAAGTAACCTCTGCACAACTGGAGGATATAAGCAGGGTAGATGTAGACATTGGACTGTGGTGCTGCATTGGATGACTTTGACAATCCATTGACAGTCCATTTGATAACATTGACAGCCATTAATAGTCCATTTTATAACATTGAGCGTCCATTGGATGACATTGACAGCCATTGATAGTCATTTGGATGACATTGACAGTCATTGGCAGTCGATTGTATGCTATCGGTAGTCATTGACAGTCGATTGTATGCTATCTTTAGTCATTGACAGTCAATTGTATGCTCATTGACAGTGTATTGAATGGCATTGGCAGTCACTGTCATTGTTTTGGATTGGCAGTAGTCAGCAGTGCAATTAAAGGCACTGGCAGTACAATACTATAGATGCCATTGGCAATACATCGGGTGACTTAATCGCAATATACCTCCCAATGCCACCAAAGGCTTTGGCTATGCATACAACAGTTGAGATGATCCCTCCCACTGAAGCACTGCTGATTCCCTGTCAATAGTTGGTTATAGCCGAACTAGCAGCATCTCCATTACAGGGCAGGTGTTTGCTGAGGGGACGGCTCCCGCAGCCGATAATGGAGGGGACAGGGGGAACAGCCAGGAGGGAGGCGATCAGATTTGGGAGATAGGTTGAGGAAGGATAGGAAGAGGGGTATGGGAGAGTGCGAGAGGGAGATGGGGAAGGGAGCGGAACGAGATGTAGGAGAAGGGGGGGGGTGAGAAAAATTGAAAGCGAAAAAGAGGCAAGAGGGAGAGGGAGCAGATTGGAGGGAGAGGAAAGAGGGAGAGAGAAGGGAGGGGGAAGACGGCAAAGAGGGCAACAGGAAAAAGAGGGTGGAGATGGGGGGGGGGTGCAGGAGGAGTCAGAGAGGTGCAGTTGGAGGGTGGGGAGGAGGCAGAGGCATGGGGGGAGGGGGTACAGGAGCTATGGGGAGTACAGGTGAAACTCTAGGCAGTGCCAGTGTTGTCATAGTTGGGATGATGTTGACATTTCAGCAGCAGCAGAACGATTTAGCAGTGGGCCATGCCTACTGATGACGTCTATGGAAATACATGAGTTTTTCAGGCTACTCTACAACATGTAGGTTTAACCATACTTAGTGGCCTTTTTACACATTCTGACAAGAAATGATGTTAATATAGGGCTTTTTTGTAAAGTGGTCCTTGTGGCAATTATAGTGTTTTGCAAACACACTATGAATTGGGCAGGCCAGATTCTTGAGGAATGGCATTTCGGAAAATAGAAGTTTAAGAATAGATGGGTTTTAATTTGAAATGCTGAAAAGCTGAATTTTCTTTTAGATTATATTGTTTTCTGGTTTGTTTGTTATAACCAAACGATAACCAGACATGATATAAAGATCTATGGTACAGGATTAAGACATGGTCCACACAAGTGACACAGCTACACAGACCGGCATTTTATGATGGATGATAACTTCAATATAGGATATCTATGCCAAACCAATGTCCAAAGGCACACAGCAATATGGGCAATCTACTACCAATGCATCATAACGACGGCACATTTCATGTTCAATACATTTGCACGGTCTGCCTTTCTACCTGTCCTGGATCTCATCATTATAGACTCATACCGGGAAGCCTCCCTTATGATGTCAAATAAAAAGTTGAGACAACATTGTTGCACGGGTCCAGTTTCTGGTTCATGCCACAGCATGGTGGGCTTGGATTGGAAGCGGTTAGTATTGATTTTAAATCCTTTAAGGACGGCATATCGCTTTAATGTGCTATCCCCTGTGTGAGCATGATGCCTAAATGCAAGCTTGATGAGTCTACTGTCCAGGGTTGCATTCATGTATCATACCGACCCTGTGTGATTTGTATCAAATATGTATATCGGCTTGATGCTTGAATACAGCCCTGGCGAGTTACTCGCTGCGTGGGCATTCATGCATTGTAATTACAAAAGGCACAGGACATTAAAGAACTATGCTGTCCTTAAATGGTTAGCTGCAGGTTGAAGTGTGTGTCGGTAGGACACCTATACACAGGTGGGAACTGACTTTATAATCACCTGTATGGGAGGATTTGACTTCATTTAACACTCAAGTATTTGACGACTATGTGTAAAGCTTAATGGCTAATTTGATAACAAATAATTATGTAATTACGGATTACTTAATGCGGAGGGTGGTAGCCTATATATTTAAGGATTAAATGCTTTAGTTTTCACATAGATTTTCAACCTTTTTGCTTACAGATTGATGACTGGAGGTCTAGTACTCACACAGAGATATAGCCTTGTAGAATACAGATATAAATAAGAAATATGCAGTCCGGGTTCACTAGTAGTTAAAACCTAGTCTACAACTTTAGTAGACGTGTGCAAGTCTACTTTAGGTCCAGCTGATACAGAACTAGGGCAATAGGGACATGACTTCTACATGGTCTGTTATCGCTGCTGCTAATGTGCTACTAATATAGTACACCAGTAGTAGTAGTAGTAGTAGTATAGGCTACAAGGTAGTGGTCATTAGTGAACAGCAGGGGACTGGGTATGTTTGTCCCTAGAGCAGAATAATGTTTAGCCTCCCCCCCCCCCACGCACACACACCGTGCACCACCCCACTGTTTAGACAGGTCAAAATGTGTCCGCTCTGCCTTCCCCTTACTGGTAGCGTGTAACCAGTCATCGGTTGTCGATAAAAGAAAATAATAGCAAAGAATAATTAATTCAAGAAAGTGATAGGTGGCTCGTCTATGCTGAGGTTGTGGTAGGATCCGCGGGTAGGGTGAGTGACTCGGCAATACTGGGTACCCCTCACAGTAGGAGCAGGTCGGGACCACACCCATCCCGAACCACTGCAGCACAGGCCCGTGCTACCTACCCGCGGCCACACTACCATGCACAACTCTAGTTGGGGTATGGTAGGCCAGTCAATAGCCCTACCCTGTTTCAGTAGCGTTTGAAACAGTTTACTGCAAAGTAGGTTGTACTCTGAATGTTATAAAAAAGGACGAAGATGGGTGAGGACCGCTCACTGCTGTGCTACCTTGATGACTGATTCTATGAATGTTTGTAAAACAATTTTATAGGTATGAAGGTCCTAGGGTTTTCCTGTATTTTAATGTTTTCTTTTTAAATGTTGCAAAGACCTGAAATGAAACTATTGAGGACCTCTATTCATGGACCTCCATGATTTGGATATTTAAAATTTTCTTTTTGGATCTGTCACTTCCATTCTTGATACACATCTCCGATTGACATGAATATTAGAGAAATAAATGGTGACATAATCCCATTTTATAGTATGCCACCGCTTTTAAGCCCATGGTTTCTAGGAAACTGGCAACGCCTAGACACATGTCAGTCCATAGCCACACCCCTGTAGCACCCCCAGCCCTCCCCCACTTAGGTCCTGGAGGCCTGGTGGTGACCTCCGCAATGCCCCTCTCTAGGGTAGACATGTAGGGGGTCTAGTGAACATGGGATGGGGCCAAGATGGGATGGGGGACAGCTGGGAGGGGGATAACAGCTGGTGCATGGTGAGGACAACCCCTGAAACCCCTTTGTGAGAATATCACATCCCTCTAGCACTATTGGGTTTAAACTTTAAGCCTATGGTGAGGTTTACCACCAGGCCTCAGTACATGTACCGGTAAATGATCAATTTAAAACCTTAGTTTTTAATTCTATTCAAAGAATTTTAGATTCAAAAGAAGTACAAATAAAGGTTGGCCCTATTTTTACCACTAACGGCGGATAGGGTCGGCATGTCTTTCTCTTCTTGATCTAAGTGCTCATATCCTATTTATCCCTCCTCCACAGCAAAAAAGAAAACCCACAAAAAAAAACAAATTATAGCACAAATATGTGTTCTCTTGGCCTGGGTCTAGTGCTCCATGACCCTCCCCCTCCCTTTGCCATCAGTTGCTCCTGTTGAGTTTTTCATTGTTTCTTTAGTGTGGATTGAGGAGTAGAACTGTGCCCTTTTGGCCCGATGATGCCCAAAGTGTGATCCCCTCCATGAGCTGCTCATGCTACCCTGGTACACTGCCCTACAAACACACATCCTGCTCACAACCCCCACCCTGAGGGCTGTGTTTCTGGGCACTGGGCATTGTTTTTATGAGGTGACGGATCAAAGTGCACGTGTAACTCTGCCCTCAGATACCATAAGACACCATCAGGGTTGTGGGTGCAGGACGGGTACAGGGGGTATACATGTTACAAGTACAAGGCTGCATTTCACAGGATTTGGAACATTTTGTGTGTTGTTTCAAAGGTCAGGAAAGGGTATCCTTTTTGGGTCATACCGGTACTTGTAGGGAACGTTTGGATGTTGTCACCGGAAGAAGACTGAAGGGTCCATGGAGGCTTTGGGTCTTTGTGATGAACTGTCCCAAAGTTTATTTGTATGAATTATGAACAAAATAATTGAGAAAGAAATTGATCGCTCAGGATCGGTGTTTGGGGGTCTACATTCGTCATCGGTACAAGGGTGCTGGGGTGGCCACGTTGAACTGAGTCACATGCAGGACTGTTAGGGGCATCCCTCTACAACCCAGTTAAACGAGACCTTTTCAACACGACAAATCTTAATGGCTTGGAGCTTTGATCTTTTGATATTTGACTGTTTGTGAACATCCCTGTAGTAGTATAACAAGTAAAAGAAGTGTTATGTGAGTTATGGGTTTGCCCTGAGTCCTTATCCTCCTATTCCTGAAGCCCTCACAAGTAGGGACGTGGCTGTCAACAGTCTCTCCTCTTGTCGGTGTCAACGACAGTGTTTTATTTCCGAAGCTAATTTCTCAACTTTTATCTTGGGGAAATCAAAAGGGCCACTCTTGTCAGTAACTGGTCTGTTATCTAAAGGAGGTATATAACTGTCACCTGCAGTTAAAGGGCCGCTTATAGACAGACAAATCACCAGCCACATGCCTCTGGTTACTATGAAAAATACATTAGGGAACGTTCACAAATGAGGTTACCAGGCTGATAGGGGGGATGGGTGGTTGTAGTGATGAAGACAATCTGCTCAAAATGGTGAGTTGGACCCACAGGGGGGTCGTGGAAAAGGTCTTAATAAATTATTGGTAATGCAGTTTGTGAACGTTCCCTTGGTGATCTAGCTATATAGATGCCCTGCTCAAGATCCTAGACAATCACTCAGATTTGCTGCGTTAAGCCTCGACCTGTCAAAAGATTTAACCTGGATCCTTGTACCCAACAGATGGTTCACAAATCTCTCCACCCCAGTTCTCCCCCTGACTGTGGTCTAATGGGTACCCTGGTACCCTGGATTCAGCCCATCCTCTACCCCCGACCTTCTGCCCATCAGACATCATATGTTTAGTTTGGCAGCTTCACAGATATCAAATATCAAATGTCTTCGAGATGATGGGAAAGTATAGATGCCCTACATTTTCTGAGGCAAGGCTTGATGAGCGTTTCATGATGCATGGGATCTATTCTATAAGAAGGGCCTTTGATATAAGTTTGCAGAATTCTCTGTGGAAAATGTAGGAAAAGCTACGAACATAATACGCAGATCTCTGCCGAAAGCGAGAATTTCTGGCAAAGTCAAAAATTTGGAAATTAGCATCTTTGTGGGAAGATGATGGAAAGTAAAATGGTATGAAATGAAATTTAGTATATATTAAATATATACTAGGGTGGAGGGGGAGGGGTCTCTGAGACAAAGTAAGTTATCCCCCCCTACGCCTCGTCCATATATGGGTGTGGGAAAGACGATCTGTAAGGGGAGGGGGAGAGAAAAAGGTTGGATGTGATGAGAAAGGGGAGGGGACAGATGGGGGCCCAAGTCCAGGCTCAGGAGAGGGTCACTGGAACCAGAGAGACAAACTAGTCCACTAGTTGTAACACTAGGGGGTCCCAGACCCCATTTGACCCCTTACTCTACATAGATGGAGCCACCGTAGGGGGTCGCGGGATGACAGAGGTCCGTGACCCCCCAAGGTCACATGTTGACCTCTGGAGGTCATCCGGTGCCTAACAAACTGAGTGAACTGTCTCTGTTCCGAGAAAGGTTAAAATTCAGCATGGCCCTATATATGAACACCATGTATATGTCATTTCCTGTTGGGTCCATGACTACAACATAGATTGGTCACGTGACCAAATAATGTGATACTCGCCAACAGTTTATCAAAGACCTGTGCATCCGCCTGAGACCTACCGTACTACGGTTTCTAGCATCACTCTTGATAAGTAAATTAGTTAACTGAGTTCTAATAAATAAATAAATCGCCTCTGAAAGTTCCACTGTTACTAAAATGGCCAAATATGCAGATCAATATATACAGTTTGAGGCTGTTCAGTGTGGTACAGCGCATCCTTTCTCATTGGCCGCTCATTAAGATATTCAATAAGGGGAGCAACCAAGCAGAAAGGATGTCCGCACAGGAAGGTCTGGAGCATCCTTTCTGCATGGCTGCTACACCAGAACAGACATGTAGAGGGCGCTGCGGTATCACCACAGGAGGCGGAAGTGGTGTGCCCTCCTGTCTGCTTCCCACTCCCGCCACCAGGAGGCACCCTCCGCGGTCAGCGTCTCTGACCTTGACATGGACAGAGGTCAACTTGGAGTTCAGTCATGGTGATGTTTTAATATGTTTCAGAATAGATATGATGACATAGGCATGCCTGTGGGCTTCTAGGAACCTGGTTAAATATATGCAGGACGGAGAACATTATACAACATAGCAGTGTCACTGAGTGTGATATACAGTGTACATCGACATGAAATTGTTTTACAGTGTAACAGACTACCCATGACCTGAATGACAATATAACAACTACAAAAAATATGTTTAAAAAAAAAGTTGTAGAAACCAAAACTGACTTCTCCCTACATAATTCATGTTCTAGTACTTGACATCTGACAACGGTGTATACATGTACCCGGTACATGTACCGTACATGGTGTTCCGAAATATGCCTAATATACTGGTAAGTGATATCGATATAGATGATGGCATTGCTATGTTAATGGGAGGCCATCCATGTGTGAGAAGTATTATAAGCATGTATAATCAGTCGTAATATGGTTGGTCCTGCTATATGTGCTGTGATTAGTATTCTTCATACGCTACATATACATTGTTGTAAGTGCAGTGATTCTGCACGACTAGATCTATAGGCTGTATATTATACGGGTATATATGTACATTAAGTAACACGATTAGGCTATATGGGCCTACATATAGTATACATGTAACACTGACTACATCTATAATACACCAGTATAGTGGTGAGTCACCAGCCCCAGGTGATGCCCTATATCATGTATGTGTAGACATAGCCCACAGTGTGTCAATGTGTCCAGGAATACAGCCCGATGTGACATGACGGTACCTGTGGGTGGCAGTGGTACACGGGGACAGATTGACACCGAATATCCAGCAGTCATGGACGCCTTTATCTGGTCATGGAGACTAGTGGCTGATGGTTGGTCCATTAGGCAGTGTTTTGTCGATTGATACTACAAGGACGGCATGTCCTTGGTCGTCATGATGCATAAATGAGTAACCCGACAGTGCTGCATTCACGCATCATGCCAACCCTATGTTGAGACACACCCGGAGATGCACCAATGTAGGGCTGTCAAGTTACTTGGCGGGCTGCATTGGTGCATCAAATGCCTTTTTTTAAAAGCGACATTCGTCATAAACGGGCTAGTCATGCCCTTCTTGTAATGAATTGATCTGTGGAGAGGTTTATCTCATCGAATTGAAATAAATCCTCTACTAAGGCGACGAGAATAAGTATCCAGAAAAAAATGAATGCATGTCACCTTTTACAGTATATCATAGCTTGAGTCCGTTCCACATCTCCGTACATTGAAAGCCATGGGAGGCGACTCGTAGGAGCTGTTTGCACAACATACACAATGGTATTGATTATCAGTCAATAACATTTTGAATCTGGGAAAAAAAACACTTTAAAAGTTGATGTTGGGCGTGGCCTGCATTCTCCACCCTGCAGCCCCCAGATGAAGTCGGGAGGATGGCACGTCGACTATACAGCTAATCTGATATAGGCCAGACGGGGCTCTAGGTGATCTACAGGTAGACTCCCTATACAGGTGATGCTACACAGTATACAGGTCATATTAGCAGCACAGGTAGACACCTACTCCTTGTACAAATTCCAGGTATACTTGCGCTCGATAAATCCTGTCAGTTTTTTTACAGTGGAGAAAAGATATGGTTACAATGGGAATTAGAAGCTGGTTCCAGTGGATTTACAGAGGCTGCTTTGATACTGTGGGAATCAGTTCTAGATACGTTGGGGATTAGAAGCTGGCTATAGTGGGGATTGGAAGCAGGGTACAGTGTGAATTAGAAGCTGGTTACAGTGGGAATTAGAAGCTGGATACAGTGGGAATTAGAAGCTGGATACAGTGGGAATTAGAAGCTGGTTATAGTGGGGATTGGAAGCTGGTTACAGTGGGAATTAAAAGCTGGATACAGTGGGAATTAGAAGCTGGGTACAGCGGGAATTAGAAGCTGGGTACAGCAGGAATTAGAAGCTGGATACAGTGGGAATTAGAAGCTGGGTACAGTGTGAATTAGAAGCTGGTTACAGTGGGAATTAGAAGCTGGATACAGTGGGAATTAGAAGCTGGGTACAGTGGGAATTAGAAGCTGGGTACAGCAGGAATTAGAAGCTGGGTACAGTGGGAATTAGAAGCTGGGTACAGTGGGAATTAGAAGCTGGATACAGCGGGAATTAGAAGCTGGGTACAGTGGGAATTAGAAGCTGGATACAGTGGGGATTAGAAGCTGGATACAGCGGGAATTAGAAGCTGGATACAGTGGGAATTAGAAGCTGGGTACAGTGGGAATTAGAAGCTGGGTACAGTAGGAATTCGGACAGTGTCAACTATAGGCTATGCAGCTTGCAAATCTTGCAAATGTTCGCATGATATAAAATAGCCAGGTAATAAACTACATGCGATGCTTCTAGCAAGATCATACTGCTCTTCACGTTCCGAAAAATTAGTCTCATAGAAAGATTTTGTAGCATGATCTCACGACATAATATTTTAGGCGTCCAAGCCATTCTGTCCTTTGATGCAGCAGGTGAGAATTAGTTAGAGGTACTGGGCCCTTCATATGTTGCATCCAGTATTAGGATCTTATCTTGGTATCTTGTAGCGCTATCAGTTGGCACGCCTACTCTATTCAGAATGGCTTTGAAGCCTGCAACTGATAGGAAAATCCCCAATGTTTCACCCTAAGTCTGATAAAGGAAATCCCCTCTTAGCTGATAGGTCATTGATTTGCTGCCAGTCAGCATAAGAGCGCTGCTGTGACTGTTGATAGTGCATCCCTTGGGATGTGTGGAACATATGCATGTGGACATGTTTTATGGACGTGACATGATAATTGATTGCACACAGTCTTATGAATTCAAAAATAATTGAATAATGATTTCATTAAAGACAAATTGAAAAAAAAGAGAGAAGGTAAGCAGCCAGTAAGGAGGCATGATCTGTGCGTCTTGCTTGCCATGCAGGAGCGACTAGTTCGGCTAGACTATATAAATAATGTCCTGTATTTAAAGAAAAGAAAAAACTGGAATTACAAAAAGGCCAGATGATTTACAATGATTAAGACGGAGGTTGACGTCCACCCCTTAATATTGCAGATAACTCCTTACATATACATATACATATACATATATACATCCTGTATGCAGTACTTCTGTATTAAAAGCTATGTGAGCAGTGCTCCTCCAAAATACTATTAAAACTAGGGAGGTTATAGCTTAAGTAAGGCAGTCAGCAATGACACATAGGGCAAGTCTATTTATCCACGAATGTAGGTGTAGCTCTATGAGCCGCTATCCTCCATACACCACGGCCACCACTGTACTCTCATACTCATACACACCACCACCTCCCCTATACCACTGCCTCCCTCCAGCCCTGCTACCACTCCAGTGTGTACGTGTATCAGAAGTTAGCAGAGCCTCCCTACAGTCAGTCAGGGACAGGAGGAACAGCAGTGCCCTCACACCCAGTCAGTCAGTCAGTCAGTCAGTACACACTGGAGGCTGCTACATACACTCTGCTGGTCTGGACAGTGTTATAGCTGGGGAACAAGGTCTGGAGTAGTGATTTATTAACCTGGAGTATTACCTATTGGGATTTGACCATGGATGTGTGAACTTATCGGTGGTTGTTAAAGCTGTACATTGTATGGATGGAGTTGAGTGCTGGAGAGGCAGTAGTATAGGCCACACACCCTGACACACTGGGCACGGTTGGACCTTGGATTGCGAAATCAGTATTTATCATCATCATCAGAGCTTTTTTATGTAGCTGAGTCAGGGACCTGGATTACCAAATACGCATTGTGTTACCACATCGGTGGTTGCCAGAGCCATTCTTAATCATAGACAGTATACCCTGAGAGTTGTACGGATTGTGTACAACCAGGAGTAGTGTGTTCTATAGTACATAGAGTGGGTCTGGTACACCACCCAGGAGGAGGGAGGAGTCAGTGCTTATTGTACCTACTGGAGGAAGGAGTGTGTTACCTGGAGGGAGTCATTGTTCCTCCTGGGTGGGAGCTCCATTATACCTGTGTTAACCTGGAGTACGTACACGACACAGGTCGGCGCTCTAACTCTCACTATGGTAGCTCTACTTAAAAGGTCAGTAATAATAATGCTGCAACTTCAATGGAAGTCATCTTTTGTTTGGTTATTTACAAGTTCATCATCATTGTTTGTATCTAAGTTCCCACTGTGTTGGTTGTGGCTCTATTATATATTAAACTAAGTCTGACACAACTGGCCAAGTGGCTTGGGATGTCGTGGTATACTATAATCCGCTATAACAGTAGTTTATTCATGTTAGACTTTTGTTGGTAGTAAGGTCAGCCTCTACATACATACAGCCTACATATAGGGGATCCCTTATACATGCTTGTCATTGGAGAATTCAATACTAGCATGTTGTCAGCTCTACATAATGACCATAGCAGTCATGCTATACTAGTAGTGTGATATCATAGGCCTAGATGGGCTAGAGATATATAGGTATGTGGTGCTATATACCAAACACTAAGGCTGGGACATCCCCACCCTCTGACCCAGGAGTAGAGATGGCCTCCTCCCCACCCTATGAGTATAGTCAGTGCTTAGTAGATGGTCCTCCTCCCACCCCCCTGGAGCAGAGAATTGTTTGTTGATGTCAGGGTCTACCCCTTACAGACACCCCCTCTCCACACATCTCCACTGGCTCTGCTGGTACTTTTTGGCAGACCTACATTGTGGGCATGTTTTCTCCTATGTTGTTTGCGGCTTCTGTCCTCACATGCCAGTCTTAATACTCTCGGGTTCATAAGTTTTATCTATTCAACCACACATTTTTCATCGAGGATACTTTACCAACACCAACTATATAAAATGCATGTCTGAATGTATGCAGACCACTTTTATTCCCTCCGACCTCATCCATTTTCGCCAGTGCTAGTGGTGGGCGATACTGCCCCAGATTCCCATCAACATCCATTTCAAACCAAATCTACCCAAAATTTGGTGAAAATCTGTGGGTGACCTCAGCTATTATTATATCAACCAATGTATTTTTGTGAGGAGTGGACATCGTATAAAAGCTCCTGGATATATTTTAAGAAATGTCATTCTTTCTAAGCGCCCTTTCAGTGGGTCCATGCTAACGTGGATCCAAGTCCATGACACATCACTGACCTACTCTGGGAGGGCTAGGTCCTAAGGCTTGGCATCCAGTATAGCTGATTACATATGGCATTGGCACATGAAAGAACAGGGTGAGGGCCCGTGGGACATGTCACCTACTGACCAGCCTGGGTCTGGAGGCAGTCTGTTGGAAGCTTTCTGCTTCAAGGGGTATTATCGATGTTTAAATGGTCACTTCCGTGCAAAAGGGTTGAAACCCAACCCTACATTTACACCCCTTCTGCACTGAGAGAACGAAATGCTAGATTGGTATACCATGACTCAGTGCCTGTTAATTTCTATTGATTTTCGTTTGTCTAAGGCTAGAGAGAGAGAGGGGAATTTTGAGCATCCAAAGCCCTGGTATGACCTACACTAGGTCGGCCTAATGCAGTTGCTGCCAGAGGCCAGTGAACTCGCATGCACCCACACAAACCTCCTCCAGCATTCTTACATATATAACAGAGTACTCACAGACCCAGTATAAGAGCATTCCAGTACTTGTATTACATGTATTATGATGACTATACATTAAACACTCCACCCCCACCCACACACCCACACACTTTAAGGCTTTCCTTTATATCTCAAGCTGCTCTTAAGAGAAATCTTCTGGAGTGGTTGCCCGACTCCTTGAGGGCTGAGATTATATACAACATGTACAGAGTTCTTTGCTGGTAACTGCTGGGCTGGCTGCCAGGGGATCTGACTACTTCCCACTCCTGTTAGCTCTATAAGGGTAGCATAATGCATTAATACATTGTACCCTTTATCATCGTGATGAGTGAATATTGCCCTGGCGAGTAACTAGCCACACAGCTGCATTAACTTAACCATTATGCCGACCCTACAGGGTTGATTGACGCCCAGTAGGGTCGGCATGATGCATGGATGCAGCCCTGGCGAGTAGACTTGCCAGGGCTGCATTCATACAGCATGACGACAAAGGGCATACTACATTAAAGCACCATACATCCCTTACAGGGTGAGGGGTTATGAGGTCAGCCTTCTCCTCCAGTGCTACAATTGGCTCCACCACCCACACTTATTGTTACACCAATTGTGTCGGTGTCACAGAGGTCAACTCTGTACTCCTGTGCTCATCGACCATGCCACATAACTGGTGTATACTATGTGTGTCTGTGTGGTCTTTAACCCTTTACGGACTGCAGAGTGCTCTTTCATGTTTTAACTCGTTAACAGCAGCATTGTGTTAATGTATATATCATCATGATACATGAATGCAACCCTGGTCAGTCTTCTCGTCAGTGCTGCAATTATGCCGCAAAAAATCCTGCGGGGTCGATACACTCCTGAAGGGTCGACATGATGCTTGAATGTGGACTCTGGTTAATAGATTCGACAAGGTTGCGTTCATGCATCATGGCGACAAAGGACATAGCACCATGCAGCCCTTACATGTATGGGAGAGTAGGTTTCATGTAAATATGAGTCAACTAGATACAGTGTACCCAGGAGCAATGATGTCATGACACCATGACATCATTACTGAGGGCCAGTAGAACATGTCACCTTATTAATATGACTGACCATGTCTGGTCTAGTGTAGGGTACTACCGTAGTAGTAGTGGCCTTCCTACTTACAGGCCTACTATATAACAGAACAAAAAATCAATAACTCTCTTTATCAGCTGAATAATACTATTGTGTGGCTCTACTAGGTTCTGCTCCTGTGTTTACTAAATAATATGTAGAACCGTATGATACCTGGGTAATAAACGATAAAATGCAGTTCTAATTGAACATTGGCCTTACAAGCTAATATGATCTAGTAGAGGTTTCATGGTATCTTTGCAAGCTAAGAACAACCTGTCTAAGAAAGTAGTTTTAACAACAGGGTCGGGGGTAAACTATTACGACCCCTCTTTGGGTTGTGGGGTAAACCAATCTCACCTGTTCCCTGCGGGTAAGCATGCATGTGGTACCATCTCGCGAAGGATTCAAGGGGGGGGGGGGGGTAATCTGTTGGTAATAAATGATCCCTGACTACCAACCCTTATACCATGCAGTATGTTGCAGACTGTGGAGAGGAGTAGAGCTGAGCTGCTCGTGCTGCTGAGCACGTTCCATGACCTACCTCTATCACTCACAGTGAACCAATGCCTGCAGACCGTCCATGTCCACTCCATGTACTGCTGACCCCTGGTCACTCATTAGAGGCCCAGGTCCCTCTGTAGGCCTCCTGTGCACTCAGTGTGTGCTGGGGTTCAATAGACTCACCCTTTAAGGGCCGCACAGCGCTTTAATGCTATATGCCCTTTATTGTGATGTTGCATAAATGCAGCCCTAGCGAGGAACTCCCTACCAGTGCATTCATGTATCCCTACTTGGTTGATACACTCTTGAAGAGTCCTCATGATACATGAATGCAGCCCAGGCCAGTACAGACTCGTCTGTACATCATCATGGCGACAAAGGACATCACACATTCTAGCACTATATAGTCCTTAAAGAGCTAATAGACGGTCTCTGGGCATGTCCGATGCCAGGCACGTGCCAGTGCCGAACACCTCAGGACAGGTTAGGTGATTAAGAGCATATTTACGACAAAATAATTATATACGTTTTGTGGCACTGACTATAGGAAAGATGGTAGGCTTTTACAGAATCTACTGCTGGTGTCCGACTGTCCCCTATGTCTACTATATCTCCTCTTTGAAATGACAACCCTATCAAAAGATGGAATTGCTAAAGAAAGAAAAAGAAACCTGATACTTATGATATATTCTGTGACCGGCCAACCCGCGCAGATCACCTTTTCCGCTTGGCTGTTCACATAGGGCCAATTTATAATACACAGTCCTGGTAATGTTTACTGAAATATGAAAAAAGAAATCTGCGCTGAATACCTACTTGTGTTCCAGATTACAATATTGTAATGCGGGTACACACATAACCCCAGCATCCATAAATCATGTACTACAGGGAGGACCGAGACATGTTCACACATGTGGGACATTTATTATAATATAAAATATACATCACGTCCAAGATGCATAGAAAGGGGACCTTTCTTGAAAAAAAATGAATTATTCTATTCACTCTTAGGTCATACCCTGCGCCTGATTCCTTTGCAGTAGGCATTCTCCTACACATTATAATAGGTCTGCCATTCAAGTTGTAACAAGTTGTAACAGATTCAGTGCTGCATCCAGATGATACACACTCATCAGCTTGTAGACACACCTTACAAAAATGGTCTTAGTGTGATCACGGCCTTATATTATATTGATGCATTCCTTGAGGGTCGTCATGATGCATGAATGCAGCCCTGGGGGGCGGGGTAGACTATCCTCGGCTGCATTCATGCATCATGAAAACAAAAGACATAGCACATCAGATCACTATGCGGCCCGGAAAGGGTCAATACTAAACGAAGTCAATTTTGTTTTAAATAGTCAAACATTACATAATACATCACAAACAAACACCAAACCTACCCCCCCAGCTTTACACAATCAGACTAAGCCCGGGTACCTTCCGGCTCCCAGGGCCTCCTAAACTACTCGTGCCCCGCCCTCTAACTCCACACCAGGCTGGACCAGCTGGTAGAGGGACAGACAGAAATGTTAACCAAATACACACCTGATATACAGGTAAATCTGGGACCTACCTATATCTCATCTCTGGGCTGTTGGTGGGGTTACCCATAGAGGCTGTCTATGGCGGTATTATATAGTGTATAGGAGATCTCCGAGCTGTTGGTGAAGCTGACAAAAGCTGCCTATAGTAGATCTCCGAGCTGTTGGTGAAGCTGACAAAGGCTGCCTATAGTAGATCTCCGAGCTGTTGGTGAAGCTGACAAAGGCTGCATATGGTAGATCTCCGAGCTGTTGGTGAAGCTGACAAAGGCTGCCTATAGTAGATCTCCGAGCTGTTGGTGAAGCTGACAAAGGCTGCCTATAGTAGATCTCCGAGCTGTTGGTGAAGCTGACAAAGGCTGCCTATAGTAGATCTCCGAGCTGTTGGTGAAGCTGACAAAGGCTGCCTATAGTAGATCTCCGAGCTGTTGGTGAAGCTGACAAAGGCTGCCTATAGTAGATCTCCGAGCTGTTGGTGAAGCTGACAAAGGCTGCCTATAGTAGATCTCCGAGCTGTTGGTGAAGCTGACAAAGGCTGCCTAGAGCAGATCTGTGAGATGTTGGTGAGGCTGACACAGGTTGCCCATACATGTAGTAGATCCTTTCGAGATGTTAGTGAGGCTGACAAAGGCTGCCTGTACATGTAGTAGATCTGTAAGCTGTTGGTGAAGCTGACAAAGGCTGTCTATAGACGAGGCCAAAAAAAGAAAGAGGTGTTTTGCAAAATAATTATTCGTATTTTTTCGGAAATTTTAGCAATTCTTTGGTCAAGAAAAACAGATCACATGCCTAATTAACTGCCCAGCCTCAGGAAATTGCTTTTTAACAAGAATGTCCAATAATTTCATGATATTCCTAGTTATAGTAAGAATCGGTGAGTCTTGATGACCCGCGAGTCGATGTGGCAGTTCGTGACTCATTCAAGGTACCTCCAACATTTAAAAAAAAAAAGAATAAAAAAAAAAAAAAAAAAAATCCGACCTACCTACCCTAAATTTTTGGACCATGTTACCTGAAATACACCTCTTTTTTTTGGCCCGATCTATAAGCTGTCGGTCATTCTGGCAAAGGCTGCCGATGGCAGATCTTTGAGCTTTTGGCGAGGCTGACAAGGGCTGCCTATAATAGATCTTTGGTCTGTGTTAGTGAGGGTGACAAAGGCTGACTATAGTAGATCTGTGAGCTGTTGGTGAGGCTGAAACAGCCTGCGGTGGCAGATCCTTGAAATGTTGGTGAGGCTGACAGAAACTGCCCATAAATATAGTAGATCTTTTCAAGCTGTTGGTGAGGCTGACAAGGGCTGCGTTTAGTTTGAGCAGCTCGCCAACTCATCAGGAATGTAGTATACAAACATTTACCTCAGTTTTTACTCATAATGGCGGCAGGATCGAACAGGGCCCACCTGGCTGACATTCGTACGGCATGGCGGGAAGCTATGACGTATATGGGTCAGGAATGGAAATATTGAAATCGACTGAATGACCTCTTCAATCTGGTTACTCGATCCTTGTTACTAATTCAATTGGCCACACGTCATGTATTATATCGCGCTCAATTTCAGACACCGACAACAGACACAGTTTATTGTAGCTATATACATGTATTATTTGTGCCATGTGATTATAAAGTTATATTTGTACTGTTGGATTAACTTTGTTTTCTCCTTTTGTCTCTTAGGTGAGTGTCCTTCTTCCAGTATACCCCATGAAAATTGCTACGGATTAAGGTAAAGTACTGTAGAAACTGCCTGTCTAAAACATATATTGATGTACACGACAGAAAAGGAGGATCTTTCCTAACATCTGAAAAAGACAACTAATTATAACCCTGACATCTGGTCATTGGGCAGTAGGATAGACTATAAAGGGACAGTGCCAAGATGCACCCGACTCCAGCCTTCAGCTGTGTAGGGGTGTAGGTGTGTGGGAGTGGGGGGGGGGGGGGGGGGGGCATAGACTCAGGACCAGGCCCAGTGCCAGGGGGCGGGAAGACATTATTTCTGTTCCCTGTGATCTCCACTTAACTCCCTCAAAGGGAAACATAGCCACAAGTGTTGGACAAGAAAAGCATCGGTAAAATATGTGACATTACCTCCTGGCAAGGTATTCTCGATACAATGGTTTGCCAAGATTTAGTTGTTGTAGGATCTCTTACTTTATATGGAATTGCATATGAAGTTGAGATGTCAAGTCTTTTAGGAATTTATTGCAGATAGGTCATTACATATTTCTCGGGTGCAAAACTGGATTAAACAAGCCGAAGGCGGCGTCTTATGGCTGGGGCTTTAGAGATTGCTCTATCATAGTTGAAAATAATAAGTTGATTGATATTTCGATTTCCTTTATTAGTTTATGCATTTTGACATGCCGAGTGGATATTAAAAATGGATATTCCTCCCTGTTTCCCATGAATGCAGTTTCAGCCAAGAGAGAGACAAAAAAACACGATAAGTTTGGAAAGTGAAATGTTTTGTGTCACTAAATCCACATTGGCACAGGCAGGTCTATGTAATCGTTAACCCATTTAGGACGGCATGATGCCTTATTGTTCATGCTCATTGGTCGTCATGATACACCAATGTAGTACAGTCACGTCGCGGTTATCCGTGTGGCGATAGTCCAGGCCCTACACCATCCGGGCAGGGCTGCCTCTGCACCGATCTAATCACACTATAACAGTATACAGTAGTCCGTTTTTCTCATGATCCGGTCACCGGTCGGTACATCTAGTGTACAGAGGTTGTTTCTATCATTAAAATATGCTCCAATATAACGGGTGGGGTGTGGTATGGTGGATACTTCTCATTCCAATGTTACAGACTGTCATAAGCCGTAGGACTGACATAAGCCGTAGGATACCACCGTATTACAGTACCAGTCGCCGTTGGTAAAATGACAAACATTCGGTGAAATCTCTTTGTTATCAAAGCCTTGATGTGCAAATATCAATTGAATTTATTCCAAGTGTTTCCTTTGTATTTAATGTATGAACCAATGGGTGGGTCACAGCATCCCCGACCCTCCCTCTTAGATGTTTTCCTCCTTGCCTCCATGTCCTACAGGAGAGGCGGGGGGAGGAGGGGTGACAGGAAAGCCAGCTCCGCCCGTCTGTGTGATGGGAGCGGTCAGAGCTGCACCATGTCCGTGGGATGTAATGTGAGGTTCACAATTAGGGCCTAGGTTCAATGCACAGCCATATACATACAATGTACACTATCGGATGTAAGTATAGAACAAAAGGAAATACATATAGCCCTATGCTGCGTATGATGGTAGAGGGAACATGCCTTCACTTTTCATTACCAAATCCAAGTATACATATTTATCGTAGAGATAACTTGGCTTATATCAATATGAATTAAGTCCCAAACTATACTATAGAACATGTTGTATTTACCCCTAAACCATTCACCCCTCTCAAGTAGGCAGATGGGGAAGAGGGCAAAGTTTGCCTGGACCCCGACCCCCCCCCCCCCCTCCGACCCCAACTGTACTTCCTATTCTCCCGATGTTTCAGGCACCCGGGCGTTTCGGCTCCCGGGTGGTCTTGGCTTTGCACGGCACTGCCCGGACTACTGCGACGTGACTGTACAGGCATTTGAGAGGGTAGCCTATATATAGCCCCCTGGGGTATACATGGTGCTTGAATGTAGCTCTAGTAAGTAACTCGCCAGGGCTACATAAGCATCATGTAGACAAAGGAGAGTGCATTACAGCACTATGCGGCTCTTGAAGGCTTAAAGTCAAATGGTCCCACCGTTGCGTTGGACAGTAGCCATAGTTTCTTTTTAAAGGAAAAGAAAAAAATCCAGCTACCTGGTTAGAGTATAGATGAATACAGGTTGAAAAGGTGCCAAAAGAATAATTCGGTTATTTTTCACTTTCCAAGTGTTGCCATATGGCCAAGTATGATGTATGTCAGGTTATGCAAAGATCAACACAAAAAGTAGATTGGACTTGCAAAGTCAGAATGGCGGCCGTTTACTTTTTTCTTTCTTTAAAAATGAGAAATAATGAAAAGCAGAAGACATTTCACGGTGCAAGATGTTTTCGCTGGTAACCGCATAATCCTGTACAAACCACAGGGAACCAGCAAACCAGATGTTGACAGGAAGTGATGTTTTCTTCCATTTCGCTGGTTCCGGTGGGTTTGTGGTATAACGGCAGGGCAGGGGGTAACCAGCGGAGGGTGGTTACGCTGGTAACCAGGGTGTAAGGAAGCACGTGTGGGTTAATGTACCTTAACCCTCTACAACGGGAGGGGAGGTGGGCACTAAATCACAAGGCTCCAACACTGCCACACCCTTACACACCCAGTCATGTTCCTAGAAAATAAAATCCAGTACACAAAGATAAATGTGAGGATCAGCTTTGGAAGAGAGGTTTCAGCATTGGAAGGCTCTGGGAAGAGAGTTCAGCATGCAGAGTAGGAAGAGAGTGAGATTCCAGTATTGGCAGGCTTAGGGAAGAGAGTCCAATATTGGTAGGCTCTGGGACGAGAGTCAGCATTGCCAGACTCTGGGAAAAGAGCCAAGCATTGCCAGACTCTTGCAATCTGAGAATGCTGGGCTCTAACAGGAGAGCCCAGTAAAAATCTCCTTGGTACCAATGAACGTGTGAAGCCCCACGTACTTATCATCGCCTGTCAAGCTTGGCACATCGAACAACGATAAAGCAGTAGTAATAAGAACAGTGGTATTGACCCTGTCCTCTGTCCTACCAAAAGAGATCAAATTGCAGCCGAATCATGATAAATCCACTACGATATTCGTCCACCTACATCTACATGTTTCTTTTTTTTACTATGAATAGTGCATTATCAGCAGAGCCCTTTTGGTAATACACCATTCATACATGGTTCTGGTGAGAAAAATGTTGCATTAGGGACTCTAGTGGTACTGTGTATGTATCCTATCTCACTTGCTCAGTTTGAGCTGCTCTGTGAGTCCTTGACTCTATAAGACTGCTGAGTAGGGCACTGCCTGGATGTAAACACAATCAGGTTGGACATGGCAGCCATTAGTACTCTGCATCCCTCGGTACCCTAACCTGCAGCCACTAACATGTAACAGGTTCCACACCCTAAACCCTAAACCCCATCTAGAACCCCAAACTTTACCCCTAACCTATTACTTTACAGCTCCAACCCCTATAGTAGCAGCTATTACATGTACTGGGTACCAGGAAGACTGTGGTACTATAGTATCTGGAATTGCAATTAACTGAACGCATCATTTTCAAATATTGTCAAGGAATCAAATATAAATTGAAAGTTTTTAGCAGAAAGGAAATCTGTTGGAGAAAATATATGACTATATATGAGTACATGGGGCCACTGGATATGCCGACTTTCCTTGTTATAATGATGTAATTATTGCCCCTCCCGTTTGGAGTGGGAGTAAAGCAAAATGTTAAATTATGAGTTATATCATTGTTTGGTGACTATACATCCACTACAATCTAGACTATCTAGGCCTATATCATCCCAGGCATATTAGTATGTATGACTGCAGGGACTCTGGACTTTGATGGAAGACTCTTATAAAGTCTGGCCACGAGATAGAATATAGCAATTTTATATTTATTATATGGAAATCAATAGCCTCTAGACGTCTATAGAGAGCTGGTAGATGCTATTTTCCTCTTTAGGAGTCCTGTCTTGTCCTCACGTGTCCCACCTAGAGGATTCACATTGATTCCCACAAGTTGTGTGTGGTCCAACCTTCATCTGTCATCCTCTACTCCTAGCATGTATAGGGTCTGTGCACTCTTACATGCAGCCATTTTGCCGAACTTCTGTTTTTGAAGCAATTCCTGTGTTTTCAATGGGATCTCTGTCAAATTGTGTTAATTGCCTCCAAAAAGCTGACCAAACCCATGTGATTTCTTATTTTTGTTAAGCAGTTTTCTAACAGATATATAGACCAAAAAATGTCAAACCTAGAGGTTCAAACAGAAAAAGGTCAAAAAGGCCATGAGCCCCTTTTCTGCAGGCCTACCTGCAGGATTTGCACAAGTAATAGGAATGATTGGTTACCAGCAGGACCCATTTGTAGAAGGAGTAGGTATGTCGGCGGCAGGACCTTTACCTAGTTGTGGATTTAGTACTATTGTATGGACTCACCATATACCCCGACCACTATCTTCACCCCCACCCCCTCCTCCCCCGAGGCATCCCCTGTCCCTGGGGACCAGACAGGCAGAAGTCGGAAGGACAGACTGCCCTTATCTCGGTCCAGACTCACACAAGGGCGTATTTTCATGCAGCTTTTCCCCCAGTTCTCCAATAAACTCCTAGAAAAATAATTCCACTTATCAGGACAGTTGTGTGTGACACACCATGAACCCTGTCTGGGCCCCTGCAGGGTGACTGCACCCAGCTTGGCACTCTGGTTCCCAGGTCGGTCCACAGAAAGGCTCTGGTAACTACCAATATGACCTTGAACTTGAATTTAGCAGGGTTTTGGCAATTGCGGCTGGTAGCTTGGTACCAGGGAACAGGAACCAGAATGCATGATGGGAGCTCTGGCATCATTATTTCTGCTCCAGTTCTGGTCATATTCACTGGATTATCCAGGCCGATCTTAGAAAGTCCAAGTTCAATGTCACATAGTGTTGGCAGAGTGTTGGTTACAAGTGCCATTCTGTCCCAGAATGGCGAGTGGAACATGTGTACCAGGAGGGAGGCCACAAGTCGATCATGTCTGAGCTCCTGAATGTCCTTGGCAACTTATGGAGAGTTCATTCATCAACATTTGGGAGGGAAGGGGCATACCATCAGGCAAGGCTGGACTCATCACCATCCTGACTCCCTTTGGAAAGGGAGGGTCAATAGGGAGTCATTCTGCCACTTTCTTTGTGCACCATTCTACATCTAGAAACACAGGTCCTACCCAGGCTGTGTTCCATCATGATAAACTTGCAGTGAGTTGACTTTTGCCCTGAGCCATGTTAACCTGAGTTGAGACCGATTGGTGTTGTGCTGTGGTGGAGCAGATAATGGAGTCGTCCCTCAGGTGGCAGGTAGTGTGAGTGTCCTGTAGTCAGCAAGAATACCTGAGACAGGGCTAGTCTGTCTGTGTGGTATATCCTGGAGGGGGGGGGGGGGGGGGGTGTCCGCCTCACACTATCCCTCAGCTATAAGGAGTAGTATTTGCTTCTCTCTACATCAATCTGTGGCACCGCTCATATATTCAACCTCACATACCGTATACAGATTGAAGGCTCAGCACCGTTCTTACTCTTTCAAGGTTATTACTGCTACACCTAGTGCAGGGATGCAAGTCTTCCTATTATTTCCTAATTTTGAAACTATTTGAAATATGTCAACCACTTTACTTTTGGAAAGGCAATGAGAAGAGGAATTCTGGTATTGTATTGCTGTGTCAGGATGGGTGTATATAGCTGCTTATTGGACTCGTTGCTAACTGCTGTGGTTGTGGTTTGGGAGACACAAAAAGAAGTTAAGACATTGAATGCAGCCATTTACCTCCACCTTCTGTTCCGGGGAGGGAGTCCACATGGATGGCGCTGGTCGTAGTTTTACACTTTTTACCCGGAAGTGGTTAGGGCCCCCGGTCAGTAGGTGTAGTGGAGTAATGCTGATGTGTGGACGTTAACCCTTTAATGCCGCATAGTGCTTTAATGTGATATACCCGTGGTTGTCGTGATGCATTCATGCAGACATGGTGTGTCTGCCAGGGCTGCAGTCATGCACCATCCCGACTCTACTTTGATGATACACCTCCTGAAGGGTCGGCATGATGCATGAGTATTGCCCTGCATTTATGCATAATGACGACAAAGGGCATAACACAAGAATCAGGTACCATGTGTGTGAGATGTGTGTGATATGCACCCACTCAACTTCCCCTCACACACGTGCACATTGTACCAAAACCTCCCCATCCTCTGACAACCCCCTGGCCTCCTGTCAGCCTTTTTTGCCGCCGTTTTTATAACACATGATATGGTTTATTTTCTTGGCGAGTTTTTCCATAATTTCCCCACACTGTAGGGGTGTGGCAGGCAGGATAGGTGCGCTGCCTCTCGCTAGGGGGCGCGCCGGTAGACGGACACGTGCCGCACACGTGACCCAGGCGCGGCAGGAACGATAAATGTCGTCTGCTGAAAACTGAAATGAGATAAATGATTTTATGGGAAAATAAATAATCGTTTTCTAGTGAAACTGGCATTTTACTTGCATTTAAAGATGTCATAGGGAGAACCCGCTGGCCATTTTGAACTGTCATTAATACTAATAGGATCATCTGCTTTTTATTGTTTATCGTTGTGATACGGTCGACCGGGTGACCTGAAACAGACCTTCTTTTTTTTGGCCTTAGCATTGATTCCTGACTCCTGGTCTAAAGAAAAAGCCAGACTCTGGTGAGAGTTCAGCTGAAGCCCTCTCTCTTACTCTCTTTTTGCTGCTGGCAGACACATATTGTTGCGAAACGTTAATCATATCGCTAATCCTGGCAGTCTGTCAACTGTCAGAGGTCAGGTATGTACAAACTGTCTGACCCTGGGGGTGAAGAGATCTCCAGGGTGCAGCTCAACTCCTCCCCACCTCCAGCCCCTAACACCTGAGTACACAGCTGCTGGAGGAAAAAAGGTGCAGGGCACGGGGTAGACGAAATTGCTTAGTTGACGAAATTGAAATAGAGGGATTCAATGTTATGTCAATTTGAAGTAGTGAGGGTTGACTGCAGAAGTCACAATGCCAATTATAGGAGTGTCAGCTTAAGTCACATGAGAGGCCCATAAGTACCATAAGTAAGATGTTGTCTGGGGGTCCGGATGAATGCTTATCTGATAACAATATATTTTCAGTGTTCCATAATAATGATAATAATAATCATAATCATAATTATAATACTATGGTAGTACTCTAATAGTACTAAAAGTACACAGAAAAAGGTGAGAAGCAGCCTGAACCTAGCACTGCGGAAGACACTTTCCACCGTCAGCAGTGGTCAGGCAATACTCGACTCTCGCCTCAGCGTCCAGCATTGCCATACTAGGGGAGAGGCTGAAATAGTCCAGCATTACTAGACTGTATGAGAAAGACTGCAAGAGTCCAGCATTGCCAAACTAGGAGAGATGCCGAAAGAGTCCAGCACTGCCATAGTATAGTTTTACAGGAGTCCAGCATTGCCAGACTGTGGAAGGTGTCCGAGTAGGTGTTTAGTCCATGTCTCCCAGGTAAGACGTTCCCTTGACATGACCTCACTGACCCCTACAGGTGACTACACTTGGGGTCATCTCCCACCAGGGGGCGGCAGTACGGTCTGCGGCCACCAGGGGGCAGGACATGACGTAGTAGGACACCTACAGCGCCCCCACACAGCGTACACATCAATCACACATCTCACCCACCGCGAGATGCTGCGTGAAGTGGCGAGATGTGGTTACCGTGACGACCGGAGCTGTCACTTGTAATGTGCAACACGAGGATGTTCTGTGGGCCGGCCATTATTGCAGCACTTTCCGTGTAGAGCCTCTGTCTTGTGTAATGCTCTGCCTCAGGCTGACATTTAGTGTGTGTTAAGGGCATAACAACCCCACAACAGCTATTCTTTGTCGAGGGTTTTGGCTCTGAAAGCCCTGGTGCTTAATAGTGAAGACCCCAAGTTCAGTAGGGTTTGGTTCAGGATGCCATCATTCAGGTGGCCCTGGTTTTGAATGCCCTGATTAAAGAGACCCTGTTGCAGCAGGCATTGGTTCAGTTCAGTTAAGTTGCCTTAAATCTTGTGGGGAGAATACCACTCAATTGCCAATCAACCTTGCCTGAAATTCAAATTAAATACACGTTTCATGCAATGTGATGTGTGAGAACAGGCAGTTTGGAACAGAGATACAAGCAGACAAATATAAAGCAGTGAGGATATCCCTGGTTGGAGAGTGTGTCACGCCACAAAACCCCTTATTATACCTTCATCAATTGTATTACGTCATATTACGTCATATTACGTCATAATTATGATTTATGATTATTAATATGCATATTTATTATTATTTGTAATACGCACAATACTTTATACATATTTTCAATCCATATGTCCATCAAAGTACACCTAGACGTCAGACATACCTGTTACTCATAAAGCCAAGCATAACTGACCCCCACACATAATTAATCCATAGATCACAAGCAGACCCTTATCCCATGGACAATAGGTAACGGTCGGCCTGTCCAGACGACAAGGCACCGACCGGTCACCTATACACAAAACAAATGAACTATATGTTGACCCCAAGGATTAACTGTCAACACATAAAACAATGCTATAAAGCTGGACACCCTTAATCAGTGTGGCACCGCCAAAGCCACTTGAGCCGGCTGGAGACCACCTGGAAGGTGGGCGACAAAGCCCCCATGTGTGCATGCTACTTATTATGTAATCCATTACCCATAATGCACTGGACCCAGGCTCCCCACCCGCGGTCCAGCGCACACCACATGTTAAAGCCATGAATATATAATTATCCAATCAAATGTCAAATGTATATTATCCAATGAAAACCACTGTTACATTTACTTCCGGTCACATGGGCACCCCCTCCACCTGCCGGGCACCTGTACTTATACCCCGGTCAGATGGAGGAGGAAATCACTTATCATCTTGCAACCATCAGTAACTTATATACTGAGCCCTAGTGACTGGTACTCTGATATTAATATTATTATTAATAAAAGATACCAAGTATTGAAACTGACGTCTCACCTCATCTTTACGCCCTCATTGATGTGGAAGGGTTTTCCCTAGCCACAGAGTGGTGGAGAACCGGGCAACCTTCAGCTACCTGCGACCATGAAGAAATTTTTTAATGCAGAGACACCAGTCCCTCAGTGACCTATCATCACGGAGGCACACTAGGAGCCAGGGACCAGCACCAACATCAGGTCTACAACCCACCAGGAGGAAAGGACCAAGCAACTACAAGCACATCACCAAGTCCACCTCCTGCATCTACGAGGACACAGTAAGACATTCTAAAACAACACTTATAGACACTGTACCTATTATACCTATAGACATAGCTACCCCACCCACCTCTCCCATTCGTGTTGAACCCACTGTCAACATGGCCGGAGACGATCAGGTAGAGGTAGAAAGACAACGAGAGCTAGACGATAGGATATCAAGAAAATTAGATGAGCAACTAGCGGCCCATAAGGCAGAGCTAGAAAGACTGAAATCTGATATCGCAGAATATAGGAACAACAAGTCCATTAGCGACCTGGCTAGCGCCATATCAAAAGCAAACAAATACACCATCCGTGAACCAATCAAATTCTCAAAGCCAGACATTAAGATGAGCACCAGAAAGTGGTTCACCGACCTAGAACGCTTTGTTAGACTGAAATACCCTCAAGAAGATCACCCCATCCATGTCACTTGTGCAGTCTATCTAGCTGGACCAGCGTACGAATGGTACAGTATTCAGCCCACTAGTGTACAAGACGATTATGACCTTATAAAGAAGGGACTCATTCACCACTTCAAGGATGTCGAGAACGACATCAAACTATTGACACTGTCCCCATTTGATCCCACCCTACACACCATGGAAGAATGGCTAAAGGACGCCAACACCCACTTCCAAAACAAGGGGGTGGACATAGAAGCTGCCATCATCCAGGTAGCCACAGTATTAAACGAGGACTACCGAGAAGCAATCAGGGCGGAAAGTCCTACTACATGGGCCTCCCTCTGCAGAGCACTCAGGTGTGCGTACCTTTATAAGAAGACCTCCACACATAAGGTATCATCCCTATCCAACAACTCCCTAGACCCAGTCATAGCGGCTCAGCTAAGGGAGAAGGATAGGGAGAACGAGAAACTAAGAGACCTTCTTCAGAAGCAACAGGAAGTTATGGAGACCGAACATACCGTAGCTGCTATGGGAGGTGGTAAACCAAAACCCACCTACCACAAACAAGCAGCTACACCGACACAGCCTCCATCAGCCGACTTCGCATTGCCACCCAACTATAGGGGGAGGAGAGAGGACTTCGACATAAATTACGTCGACAACATCAGGAAGGCACGCTCAATGGGCCTCATTCCTCCCACCCACCGATTCAAAGGGGGACCCAAAGACATCATAACCCTTCTTCAAACGGGTTCCCTACCTCCACATCACTTCAAACTCATCCAGAGCCAACAACAACAACAAAGGTGGCAGCCACAACAGCAATCATGGCAGCCACCACAACAACAACAACAATGGCCACAACAACAACAACAACTTCAACTTCAACCAACGCCACAAAACCCTACTCCACAGTACACCATGGCACAGCTCGTCAGCATGATGAACGACCTCACCAAGACGACGGGAAACTAGATTGTCATCCTATGGATAGGCCTCATCAGGATGACAAAACAGTCCCCAACACAGAAGACACAGCATTGCCCATCGACACCACGCCACATGACCCACAGACAATCCACAACGCTGCACCAGTGCGCGGGAAACCTGCCGACGTCCAAGCTACCCTGGAGGTCGTCCCCCCACCACTCCCCGACCTACACATGGAAGAAGGTGAGCAGAGTGTTTTGTTTATCAACATGGTCAATGGCAATATAGATCTACAATTCAAAGATACCAACATCCCCAGTCTAGTAGACACAGGAGCCACCGTCTCTTGCATGAGAGAGGGTCTAGCCTCCACTCTATCGAAACTAGTTCCTCATGAGTTTTCACGAATCAGGTCCAAAGTTTATCTTGCCGATGGAGCATTGTGTCACATCAAAAGAGCTATCAAAATCAAATTCAAAATTCAAGGCAAAACATTCAGTCATCAATTTGCAATTCTTCCAAATTGTTCATCACCAATCATATTGGGAACAGATTTTCTATCAAAGACTAAAAGCAAAATCAATTACTCCACTGACCCAACTCCAAAATCTCAACCAATCAGGGCAGTGAGAGCCATTTCGATACCTCCATTTTCCGAAATGGCCATAACAGGCCAAGTCACATGCTACCACTCAGTCAGTCAAATCAATGGCATAACAGACAATTTTGACAGATCAGACAAACTTCCAAATTACATCGTACAACGTTCAGTCGTGACACCTGACCAAAGAGACAGACACCCACTGATATTATTGAATATCACATCTAGAATCTGTAAAATCCAGAAGGGTGAAATCGTAGCCTTATATACAAAAACAGACATAGACAAAGAAAATCATATATTATCGACAGGCTACGACGACACACAACCCGAGGAGACAGACATAGACATAGACATAGACAACAACTCTACTATCAGTGACAGTGCATCATCAACAGGGTCAGACAAAACATTCTACGTACCAACACCAGCATATTCAGAGTATTCTGACTCTGACATGGATCTATCCATGTCAGATGACGAAGATCATATAAATATGGTACAAGAGACGACAGGTCACGACGAACAAGACATAGACAAAGACATGTACATAGGGAAGGACATAGACATAGAACCAGAAAAAGAAAAAACACACGTCTTCCAAAAACCAGAATGCCTCACAGAAGAGCAATTTTCAACATTTTGCCAATTAATAGAAGAATACGATGACATATTCGTGGGAAAAGATAATATGATTGGAAGAACCCATCTGTACACCCATAAAATCAACCTGATCCCAGACGCCAAACCCTTACAGTTCTACCCATTCAGAATGGCCCCGCACAAAGCTGAACGACTTGAAATTGAATGTCAGAAGCTGGTAAAGCAGGACATTCTGGAGGAAACCAAAACGGGTCCCTGGTCATCCAGAAGTTTTCTTGTAGAGAAAAAGAACGGGCAGGGTTACAGACTAGTGACAGATCTAAGATATGTGAATTCCCAATCAATCAACCAAGCACTTACATCACCACGAGCAGACGACAGCCTAGAAATGATTGGTGAGATGCGACCTGCCGTGTTCTCTAAAATGGATGCCCAACAAGGGTACTTCCAGATACCAATTAGAGAGGACGACAGGGACATCACAGCCTTTCTCACTAGGACCAAAAAGTATAGATACAAGACCATGCCCATGGGACTCGCCAGCAGTGCTCAGGCTTTCCAAGCTGTAGTCAACTTGATCCTACAGAACCTGCAGTACAAATGCGCAATCCCATACTTAGACGACATCTTGTGTTTATCACCTACCATAGACCAACATTTCATTGATTTAAGAAACATATTCGAAGCACTAAGAAATGGCAAACTAAAGTTGAAGAAAACCAAGTGCGAATTCTTCCTAGAGGAACTTGACTTCCTAGGAATGAAAGTCACCACTGACGGTATCAAACCATCCCCAGACAAAGTCCACAAGATCCAGACTTTCCCCACACCGAAGACCGCAAAAGAGGTACGATCATTCACTGGACTCGCCCAATTCTATAGAAAATTCATCAAAGGGTTCAGTGAAATTGGTCGACCTCTATTCAACCTACTCAAAAATGGGAACAAATTTGTTTGGACAAAAGAATGTGAGACTGCATTCCAGACCCTGAAGGACTCTATATGCAATGACGTCATCCTGCTGTACCCAGACTACAACAAACAGTTCCATCTTACAACAGATGCATCTGGTACAGCCCTGGGAGCTACTCTTTCCCAGGAGAAAGACGGCGTTCTACGACCAGTATCCTTTGCGGGCAGAGCACTCCATGACCACGAGAGGAATTATGGTGCCACCCAAAGAGAACTATTGGGAGTAGTATTTGCAATAGAGTACTTCAGACACTACCTAGAAGGAAGACCATTCGAGTTATATACTGACCACCAAGCCCTCATCCACATGTTGACAAAATCAGATAACAAAAACATGTGGGCAAGGTGGGCACTCAAAATTCAACAATTTCAATTTAATATCAGACACATAAGAGGCAAATTAAACATACCATCAGACGTTATGTCAAGACGAGACTACCCACTAGACAAGACACCAATGACAGATCCTCCACCAAAACCCAAAGCCATAAGGGTACAACATAGAATTATGTTTGAGGATGACATACACACACAGAAATTCAAAGAAGACGAACCACCATTGACGCTACCAAAACGTCTACCCAAATCAATCCTGAAGAGAAACTCCACCCATCACTTCTATTGTGAATGTATGGAAGAAAGCACAGAAGATATAGAAGAAGTAAAACGATTAACCCCCAACCTGAGAGCAAATCCTGACATCCCAAGTACCAAATTACATCATTTTGGGCTTCCACAAACAGAATACAAGGGACTGTTAGCAGCCATAGTTGCCTCGGTACAACAGGAAGTGGATTCAGCTGCACGACCGGTCCCAGGCCACGCCCCACAGCAGCTGACAGTACCCTCTACATCCCTAGAAGCCCTATCAACATTTATAGAAGAAACTCAAACAGAACAAATAGAACTGGTTGCGGCGACCCGACCGGTCCCAGGCCACACCCCGGCACCGCAACCTAAGAAAACTACAGATAAACCAAAACCAAAGAAGAAAAATGAGAAGCCTAGAAAAGATGCCACAGACATGGCAAAACACTTGGCCAATCAGACCAATCATCTGATTGAAATGATAGAGAGCCTCTCCGACCCACAGATCTCCATCCTCAACCTAAAAAGAGAACAAAGATACAATTTACATACGAAAGCTATCATCACATATTTAGAGAACGGACAGGTACCCAATGACAAAAACAAGAAGGAGACGGAGCAATTTATCAGGAAAGCTGGTGATCACATCATGCTGAATGATATTTTGGTCCATATCAACACGGTACTATGGAAGAAACACAAGGAATTCTCATTCCAACCCGTCATCCCAGATGACATGAGACTTCCCATCTTGAAGCTTTTTCACGACCTACCAATGGCAGGCCACGCTGGAGCACAAAGAATGCTGTCGACCATGCTTCCCAAAGTATATTGGAAGAGCATGGCGGCCGACGTCCAGAAATTCACAGCGACCTGCCACGTCTGTTTGAAAGCCAAAAAGATGAATCTAACCAACAACCTGCCAATGACGGCCCATAGTACCCCTTCTTACCCATTCCAGTTTGTCCACATAGATGCCATAGGCCCACTACCACCAACACCAGGAAAGAACGTATACATTCAGGTAGTGGTCGACAGGTTCTCTAAATTCTGCATAGCTTACCCTACTACATCATTGGACGCGGAAACAACTACCGCAGAATTCATAGAAAAGGTTGTTCTGGCCGAGGGTATACCAACATACCTCCAGTCAGACAATGGAACGTCATATAAAAATTCAAAATTCAGAAACATGACATCTTCCCTCAACATAAAACATGTCTTCAGCTCGGCCTATAGACCAAAATCCAACGGCCAGGCTGAAAGATATGTGAAGACGCTGTCTGAAGGCATACGGGCCTACTGTGAGGAACACCAGGACACATGGGATGTATTCCTACCACACCTCGTGTTCTCCATCAACAACACAGAGTCCGCCACCACTGCCTTCACACCGTTCTTCATTATGAAGGGAAGGAATCCAAACACCATAATAGACAACAAACTCAACCAGGAAGAAGAGAAAAGTCTAAATCTCCACATCATTGACAAATTAAAGAAAATAGACTACACATACAATCAGGTCATTGAAAACATCGAAAAGAGGACAGAACAAATGAGACAACAACACGACAAAAAGGCAAAACCTACAAAGGTGCAGAAAGAATCACTAGTGTATGTCAAGGTACCCCGACTGATGGATAGAACTAAATGTTTGAAACTTCAGAAGGTGTACTCTGGTCCATACATAGTGTGCAAATTCGTCTCAAAAACATCTGTCCTCCTCAAATCTGTCATCACAATGAAGACAATGAAAAACCCAGTCCATGTAGATAGACTGAAACTAGTACGTCACGTTAGAAATAACGATTTCATTCACAGACTCATTGACCCGAACGACGACCTCATAACCAAACTATGGAAGAAAGACGGAGACTCATATAAAGCGAGACCAGCGCTACTACAAACCAAAAATATATATAAAGCAAAGCCGGCCCACTCCAAGGTCAAGAGGAGGACACCGGTAGGACTAAAACCATAATATAAACTATAGAATATATAAGAGGAAAAGAGTTATCACCTATATTACATAAACAACAAAAAGCTCACTATATCATCGCTACTATTACAAAGAGACACCAACTGTCATATATTATCAACTTTAATATCAAAAAGATCAACACTGACTACTACGACTACTATTATCACTACTACTATTATAATGATTCACAAAGAATCACGACTTACACACCGATCATCAAAAAGAAATACTGGAAATACAGTATTTATCACCATAAAGCGCACAAGCTTCATCAATTATTACTATTATTATTATTATCCATCTATACCCATTTCACCACACAAGTAAGTGGCAGGGCGACTCCATATTATTGCTGCTCCTTTAACAAACTGACACTTCAAATAGAACTATTATCAACATGTCAAAATCCGACATGAAAGGACAGTTTGCGCACTCTTATTAACCCCACCCCCCCCCCATAGACCAGTGGAAAAGCGGTGTATGCAGGCGGCCGCCCGCATGCATCGCAGGTGTCAACAACACCAGGAGGATGACCGCAATCTGAGCCCTGGATGGCGCCACCACTGGAGCGCGCAAACAAAAGCTCCACTTATGGGAGTGTGATAACGACCAACATGGCAGGGTGACATAGCCACCACCCTGTACCCAGACCAAAGGGTATAAGTTCCCACACATCCCCCCATCTTTCCACAGTAACCCAGTGACCACACCCCTACACACATCGATTCAGTCAGGAGCAGCCCACAGTTAATTTGGTAGATCCCCGCCAGTACTGCGCACTTACACTCATCCTTCACCAACTATCGACTATCAACTATTACTACTACAAACGATCGACTACTACTATTATTACTATCAAATCCCAACAACTCGGGAATCATGAGGTATACACTCTACCTCCTATTAATCATCAAACACATCATTTACACGGCAGCACAACCAATAGTAAGGCAAAATATCGGCCTCATCTATGAACAGCTGCCGGGACAAATCATCACCGGTCATGACCTACACGAGGTCATACTGGCCATCCCCTACAACATCCCAATGGCTCCTCGTCCGAAGCCACTCATTTACAACACCATCAGGACTCTTCAACTGACTTCACTAGGACCCCATGACAGCCATGACGCCAAGATGTTACAACAAGCTGCTGACCTCGACCGACTACTACAAAACGTAGATATTAACATTATTAAGACTTTAAAGAACATTGCACACTTCCTCTCGGATCCTATTACTAACAGGCCAAAGAGAGCTATCCTAGGATTCTTAGGGGAGCTCTTTAAATCCATCTTCGGCCTGGCAACTACTAGAGACATGGATTCTATTATCAACGTCATACATCATCTAGATGCTAAAATTGGTACACTGGCCGACGTCAATGTTAAAACTGCACAAGGATTACATGACGTCACCCAGCAACACCAGCAGTTTCTAGACACTTATATAAAGCAACAGGACGTTGTACAGGAATCCCTACTTAATATTACAGAATCCATAGACTCGTGGTCTGATGATTTCTCCACAACCCTAACCTCCATCCAAGCCGACCAGGATCGTAGGATTACCCAGTCAGCCATCATATCGGCTCAGGTAATTGTCCTAATGACGAGGATCGCCTACCAACAAGGGTTATACAAGGTGGAAAATTCTCTCAGATTACTGTCCACTGGAATATTAGCACCGGATATGATCCAACCCACAGAACTAGCCCTCAAGCTAGCCACCTTAGACACACAACTCAAAATTAGGAACCCAGGATCCGAGGTAACCATTATTGACACCGCATATTACTACTCACAACCAGTTGCACTATACACCTATTCCAAAACTCACTTATACATCCATATTAATGTTATAATTTCTGCCACAGACGCAGCATTTAACTTATATCAAGTAATTACAACTCATGTCCCCATTAACACCGAAAATACGACAAGTTCAGGATCTACCCTATTACACACTGACAAAACTTTCCTCGCTGTCAACGAGGCAGAGACATTGTACTTAGAGATGACAAACGCAGATTTGCTTACGTGCCAAGGCTCGATACTGAAAGTATGCGCTAGGACCATGCCTAGAATACGCAGTGACCAGCCAACCTGCCTCATGGCGGCCTTTAAAGGTAACCAGGCAGACATAGCCAGACTCTGCACATTTCAAGTACACCCTCTGAGACCCATACAAACCCGTGCTATAGCTATTGGTAAAGATAAATATTTAGTAACTACTAACAGGGAGTACTACCACGTCATCTGTCAGCACATGACACCAACTACTAAGAAAGCTTCGGCCTACGCAGTTATTGGTGTCCCATGTATGTGCCACTTACAGTTTGACTCACTGTACCTCCCAAACACCAAAATTCCTTGTAACGAATCTTCTTCAACACATTTCCTAATGCACGCGGCCAATACACCCATACTACTCGCACTCACAAACAATCTCAACATCACAGCATCATCACTACACCACGATCCAATACACATACCACATCTACATACACAAGCTATCATCAAATCTATGACAAACATAAGCAAGTTGTCATCAGACATTACATTAGACCTGGAACCCTTCACCAGGAATATCTTAATAGAAGCCACCAACGCAGCAGACATCTTAGACCGACCCATCCAGGACACACCCATACGAGAGAACATAGCTAGCTTCTTCGCTAGCCCCGTATGGAACTACATAGTACCAGTCACTTGCATTCTAAACGCCGTAGGATTCTTCTACTTATTATATGTATCCAAAGGAAAAGCACTATTCGCGACCATCCCGACCGTTAGTGCTCGACCCAACAACATTTCTTGGAAATTTATTAACCCCATCCCCCAGAGCGAAACCAAGGAAAACCACACTATCAATTTAGATCAATACGTTGATGCCCATAACATTTTTACCCTGATATTTGTAGCTTTAATTATATACGCGGTTATCAAAACCATCTTCAAGTGTAAAAACAAGATTACACGTCACTTTGGAATGACAAACTCTGGACACAAAACCAATCCTACTATTACGCTCAAAATTTACCAAGGACACGTCAATCACACCATCCCACTGCTATCCCTACCCTACGAACGCGACTCTATTGTTAATGAATTCATTCCAACCCTGACGGCCATCTCCGCCCTGTCATGCCCATACCCACGCATAAACATGACATGGAACGGCCCCATATCATTCAACATCAACGGAAAACAGAAGTCATACTATCTACCCAACCACGTCATACTACCCCTAGCGGCACGATTTTCTATCATACCGGCCCTGAAAGACGACACCACCACCACAGGATTAACCCTTAAGACTATTGAAATGACTACATCCCTACATCCGACGGAAACCCAAGACAACATTGACATTGACCCTGACGGTGACAACACTACGTCACTCATCAAAAACCCCAAAGACATGACCACTACCGAACTATTGACAGCCATTGTTATGAAAAAGAGTGAGACAGGAAATGAAACATAAAAATT
Source organism: Harmothoe impar (assembly GCA_947462335.1). NCBI lineage: Eukaryota > Metazoa > Annelida > Polychaeta > Phyllodocida > Polynoidae > Harmothoe > Harmothoe impar. The sequence continues at coordinate 57,612,554 of OX381712.1, read as the reverse complement.
TAATATAGAAGGTGATAACTCAGAACGAACTTCCTCCATTGCCCCTCGACATTGAGAACGAATATCAAAGATCAAGTATTGCCAAAGATCATTGCATAAACAAAATACACTGCTCAAAACCTATTGTTATACATGTACTATCATACCATACTAAGTATTACACATGGCCTATGTAAACGCTTAGTACATCTATATTATTATTGAAATGAATTTCTTACAGCTTCCTATTGTATGAATTAATTGTATTATAATCTAGGACGGAAGCGCGACATATAGAAACAGTACGTCAAATTACACCTACCACTGTACCACGACTTGTATCATGTAAATAATTGGTAAGGTTAAAAGCTTCCAAAAGGTATAATCATATAAATAGAACGGAAGCGAGACATATAGTACCAGTACGTTACCATAGAAATATTATTATTACCACTGCATAACATGTATGTAAAAACACAGTATAAACCTAGAAAATGTGATTAAGAACCTAGTCATAGTCATAGCATAAGATAGATATATCAAAAACCATGAAATACAAAAAAAAAATGTTCATACAAATACTTTTGAAGCGCGACATAACTCTTCCTCTACTACTTCACGGCCTGCACGAGGGCGTGCAGGAGTTGTATTGGGGGGTGCTGTCACGCCACAAAACCCCTTATTATACCTTCATCAATTGTATTACGTCATATTACGTCATATTACGTCATAATTATGATTTATGATTATTAATATGCATATTTATTATTATTTGTAATACGCACAATACTTTATACATATTTTCAATCCATATGTCCATCAAAGTACACCTAGACGTCAGACATACCTGTTACTCATAAAGCCAAGCATAACTGACCCCCACACATAATTAATCCATAGATCACAAGCAGACCCTTATCCCATGGACAATAGGTAACGGTCGGCCTGTCCAGACGACAAGGCACCGACCGGTCACCTATACACAAAACAAATGAACTATATGTTGACCCCAAGGATTAACTGTCAACACATAAAACAATGCTATAAAGCTGGACACCCTTAATCAGTGTGGCACCGCCAAAGCCACTTGAGCCGGCTGGAGACCACCTGGAAGGTGGGCGACAAAGCCCCCATGTGTGCATGCTACTTATTATGTAATCCATTACCCATAATGCACTGGACCCAGGCTCCCCACCCGCGGTCCAGCGCACACCACATGTTAAAGCCATGAATATATAATTATCCAATCAAATGTCAAATGTATATTATCCAATGAAAACCACTGTTACATTTACTTCCGGTCACATGGGCACCCCCTCCACCTGCCGGGCACCTGTACTTATACCCCGGTCAGATGGAGGAGGAAATCACTTATCATCTTGCAACCATAAGTAACTTATATACTGAGCCCTAGTGACTGGTACTCTGATATTAATATTATTATTAATAAAAGATACCAAGTATTGAAACTGACGTCTCACCTCATCTTTACGCCCTCATTGATGTGGAAGGGTTTTCCCTAGCCACAAGTGTCCTAATGGCAGCCCACGTGCAGCATGTAGATGGGGCTATAGCCCTTCAAGGGCCGCATAGTACTTTAATTTGCTATATATGCCCTTCCTCATCATGATGCATGAGTGCAGTTTACTCGCTAGGGGTGCACTCATGCATTACGCTGGGGCTTCAGGAGTGTATCAACCCCATAGGGTCAGAGTTACTCATCAGGGCTATATTCATACCTCAAGCCCACTAAGGACATCATGTATTCAAGTACTGTGCGGTCCTTAAAGGAACGACTTATCATAAGTACCAGATGTAGCATTCACCTACAGAATATGGCTGTAGTCATGCCGCATTACATTTGTCATGTTCATGTTCCAATGTATACACACTTCATCATACACATAATGCCCCCACATGGAGTGTGTAATGCTGATATGTGTGCATGTATGGCACAGTCACAGTTCATTTACTTCAACTTCTCCTCACCTCATAAATCTATACATAGGCCAAGTGGCCTCCGACCTCGTACACGTGTGGGCTAACTGTCTGAGGCATTTCCTGCCTTGGGATGGAGAAAGTAGCATCTTATTACTATCAGTGATATATACCTATATGCAGGCATATAAGTAATGCAGTATTTATTTTAGGCAAGAAATTCATTGTAAATGAAGAGGCAATTTTCTTCAAAGTGCTCCGTCCGAAAAGGCGGTATCAATAGCATAGTATGTATATTGGATTTATGTTTTATAAGGCCACATAGCATGACACGCCTAATTTCTCAATTCTGTTATGTGTCATGATGTGCAATTCAATGGAGATTCCCTGCCTCATATGAAATATGGAGATAACATCTACAATACAGAGACATGTTATATGTAATACCATGCAGAGATAGGCGCAGAGATATAGAGGTGCCCAGTGGAGCCCCTATCTATGAATAACTGACCATATTAGGGTGATAACTGTGGTGTATTCGGTGTGATTAGGCCATAACAGGGCTCCAGTCAGCTGCTATCACGAATCAGGACGCACAGAGCTGATAATGTACTGTGCTCTAGTCATATCCTGAATATTGATCAACAAAGGGAGTCAGATATTATAGCTTATATTAAGGAGTACACTGTAAATAGTTGGTGTAGGTTCACAATAGACTCTACTGTAGATCTATAGTATACTCTACTATATAATGGATTAATAGTAGAACATAATTATAATACAAAAATGCAACCAACTTTTTACAGTGTATACTTACACACCATTCTATAACATTGAATAAACTGCATGAATATTTGTATTTAAGCAAATTGTATGATGCCTGAAAGGAACACTTTAAGTGGCTTAAAGTTCACTAATACCATGTAAATGTAAATGTTCCCTTTAAGCATATTTAATTTCCTTAAATGCAAACATTCACGCAGTGATCTATACAGGATATACGCTTTATGTTTTGTGCTGCACTTAAATACTGACCCCCCCCCCCCCACACACACACACACATTCATGTATTAAACATTTCATAGAACTTTCAATATTTTAAGCTTGCTTATAATAAGCTTGCTTATGTTGATATAGAAATCACTAAAATGCGCCTTCTTTGATCTCCTCTAAGTGCCCTTGATTGAATTTAGCAGTCTCATGAACATCACTTTGTGATTTCCGGGAGCTTAATCAAACACACCAAGCCGAATTGCCATAAGTCTTTTACAAACTCAACGTTTTCCTAAGGCGGAATGCGAATTATTCTGCCAATTTCCTGGACTGAAAAGCCTTTTATGTAGCGTAGATTAGCCAATAGAGTGGTAAAGTCCCACTGGTATGTTATATACACTGGGAGGTGCAGGGTTGGCTGGACACGTGGACGGAACCCACACACCATACATTAACATGTTGGTGCATGAGCCACATTAGGAGCTACACAGAGAAAATAAGTAGAATCACTGTGACTCCCGACTTGATCACTGAGGTAACTCTCCCCAGGACTCTGAAGTGACTCCCAGACATTAGCAGGACTCTATAATAACTCCATAATGACTCATATTTTGAGACTCCATAATGATTGGGAGTCACTTTAGAGTCCTAGGGAGAGTTACCTCAGTGATCGGGGCTGGACTCCCATTTGAGAGTTACAGTGATTCTACTTCTTCTCTCTGTGTACCTTATATGAGGTAACTGTAGATGGGGGTGGGGGTGTCGGTTTTCACAGAAATGGCATCCTTCCTGTCTTTGCTTTACTATATATGATTCATACCATGAAGATGACAGGATTATTAAATGATAATTCCATCCGCCTGTGATCATGCTGCTGACTCCACACCACCATACCACACTCCTATCGGACTGACCCACAACCTTTAAGTTACAGAACCCTAACCCTAAACCTTACGCGAACTGTTAAAGAAACTATAACAGTATACATGTGCAATATATTGACCATGTATGTAGTATTTACTAGGATTTACCAAGAAAATCTGCCTGTACCACTACTTTCTGTAGTGTGATAAGCCCTAAATGCCACCACTTCCAGAAGGCATACTGTGCACACGTGTGTACACTAAATGGGCTGATCCTTACTCAGTATAAGTCAAGGCTACACTTATAGGATGTTTTGGCTTATTTGTATCCCTCTCAATTCCCACACATAGTCCACGACAGGCCTATTATATTAAGGTACGTGTGGAAGATCAGGGCACTTACTCTGGGACGATTAGTCTTGATGTTCTTATCTCCAAGTGTGATAACTTGAGCACATGGTAAAGTCGGGGGTTTAAGGTATAGAGCCCTAGTCAGAGCCAGAGTCTTTGGGCTGATTATACTTCTCTTGATCCTTACTTCTTTTGACTGCTGTTTGGCCCAATGCAATATGACCTTTTGTTGTCGTACTGCATGCAGCCCTGGTGAGTAACGGCCCGTGAGTAACTCCCCAGGGATAATTCTATGCATCCCGGTCAATGATACTCTCCAAAATGGACGGGCTGTTGGAGTCATGTTTTCAGCTCAGCTGATAACCTCACCTTGGGCTACCCTCTTACACAGTTCTATATAATGTAAGGAACATACTTCTTAAATGAAGTAATGGATCAGATCACAATTATGCATTCTTGGAATGTCATTATAGCTTGGGCCTGGGAGATTGGGCTAGCCCCCAATAGACAAATAATTGTCTTGTAACTGATTCTGTTTGGCCCATGCTTAATATTTCAATGCAATAGATTAGTTTCTACTTCTCATCTAAAATATTCATTTACAAAATAGTCAAGTACTAAATCAGCACAACATCAATCATTTAACAAAGTAATTTTAGAATACCATTCACATATTGGATTTCTTGTGACCACTGAATGTGCCCAGACGGAATCATAGGAAGCAATCAAAATACAACAAGTTCAATATTGGATCCCTCGGTAAAAGGCATATTTATTCTACTGTACAATGTATATAGTATACTATAGCTATATTACATGTTTGAACCCATACAACATATTTGGTTCTTTGCAAATAGTTACTAGACACCTTAATACAATACGATACGCAGTTGTAATGATAGATCATGAATATTTTCACATAGAAGGAATTACCAACATTAATTTTGAGTGCTATTATTATGGACTCATACATACAATGAATGATCATTATTAGAGAATGCAAAATATTTTCTGTTCTGATATAAGAGATATACTGACGAGAAGTGAGGGTGTAGTACTTGGGCCTCTACGTGATATAAGTCAGGTCTCACTAGTAGATGCATTAGGCTAAAAGAAAGAGGTTTGTTTAAGGTCACCCGACCAAAACAGGGCCGACCCTGTTTATGCAATTTTTACCCTTTTTTGGTCTTCGGAGGAGCTGGCTAGACCTTTCAATTTTCATGTTAAAAAAAAGAAGTTTAAAAAAAAAGAACCCGACCTATCGACCCTACATTTTCTTGCCATGTTACCTGAAACAAACCTTTTTTTGCCTCAGTAGCCGTCATAGCTATATCAAGTTATCAACATGATGCATGAATATGATAGCCTATGGTGTCTAGTCTACACGCCTCTTAATGATCACCTAAGGCAACGTACCGCCTCCATTATAGAGGAAAGGTCCTTAAGTACCCACCCTTTCACACCTTAGTACATTAGCATTGTAAATGGAGGCCTATACCAGGAGAATGTGCACTATGTGGGTCTATATGTAAATATACCATACATACCGGTATACATAATGTATACTTATTAAAGTCAACAGCCTTGGGGGTATACTACATGCAGCTTGCACTATAGATGCCCCCTAGCTGTTCTGGGGAATTTTAAGCAGCTTTGCTTGCTTACAAACATAGTGCTCATTTCAATGTCGTTTTTACTTACAAGACTGATATAAAACATATATAACACAGGGTATAAAACGAGGATGAGGCAGAACAGGGGTCCTCTAATCTTAATCAATATACTTGTGTTGCAACTACCTCCTGTACATATACTTTGAAGTTGAATCATAAATGCAACTATAAAGGCCCAGAATACCTGCCCTCACCCAAGTGCGACTCGTACTGGACGGACAATAAGATGTTGGCCTTTAGGGACGGCATGATGCCCCAAGGTTAATGATCATTTGTCCTGGTGTAATGTATTAAAAGGTTAAGGTGTATATTCACCATGATTCATATTCATCTAATCACCTAGGAGTACCTCTTCTGTCGAGTGAATAAGTACCTTATTTAATGCTTGACATTTCTGGCAGTCAGCATTATGGGCTACCTTCGCCTTAGTCTAACCCTTTAACACCTACTCATAGTGCTTGAATTGATCCTACTAGTGAATATATAGAATATTACAAATGACCAAAGCAAACATCCACGATTTAATCATCTATGAGTGTATCAAATATAAATACTAATTTGAAGAAATGAATTGGATTTCATGGTGGGTTCATTCATCAATACAGGAGTGCTAATTTATAACCTAAATATGATATGAATAGTGGCCATTTAAATCATAACTGTGGCTCGGTGTTATTAAAGTAGTACTTACATAGGGAGGCATGCTGGTTATGTTACCTCTTTAACTCTTTAAGAAACTGCTTTAATGTGATGTGAGCTTTGTTGTCGTTAGTGATCCATAAAAGCAGCCCTGGCGAGTAACTCACCGGGGCACTACTCGTGCATCATTTCGATTCTGTAACGCTGTGCCGGCAATGTACTCGCCGGCACTTGAATATCTGTGCATCACTATGACAAATATTCCTTTTAGGAAACATGCTGTCCATAAAGTGTTAAACTAGTGGCAATGACCTGTGGCCGTACGTGTGCAGAGTGCAGTCTGAGTCTAAGGGAGAGCATGGTAATTGTGATTAATACTATGGACTCTCACAAAAAGAGACAACAATAAATAGGGCATACAAAAGTTGGTCGGTCCATTGTGCAGACTGGACATGAGTGTAGAGTAAACAGCGTAGTTGTGCACGTCTACGTTACCTGTTACAGACCGGCACCCAGCCTGCACCCTGCCAGAACCGCGTATTAATACACCATCTGCCATCTGGGCAGTGCTGGACAGTCTCAGCCGAAATTGATAACCTCCCCCCCCCTTACAACCTAGGCCATATACTATATGTGTGGTATAGCCATTGATGAATGCTCTATATGATCAAGCTAGCATACATCGAATACAAGCATGTGTACCGATAAAGAGGTTTAAGCCCTGGTTCAGGTTGCTCTGGTTCAGAAGAACCCTATTTCAGGAGTCCCCGGTTCAGTAGTTTGAGGGGACCTGGTTCAGGAGGTCCTGGTTATGAACCCTCTATGAAGGTACTGGACCCAGAGGCACTCAGCATCGGCCAGCGACTATCCTACCAGTTGGATAACGGGCGACAGTGTTGGTATGGGAGTCCGAGACTGAGAGGCACTTGCCCAAGAGGCCTTAGTTCAATATACCGTGGTTCAGGAAGTCCTGGACCGTAGTAGTTCAGGCGGTCCTAGTCTAGTAGGCCCTGGTTCAGGAGGGCCTGGTTCCCTCAAAAGTGATTGGTTCAGTGGGCCCTGGTTCAGATGGCCTTCGTCCAGCAGAACCTGTTTCAGGAAGCGCTGGACCTGAGTTGGTGGGGGTGGGGGGGTGTTGGTTCATCTGGGCCTTGCTTTGGGAGGCCCTGGTTCAAGCAATGGCTGAATGCCCCTGTTCCATGTAGCCTCTGCTCCATGGCCTTGAGGAGAGCCAACTCCTAAGCTACCCTGAGGCCCTGTGCCCTACGGTACATAGTGGCCGTGCCAACTGAGCTGGTGAGGTGCACACTGAGGGCTGTAATGGTGTTTGTACCTACATGACATCTACCTCTGTGAGGGAATGTCAGCTGGGTAGCTACAGGTGGGCGGGCCTATGTTATAGTATAGGACAGAACCATTCTGTGTGAAGGATTTGGAGATTACTACCTAGCAGTACCTGGCCCCTTTGTCACAGGGTAACATAGGGACCAAAGAAGCAGAAATTCTTGGTTCGGGAGGCCCTAGTTCTAAGGCCAATCCAAATAATATACGTGTTTCTCTTCACCACGCGCATCACCAAAATTGCCTGCCTGTGATGGTTGTTTAAAACGAAAACGTTCTATTCCCCGTTACTTAACACCAATTAAATAATTGTCATACCATTGGGAAACACCCAAGACACATAATCAGGTGACTGTTCAGGTTAGGGTATCCATTAATACATGTATAATGGTTCCTAATCAAATTGCTGTTTGGTTACATTGATGTAACCTCTGGTAATGTTGTCCCGTTTGGCCATGTTGATCCACCAGGGTTGTTAGTAAACAGACACAACTCTACATCATAGTACATGCCCAGTCATTAATTCTTTAAGGGCCGCATAGTGCTATAAAACCCTAGTCTGCTAATCAGGACTGGAGCATGCATAATGTCGACCCTTCAGGACTGTATTGATCCCGAAGGGTCGGCATGATGCATGAATGCAGCCCTGGTTACACTCATGCATCATTGCGACAAGGGCACCGCTCATTCCAATACTCTGCGGCCCTTAAAGGGTTAGAGTGAGTCTGCAGGATGAGAGCCTGTATCAGGTGGTGTATAGCAGAGGTCAGGCTATTCAGTAATAAATAACGTGTTATTGGCTTTGGGACCTTGTCCCCAAAGCCATTTGCACCACTGACCAGAGTGTCGCTTTTTCGACAAGAAGAGACTAGCATAGGCCCCCTTGTTCATTGTTAGATATAGCCCTAGCTGGCCTTTAAACCTTGCCTAGGACTGGTATCCCCATGTGTCCTTGTAGGCATGTGCAAGACTAATTTATCCTAGATCTGGTTTTCAGTTACTACATGTAGAACCAATGTACCTTGTGGTAAGGCCTAGACATCTTGTGAACAGCCATATTTTGAGTTCTCTAATGTGGCTGTCAATGGCAAGGATAGGTACCAGCCTAATAACTATTGACTCCTATGTCAAGCCAAGCTGTCAATGTCAATGCCAATTCCCATACTATGCACATACAGGACCTATACTAGAAGTTGAGTGGGTCCAGGGTGGCTCTTGAAATCACTCAAGCCCGCCCAAAGACAAACTGTGAAGTCCAACATAATTACCCCTCCCCCACCCCACACACACATGCACCAACCCTGAAATAATAGTTTACAGTCTTTAAAGGAAGGTCATCACAAGTCCTCCTTGTGCCCCCTTCTCCTCCCTGTGCCTCCCTGTGCCCTCTCCTCCTCCTCCTGCCTCTGCCCTCTCCTCCTCCTGCCTCTGCCCTCTCCTCCTCCTCCCTCCTTTCTCTGCCCTCTCCTCCTCCCTCTGCCCTCTCCTCCTTCCTATGCCCCCTCCTACTACCCCATCTACCCCCCCCCCCCACTCTACCCCATTTTCCTCCTTCCTGTTACCTTCTCCTCCCTCTGCCTTCCCTCCTTCTGCCCCCTCCTCCCTCTGACTGTCAAGATGGCCACCAAAAACTCAAGATTGTCTGATTTCCTTGTGTGATACATGGATAATAGGGTTTTCTGGGATGTAGAATCCATTTTCAGGCTCACAATTTCAATCCGAGAAATTTCCAAGATGGCTGCCAAGATGGCCACCAAAAACTCAAGGTTGTCTGATTTCCCTGTGTGATACATGGATAGTAGGATTTCCTGGGATATAGAATCCATTTTCAGGCTCAGATTTTCAATCCGAGAAATTTCCAAGATGGCTGCCAAGATGGCTACCAAAAAATCAAGATTGTCTGATTTCCTTGTGTGATACATGGATAGTAGGGTTTTCTGGGATGTAGAATCCATTTTCAGGCTCACAATTCCAATCCGAGAAATTTCCAAGATGGCCACCAAAAACTCAAGGTTGTCTGATTTCCCTGTGTGATACATGGATAGTAGGATTTCCTGGGATATAGAATCCATTTTCAGGCTCAGATTTTCAATCCGAGAAATTTCCAAGATGGCTGCCAAGATGGCTACCAAAAAATCAAGATTGTCTGATTTCCTTGTGTGATACATGGATAGTAGGGTTTTCTGGGATGTAGAATCCATTTTCAGGCTCACAATTCCAATCCGAGAAATTTCCAAGATGGCCACCAAAAACTCAAGGTTGTCTGATTTCCTTGTGTGATACATGGACAGTAGGGTTTCCTGGGATATAGAATCCATTTTCAGGCTCAGATTTTCAATCCGAGAAATTTCCAAGATGGCCACCAAAAACTCAAGATTGTCTGATTTCCTTGTATGATACATGGATAGTAGGGTTTTCTGGGATGTAGAATCCATTTTCAGGCTCAGATTTTCAATCCGAGAAATTTCCAAGATGGCTGCCAAGATGGCCACCAAAAACTCAAGATTGTCTGATTTCCTTGTATGACACATGTATAATAGGGTTTTCTGGGGTGTAGAATCCATTTGTAGGCTACGATTTTGATCCAGCTACTTTTCAAGATGGCTGCCAAGATGGTATTTGCATAGGCATCAATGGAGTTGCATTGGTACCTATTTGATTCCATTTGCACATATTGGATTCCTTTTGTTATACCAGCTGCAGTAAAACCAATAAAATTTCAAAAAGATTTAGCGAAGTGCATGTAATTAACTGACCATGCAGTCAGTGATGCAGTGTTGCTAGCAGCAAACATGAATTGCATAAGAACCCCAGAAACACCAAAAATTATAAATCTATGCCCCCTCGTTTTCTCACCTGTAGTTCATAACAATCCTATAAAACCCAAAGCCACTACGGCTTTGCCGTAAAATCCTTGAATTTGTCCCCTTGTCTATAACACCAGCCACCCACCCAGCCAGCCTATCTATCTGCTCAGCTGCCTCCCATCCATGGACTCATTTAGAAAAGGTACCAGCCCACTCTAGCAGTACTTCACTGGGTTGTGGTAGACTAGATAGATACCTGCTGGACACACAGCTGTGACCAACCCTCATCCTTATCTAATGTCAGGAAATACCAGGATAACCAGTGACCTGATCCTGAGACATGATGCCATAGGGGATGTCCCTCCCCCATGTCCCTATGATCAAGGATGAAAGTCCTCAAATTTTCCCTTGATTTCACTTTTTATGGCACAATGTTTTGTAGTAACCTAATATAGGGGATCTCTAATCAGGGGAGTCAATTTAAACAGTTCAAGCATTTTATCCTGTATGAATCCGGACGGCCGAAAGGCAATGCGCCTAAGTCTAGGTTTGGCTATTTATTTAGTCATTAGATCCAATAAATGAATAAATAAAAAAATAGTCATACCAATAATGTGACATCTAGCATATTAGGCCTATGATGCTAGGTCCTTCTTGTATCATGGGCAGTGGTGTATTTCAAGGGCCAGGCAGAACCAATATAAACAACCCAATATTAATGTACTACACTTGGCTCTGAGATGTTATTCAGTATGATTGATGCCACATTTACACTACGGCTATATACTACTGGTGTACGTCTTATCTAGGTCTACACCTCTACCCTCCACGTGTGGGCATGTCAGGGGTCAGCTGAGTGACCCTGACCCCCCTGACCCCTGACCCCCTGACCAGTGCCCGGTGACTGACCACTACTAACAGGCATGCAGCAGGCTAAGGAAAGTCGATCAGCTCATGTCAAGTAAAATAGGGTTAAGTTTATTTCCCTTCTCTTAATATTAAACTTTCTGAAATATTTCCCATATAATTTTCATTTTATCAATTGTCATAAGGTATATTTGAAATGTTAAATCAATTAAATTTCGCTTGATACTCAACTCAGTGGCTCTGTTGATTGCCCCAGTCAGAGCTAACAATATACTACATAATAAATTATATACACATATAGTTCATATATGTGTTTCTGACCATGTTAGCAGAAACTCAACTGCCTTTTCCAGCCTCCTTTCTGTACCACCCTGGGTTCCTCTGACCACTCTACCCGTGGTAGTTATGGAGATGAACTGATTACGGTGTGAAATACAGGTCATATTGGCAGCATTCCTGAGGTAGGCCTGTTGTAACTGCCACACACCCTATGATGAATAGGGCTTACTTATCTAGAAAGACACGTAAGTGTAAGGTATTAGATAACAAGTCAGGTGTATGACATTGGTACCAAATATTTACAAAAGTATAATTAAGAGACAGCTCTCAGTTGATAAAGTACCACATGAACCAATCCATGAAGTAGCCTGGAAACCTTGTATTATTATAGAAAATACAGGTGCCCAACATTGACGTGGCCAAGGCATTTGTATGGCCTGCTACCCCCTGTTGGCAACTACGTCACGGGTCATTCACGTCACCAGTCTAACCCCATGACGTACTCTGTGTGTGTGACTCATACGTCATACGTCACTAAGAGGCACACCTGTCACTATGGCAACACGTAGTAACACTCACAGACACCTGTCGCCATAGTAACTAAACATAGTAACACTCCTTGACAACCGGCAGCTGGACGCCGTAACCATGGTGACAAGGACCACTTCCGGGTCGTGACCTCCATAAGGAGTCACTCAACATGGGTGGCTCTCAGTCTCCAGGCACCGGTATGTGAGCTGGTAATAAGGAATGTGTTAGGAGAGTAGGAGGTTAGGGTGATCTAAAAAAGGGGCGTGGTCAGTTACGGTGATTGACAGTTGTGGAACAGGTGTGAAGGCCAGTGTGACTAGCTGTGGTTTATATCATGTGTACACTCCCGGTTCGCTCAGACCATACACGTATCCACCCGCGTCATGCTCATATGTATACTTAAGGTCATATGCATTTTGTACAATCTGTACAGATTCCGGATTCCTTACAGCAAGTTTTTTTTTCAAATATCAAGTATGTGATTCATCAATGTGATGATAGAACTTTCCCAATTATAAATAGACTGGTGCAGGTATCTTCATCTTCCCCTGCATCGGGCATGTCGATGTCCCTTTAGGCACACATAGTGCTTTTATGCATGATGGCATTTTCTTGGCATGCATCATACACGCAGCCCTTATGTGCAACTCACAAGTACTGCTGCATGATGCAACCCCACGGGACTGATACCCTCCCATACATGATGTACATGTACCAATACAGATGAATACAACGCCTTCAAGCATCATGATTATTGTAGTTATTGTAGATGAACCTGGAATGACATTTCATCATAGAAATTCCAAAGACTGGACCAAAAGAAGATGGAGGTTAAATGCTGTAGGATAGGTGCTGGTGGTGTTGGTGGTGGCTCCACCTGGTGTGTGTAATGTAGGGTAACGAGGTGAGAGACATGCTGGTACAGCCCTGGAGGCTGCCCAACCCACACACATACACCCCCCCCCCCCACCCCCGCAATATGTACACACAACCACACACAGACATATACCACACACATAGACCCCCCCCCCCCCACACACACACATGCACTACTAATTCATGCTATAATCATGTAGAATGTGGGCTGTAAGGTCGCATCTACGTCCTGGGTTTCAAATAAGCGCCGGGTGCACAAGTTACTGATATATTATCTCTTCTGCACCAAATCTCTGTCTAAAATTAAACGCTGGTCTTGTACAAGCGCCGGCTGTAATTAGGCCTCCAGATGCCTAAGTGTAAAATGAAGGTGCCTTCACCAACCTTCAAAGACAACACACAATATGTTATAACAGAGCTTCATTGGCAATATTTTGGTTTTCAATTTTGTGGAGGTCACTGGTTGTGCACACCAGATAATAGGATATATGATAGTAGAGAGGGAGCAGTCAAGTCAAACATGCTTCAGGCTGTCAGAGAGGTGAAGTTTATGGGGAGTTTATGGTAATACAAACCGCACATCTGAGGCCTGTCAGTTTCTGTTCAGCCAAGAGTGTTTAGTATCTGAGGTGCTAAAAGATGATTCTCTCACCTGCTTTAGACATTCTCAGGTCAAGGGTCAGCACTAGGCAGGGCGGGATTTATGAGTGTAATCACTCAGAAGAAGACTCAATCCCTGCCCTCAGTTCCAGAGGTACAGGTTAATAGATCTTATATAGCTACATTATTTGTATAAATAAATAGGCACTTTATTTTAACGACCTTTGGAAATGCTTAGGGGAGGTTAATAGTAAGCATGTGTTTAGCTTAGTAAAGAAACTGTCAAACCACTTCAGTCAGGGACTTAGGGACTTGAGAAAGTAAGAAGGGATGGTTAGATCATTATTGAGCACACTAAGTGATAGAGTAAATGGCCTCCCAGAGCCGCTGCAATTTATTTTTTACAGATGTGGAACCTTGCATCTCTAGAATACCTCATATATATCATGTTCCAATATGTGACTCTTTTTTTACCACGCACCATATTTGCTGACCCCACAATCTTAAATATTGCTAATACTTTAGGATAACCCACATGTTAAAAAATATGACAGATTTTAAATAAGAACGGCAGATGTACATGTTTGGATATACCATAAAAAATAAGTGTAAAGTTACATACATGTATTCAGAATTAGATTTATTAACAATACATCTTGTGCATGGCAAACATCACTAGGCCTACACATCCTTTACCACATATATTCAGTGTGAGAGATGTTCCTCACCTATAGAGATGTATGTCTCTCACCCATCATCATGAGGTGTTTTGGTCCACAGGGGAGTCTGGTGGTGGTATAGAGGCATCTTGGATCCCATCCAATACCAGCTAAATATAAGCCAGACTACAAAAAGGTTATCCAGGAATCCCTCTCACCGCCTCTCTACCTACATAGCCCCTCCCCTTAGTCATTCATGGGTCAGGCTCCCATTTATGTTGTGGTAAGGCCTAGACTGTACCAGCACTATATTGTCTTTCCTAACCTGACATTGATATATGATTATGCAAGGAATAATGTGATCAGTTTAAAGCAAAACCTACAATGTTCAATTAGAGGTTTTTGCATAGAGGTCATTTTACTACATGTATAAGTGTCTACACCATAAAGAAAAACTTGAAAGCCAGGAAACCTTGAAGACTTTCATCGCTGATTGTGCTACCAATACCAGCAATAGAAATGAGAGCGGTTGCATCAGGGCCCCAGTTGTGGGAGGTGCCAGGGCAGCAATAGTTAGCATCAGGACCTCTACCTGGAGCTGTGAGAGGAGTTCTGGAAATACTGACATATCTCCTGAGACACCGGGTTTCCTCACCATTACCTCACTAGTCAGCCTCAGGGATCAGGAATTATTCGCATGTTGAGTTTGTATGTGGAGGGTGGGAGTACACTGAGGACAGGCTGAAGTAAGTGGCTGTTAATTGTTCTTGTATGCCTACAAAGACAGAATGGGAGAGCAGAAATAGCTGCCAGAAACTTCCTTTCATAGAGGCTATGAAGTCTGCCCAGTGTGATCTGGCAACAGTTATTATCTCCCATATATATCTTTTGATATAAGATTAGATGTACTTTAACTTGCTCTGTCAATGTTTCTGATGGTATGTAGACTTTTCAACATAAATATGTTTCCTGAAATAAAAGGACAGAAGGAAATAATGTCGGAACAAGAACTTGTGGATATAACAGGTTAGTCTGACTGAGTCACTACAGTAGAAGGGAACATGTCCATATTCCACACGTATGCTGCAGCTATTGTAACATTATACAGGCCGGGGTGTGTGGGGGTGTAGAGGTGTGGGGTGGTGGACAAACACGTACAGGACACCCCCACCCCTTGTCACTCCTCATACATGGAGTCTGAAAGGGGGCAATACCATAGGGAAAAATGACCCATATACTGTGTTTGCTCTTCCTTTGCCTACATCCAGGATCATACTGGATTTAGATTATCTGTAAGGTGTACATGTGTATTAAAGTAGCCTCTATGTGCAGTAGCCAATATGTGGAAGGAGTGCAGATAAAAGTCAAAACAGGGCTGTAATCACTGCTTTTGTCTTTTCAAAAAAATAATGTTTTCATACAAACATAAGAAGAGCCATGAAATCTATCTTCTCTTAGACTGCATATTGTCTGAATACTGTTATTGTCTGAATACTGAATTCTGAATAGTAAGTGTCGCCAACTAATTTATCATGTATCACATGTTTAGTGACCTAGCAACTCGAAATGTCACTACCATTGTGTTATGGAGGGTGTTTCTTCCTTGCCTGCCCGTGAATGTAACAATCCCTCCACGTCTCAAGTTTCCGCAGTGGGATACATAATGCTCCTTTCTTGGGTCTAGCAGGAAATGCAGAATTCCTCACCCGATCCCCGCCCACTGACACAGTAGAAACCGTTATGCGGAGTCCTAGGGATGCAAACAATTCAGTCAAGTATTTTGTAAGCTTTCTAGGTATTCCTATCATTGGTCGGGCTGTTCATGCCCAAGGTTTCATAATGCAGTAATGAAATATGTTATGTCCTTTGTCGTCATGATGTTTAGATATTCAGCCTTTCATTAATGAATGCATCTTGTTGGGTTGACATGATTTATGTATGCAGCCTACAGAATATTTTCAAAAAAAAGAAGAAAGATCAGTTATACATTTAAGATGCTATTCTAAAATTGGTATCATTTGACTCTCATGTACAGGTGTCACGTGGGAGATAAACCGCGACTCTGGCTGTCAAGAGTCGTGGCGACTCCTTTACTTTTCTGTGCTCGCCATGAATATGACCTTAGTTGTCGAAATGGCGTTAAACATCCATTACTCACTCACTCACTTTTCTGTGCGTTATTGTTACGATTCCAGGCCGAAATTGTTACGATTTTAGGATCCAAAAACATCGAAGCAAATAAGATTTTGGATGTATGGAAACCCTGCTAATACTACATTTTGTAGTAGTCCAGGGCCCGGGTCCCTGAGGGGTGGACATCGTCCAGCTTTCTAAGTTTCCCAGACCTATGACCACTTATCGAGAAACTCTATTCAGCCCACTTTTTTATACTCATTATGAGTGGTCATTTACATCCCTATATAGTGCAGATTAGTTGGTTCATATAATTGTTAGGAATGGGTTGAGTTCTATCAAAGAGCAAACGATGCTCTTGGCTCTATATAGTAGAATTCAAATTGACCATTGTCTAGTTTTGTCCCATACACAGATCTCTTTGCACCGACAATATCCATAACAATATCAACACCCCTTGCCCTGTATAACCTAGATAAAACAAAGCGCCCCCCCCCCCCTCACCAGACCATCCAGTCCCGAGAGCCCCTGACCAGGTGTTATGATGGGGTGTGTCAGGTGTCAGCAGGTGTGAGGCAGGTGTGAGGCGGGGGGGGGGGGGGTAGGAGCAGCTAGAGTGACTCATACTCATACTATACCTGCTGGGGGCCGTAGGAGTGGGTGGGTAAAAGTATCCTGAAGTATGGCATACAGGTGGGTGGGTGCAGGACAGGTGGGCGGGGTCTGTACTGAATTGTACTTAAATCAACCCTTAACACGGACAGTTACTAACAAAGTGTCATTTGTAAATGTGACAGCATGTGTCTTCTGTTAAGTTACTATGGAACCATATGTGAGGCAAATGCTAAAAGATACAGAAAGTAGCTCACACAGAGAAAAGTCAGCTATTTCTCCCATATGGTTCTGATAAAATAGAGAGTCAAACTGCTAATGACTACCAATATACTTCTAGTATCAGTGTCAACTCCAGTTGACCCTTACAGTTGCGGATCCAGGATTTGGAAAAGGAGGGCGCGCAGCCCCTCTAAATCCGCCACTGCTTAGCACAGTCAATAGGTGTTTGCCACACCAGAGCCGCGTGGGAGACACAGTTGACTCCTTTCTTTTTCTCTGTGTATATACCGCAGGAGAGAAGTTGTTGATAAAAGATGACATTCAGTATACGTTGTGCTGTATGGGTGGGAGGCGACAGGTGTGGACTAGGATGGGTGTGACGGGCTGAGAAGGAGACAGGAAGGCACAGGAGCCACCTATGGTCATCTGCTCATGTCACAGCTGTTCTACTAGGCCACTCAAAAAGAATAAAATGGTTTCTCATCACCGCGCGCATCATATACAGCAGGTTCTGAGGAGAACTATTTTTTTTGCCAATTCCTTAATGAAAAACCTGATAAAAAATGAACAAAAATTGTTGTTTGGTATCAATAGCAGTTGTATATAATCTTACATTTTCTCCACTTGTAAAGATCAATTAATTCTTAACCAATAAAATGTGAATTTTGGTCATGACAATTTAAAATTATCCTATACATTTTAGCCCGCGAGTAAAAAAAAAATCAGATTTCTTAGACCTTGCTGATGAGAAGCCACTCACTTTTTGAGTGGCCCTGAGACTGTATACACACTGCTGGAGAATACAATATACAAGGTGACAGTCGTGCTGTAGTACTCCCATCCTGTGTTGTCACATGTGTCATACCTGCCACACCCCATGTAGCATAAGTACAGGTCAATCAAGTGGTCAGAGCCTGGCTACAGAAGATGCTAGATTAACACAACATACAGTCAAAAATATATACAAATATTAACGAAACATTGATAACTTGATTGATATCTTATTCATAATTATCATGAGGTCTTATACTTATAGCCTGTATAGAGGTATAGATATAGTATGATTTAAGGAGTGATAATTATAGTCAAACGTATGTTCTTTTCCCACACAAACTAACTCTAGTTACTGCCTGACTCATGGTTCCACCATTCCTCTTACATCATGATGTCAGCTGGGGTGATTCTATGATCATTTCCGTTTGCTATTCATGACTTCAGTTTCATTCAGGGAATGTAACTCTCTACATGACCCACCACACACACTGTAGGTGTATTCTCTATATAGCTTCCTGTTGAATACAGAATAATTATATAGGGGTCACCGGAATCAATCAACACTGAGTTACTGTTGCCCCTCACATTGTACTCATTGATCAATGTCAATGAAATAGCATGAATTATAAGAGGGTAGTAAACTATAATGTAGGTTTGATGAGTCATAATGGGGAATATTCACAAAATTAATAATGATTGTCAGAACTCCTACTTCTTGTTGTCTTCTTGTTATTCTACAGAATACTGGTGTTATATGACACAGTAACGCCTGTATTGTTCACTTCTGAATTTTAGCGACTATTTGTCGAATAGATCTTGTTACCACAGACCAACAACTGACCTTGCCCCTCCAAATGACAAGCGCCACTGGTGAATTCAATAAGTGCCAATCAGGGGATAAAAACGGCTAATCGGAAAGTCCTGTCTGGTTTCTCTCAAATTGAAGTAACACAAAAGGGACTTTACTGGGTTGATTGACATCCATACAAAAGAGTCTGGGGTAGATTTGATTTAAAGTCAAGTGGCTGGACATTGATCTAGGCAGCTGCTAGGGGGTGGTATTTCTGTTGTGGCGTGATAGACGGAAGTGGAAATACAGTGAAGCTGGTCTGACCCTCCCACATAATAAAAGGAATTATTCAGTTGCACTAACCCTTTAAGGATGGCATAATACCTCAAGCTCAACATGTTTCTTTGTCGACATGATGCACCAATGTGGCACTGGCCAGTACCGCATTGGTGCATGATGCTGACCATACCAGGAGGGTAAAGCACTCCTAGTTACTCGGATTGATGCATGTACGGGGCGCTACTGGGTACTTTTTATACTAGGCTGCATTTATGCATCATGACAACAAAAGCACTTGCATTAAAGTGCTATACTGTCCTTAATATGCTAAAAGGCTTTCTTGTTTGTCGGTCCCTGACCAACGCAAACATGCACGTTCTCTCTGCCCATCGGAAACCAGAAGTCAGCAAGAACCAATCGGAATGGTAATACAGTCGATAAGTATCCATGTAGTAGAGAACAAGTGCGAAGGCATACATGGTTTGGTGAGGGGAAAAAACGATTAGAAGTTAAATTCTGTCATATTTTGCAGAGAAATTGGAACATATTTAGAGCCTTTCAGGCTGTCTTCCACCATCAGGATCCTTACCTGGTCGTGACAGGAGTGTACAGGTAGGACATGGAGGTGCAGGAGGCCCCTGGGTGGTATTGTGTATACCTGGTGGTGGGACTACCCTCAGGGGCATACAGGCTCCCATTCCCACTCCCCATCTTCCCACGGACCTATGGAGCTGCTAAAGGTCCTGCAGCCCTGAGAGAATACAAGTTTATAATGTCATACCTAGACTGGCTGATGCCCCTGAGTTGTGCCGCAACTCACCATATTATTATATACAGGATAGTAGAAAATCTATTTAGAATCCCAAATATGAACTACTTTTACCATGGCTTTTGCCATTGTGAAATCTTGGAGTACAATGCTTTGATATATAGCTTTCATTTGGAACCATTAATTTCATCTGTAAATGATGGGATGCCATGTTACTACTAGGCCATATGCCTACTCACCATAGGGTGAAGTACATTGGACACCATTTCACATATCAATAAAGGTTTTAGCCATTCAAAGTACATGGTGGTTAGGAAATCCTGTATTAGGTCAGATGCAAATTGTATAGCATCCTTGCTTTCCCTACAATCAGAGAATTGTGCTAGTCTATTAAACGTAGACCACCCTACATGTATACAGATTGATGCGATGGTCTTTGACCTGGATGAACATGAGACCTGCCTGACATTCATTCAGCATTAGTGCTTTAAAAGTATATGCTATTTCCGTTATCGCCATGATGCATGAATGCAGCCCTGGTGAGCCTATACTCGACATTATGCCAACCCTTAAGCAGGGTATACACTGCCACCTAACGTCCCGATCCGCCCCATCTCGACCCATCTCGACCCTCCAGGCGGGTACAGTCGGGCTGTGTATACCCCTTCCCGACTGAGTTGGGGCGGATCGGGGAGAGTCGGGAGATTTCAAGCAGTGTTTGAAATCTCGCTCCGACTGGGGCTCAGTGGGGGGTGCAGATGGGGCTGATCGGGGCTGAAATGGCAGTGTATACTCACTCCCGACTCAGATGGGGAGAGTCGGGAGTGCTTGAGCCAATGGGGGAGTAGCTCATAGTCACATGATCATTTATATAATGAGTAGATTCCTCTTTCCCACGCTGGGGATTGGAGTATACGGCTGAAAACCACTGCTGTGTATACCTGTTCCCAACTCCCGACAGAAGCCGACTGCATGCTTCCCGACTGGACCCAACTGGGTCAGTTGAGTTGGGACGGATCGGGACAGTGCTGTGTAAGCCCTGCTTAAGGGAATGTATCAACCATGTAGGATCGGCATGCTGCATGAATGTAGTACTGTGTGAGCTACTAGCCAGGGATGTACACTAGTATGACGACTAAGCTCATAATAAAGTAAAGCATTAGGTGGACCTTAAAGGGTTAGAGAAGCAGATAGAGGAGATATCAGCATTGGCTGATGGTGTCCATGTTTATGTACAGATAAGGTTAGTGGTGCCTGATTCCACACTCCCACCCTGCTCCCACCCTGACATTTGTACACTACTAGTATACCACTATAAGGCCAGGGAGGCCCTCAGGCTCAGCCCCCGGGCCTAGAGCTTCAGGCCTGTGTTTGAAAGGGAAAGCATTGGCCAGCCCTGAAGGTTCTGCTCAGATAAAGAATAATGTATCAATCATTGGATTCCAGGTCATTCACACCGCATTCCTAATTGGTGTTGACAAAACTCTGATATTCACAGAAGCTGTTGGCGTTCATCTGAAATAACAGATTCAACATTATTATGCACGGGCAGTATGGATAAGGATTGATTTATACACTATTGGTACCAACAATGGTTCCTCATTGTCTTTGGGTAGTTTTTGGGACTAATTGCAGAAAGTCCTGTATAATAACCTTCACTATATTTTCTCTTTCGTAATTTGGCCTGAAGTCATCCATGAGATGGTTTTTGTAGAGCATTCAGAAGTTGTCACCTTAGTTTGTTCACCCCTAGGGGCTCTGTACACTCAACTCCCATCGCCTGGAGGAATGTCCTAAAACTAAAAGTCATCACCATCGGGCCCTCTTTTTCAGTGGTCATTTCAATGCTCAATTACTGACTAACTAGTCATGCTCAGGCCATAGCCAATGTTACTCAAGTAGTAGATATGTTTCTACTTGGCATTATGCGGGCCTCTGTCAGGGGCTCTGCATTCGGCCCTGAAACATAGTCTCAAAATATAAAGGAAACTGGACACCCAACTAAATATGTGGCTTAGAGCAGAGAAAAATTTACAATGGATGAGACAATTTATAACAACATACTCCATTGTCTAAACTGTCTCCTGGGTCTTCCTTAGAGTTAGACCCCATGTAGTGGGACAGGAGTCAGCTGTTCCAGTACTAAACATGGGGTGAGAACAGCACCAAAAAAGGCACAGCAAGGAATTCAGACCAGGTCCTGGCTGCCTTTTTCCTTCTCTCACAGCAGGGGAGGAGATATATTCTATTACAAGACCATCAAGTCGCTGTGTCAGTATGTAACATCACCTACCACACTGCTAGGGGCATACCTCAGAAAAAGTGGGGAAAATAGATAGGAAGAATATACATGTATACACAAATACTTGGCGTTTTAAAGAAGCTCCTCCAGACATTGTCTACTCTTACCGCCCACTCCTGTTTTGGTAAGGCTCTATGCTTGGACGTTGAGCTCTTCTTTGTGGCATACCTCTGAGAATGGATCATAGACAGGTGGAAGAAGAGTGTTTAAACATTGACTGGTTGCAGTCCTTGCGTTGCATACCCCCCACCCCACCCCTTCTTCCTGATACAATAGGTTTGGATAGCCTATTCCTTCACTGCGGGCTTGGATTGAATAGCCAGAGATTCCAGAAAAATGTTTGAAGAGGATTATTGCATTATGTAGGCCATACTGTGCAGATCTGCCTAGTTGAAGAAATTATTCTTGGAAGTTCTACTACAACCTTTTGGGTTGAAAAGTAAAGTGAAAACCGTTGAACATGTTAACACACACACACTGTAACACACAATCTGGGATTCTGAACATTATAATAATATGTTTTGGCACCAGAATATGACTTAGATTTCAGGATTTTAAATTCTGTCATGTTGTCAAAATAAGGTGGCAGAAGTGGGTGTCCGCGCGTCTCCGATGTCATGTGTGACGTGAATATGAGTGACATGACGTCACGGGTCAGGACGTAGGTTGAGTGACTTGGATAAACACAAACAACATGTTACACATGTAGAGCATGGACGCCACGTGAGAATCCCGTCACCTCGGGGTCCGAGATCTCACTCTCTGGGCGAGATTTAAACTGACATTCTCACCTGTATGCTGAGAACAAGAAAAGCAGAGGTTTCCTCCCACCAATGCTACCCTTGAAAATGGTAATTTCTCCCACCGCAGATTTAGTGAAGATGTTTTAAAAGAAAGTTAAGAAATCAGAATAAAACACATGTATGTCCCTTTCCAACGTTAAACTGTGCATGAGGCTTTCTAACTCTGAACCCCGGCCCCTGTATCGTGAAAATGTTTTAAAGAAAGTTAAGAAATTAGAGGAAATTGCATGCATTAGTTTCCAACGTTCAACTGTATGAGACTTTCTGACTCTGAACCCCAGCCCCGGTAAATACAGTATAGTACTTTGATACAGTTTCTATTTTGTCATCATGATGCATTCATGCATCATCGATGATTTGCCGCTGGAGTCATGCATCATGCCCACTCCGATGCACCAACACAGTACCAACTGCCCGGCTGGTGCTGTGTTCAAGGTTTATGCGGTCCTTAAAGGGTTATACTCTTCCGGAGCTATCATATACAAATAAACATGCACATGTAGTGCAGGGAAGGTCGTGTTTTAAAAGTTCAACGACACATGAGATAATTTAAATGTTAACTTTCGGTTCTTTGATATAACGAAGCTTGTCTTACCCCTTCACGGTGGAGGGGTACTTGAACATGTTGGGCAGGGTGTAACTGTATCAGGTGCTGCAACCTGTACAAACCACCTGATACAGATCGACCTCCAGGTGGGAGACATCTGAGGTGTTGTACTACTTATGTCACTTATTGGCACGAAGGTTGTCATGAAGTGTCAGTTGTGTCTAAGGTTGACATGGGAAACATCAGATATTGCTGTTTATAAGACAGTAACCTTCAACCCATACACGCAATCGTGCGATTTAAAAAAAAGAATATCTAACCTTTGTAGGTTACTGGGCCACTACTCGTGAGAAAATATGAATATGTTACACGGGGAGAGGGAGAGGTCACTTGGAAGTCAAGCTAGATATCAGTGTCAGATAGTTTAAACTGGATTTATATAGAAATTTAAATTTCGCCAATGAAAAGCATTTCGAACAAAAGGCACAAGCAGGAAAGATGGCCCACCATTGACGGATGTTTTACCAAACTTAGTTAGGGACTGGGTCATGCAACAGAGCACAGCCGGTCCAATCGGGCAAATTGGCTCAAAATTAATTCACAAATGCTGCCTATTGTGATATTGAATATTATATTTACAATGTGGATGTACTTGTTGGAAGTATTCCCTTTTAATTCACTTTAATCTCACGTAATGAGAGCCTGTAAATATTGACTGTCCTCAGCTGGAAGGTTCACACAACACGCACGTGTCCAGTGTGGACGGAACAAATCATTAATATGATCTGACAACTGAAAAGGAAGAGAGGAGCCAAGAGAGTTGAAAAATAAATATGAAGAGTCCCAACAAGTATGCACAGTGAAAATGTGCCTTGAAAATGACAGAGAAAGCCATATGTGTTGTTATAGTACTATATATAGTTGCCAGTGAATCGCTGTTGTTTATCGTTCACTATACAGCGTGCTATTGATTATGATTCAGAGTACATATCTTAGAAAGTACAGTTGATCACCATATGCATCGGATTATATAGAGAACAGTGTGGAAATGACATTCAGTTTTTACAGTCTGCATATTATGTTTACTCAAAATGTGACAACACAGCTGTATTTTTCCCAACGTGTGTCTTAAGGGAATCAGCTCTTACATTATCAGAATATCAGCAGAGATAAAATGTGTCTAGATTCATTTTGGGGTAACCATACTAAAGTGACCCTAATCTTTTTACAGGATACTATCAGTAGACGCTACCATCTAGCAGGGTACCTGTGGGGTTTACAGAAGGGATAATCCTTCAACATGGCGGCCACTTGCTATGTAAATGAGGGGAAGTTGGGTGATTTGGTAGTCAGTGGTAAACACAGACACTCAAGTCCCTGTTTGTAGGGTACACCCCATGTAACCCCCATTAGTCCAATACAACTCTACACAACTCCTGCCACAACTAGGGGACTAACTAGGTAAGGGTCCTGATGGTAGCTGGTCCTTCCCAGAATCCTGCCACAACTAGGTAAGGGTCATGATGGTACCTAGTCCTGTACAGGCTCCTGCCACAACTAGGTAAGGGTCCTGATGGTACCTAGTCCTGCCCAGCCTCCTTCCACAATCGGAACTAATATTTTCTGCCATGTTACCCCAAACACACATTCATATTTGGCCTCACCCTACCCCACTCTACCCCTTCACCCAAACCCTTACAACCCCGGCTACAACCCCAACACAGACTGCCGAATGGGGACAGACAAACACCCCCACGTAACCAGCCCCACAAGGTGTGTTGTTATAGGGCTAACCCCTCCACTTCAGGTTTACAGCCATTGAATCTCATTATTGTGGGATCAAACATGTGTGTGGTGCCCTTGTTGTGTTATCAAACATGGAGATGTTGTCTTTTACCTCTAAGGTGGTTACTTATATTACCATATACCCACGTATGGTGCTTATAGGGGCAGTAGGCCTATTAGTGGTCCTTCCAGCCTGTCACACCTGCATTGTCGAGTAATGGATGAATTCATATGTAACTGATTATGTATGACCCTGACATATGGGCACAAGCGACCTTGTTAGATGTTGGACCTTGTCACTTGTCAGATGTTGACCTTGTTCCAATTTGTCAGAATGGATTGAGATGTTTCATCTTCTACACTTGTGTCCTTTTGATCTTTGACCTTCCTACATGTTGAAGTCATACTTTCTTGTAAAGCATTTGACCTTGTGACATGTCTGACATTGGGACCTTTTAGATTTAACCTTGAGACCCCCTGGAGGCATGTTAAGCCTCCCAGATGGATTTCCAATACTTACTGTGACCCTGTAGTGATGCATCCCCAACCGTGCCTTCCCGCAGGCCTACCGATGAATTACATACATGGCCATATTGACCTTGTAAATGACCTTGTGACCTGTTTGACATTGCCTTTTGAACTTGAAGGGCCTGCGACGCTCATGTCTTGACACATTGCCCACTCTACGCCGGAGGCCACTTCATATTAGTCTTGCAGGGGCCTATATCACTTTGCGCTCCTGACCTTGTAAATGACATTGACCCTGATTCCCTTGTCTGACCTTGACCTCTTGACCTTGCAGGGCCTGCTTCACGATGGGTTGATCTCGAGGCAGAGTTGGCCGCTGCGTGACGGGGAGCGTCTCATCATCCACCTCCGTCCTCTGCCGCCAGAGGCGCTGCGGGAGGAGGGCGCCTGCTACTTCCTGATTCTCCCCGTAGAGGGCGCCACTAGTCAAAACACTACCCCAGAGGGCGCCTCAGATCTCACTCCCGACGCCAACGTCAACATCAAGGTGGTGCTACGTCAGCGGACCCATGGTGACGTCATTGACGACCACGTCGTCTTGGAGACCGACTACCGGCGTTTGTTCACCATGGACTGGACACACAACTTGAGTACGCATGCGCCGGCCGACCTGGCGGCCCTGCTGAGTCACTCTATGGTGGCTGCCGAGCAGAGCGTGACGCGTCAAGCCGCGCGGCGTCTGCAGCTCAACCTGCTGCAGTATGACGGCACTGACACTAGGGGGCGCGGCGCCGCCATGACGTCGTCACAGGGTACGTCAATGATGACGCCAGACACGTTAAGTGACGTTAATAAGACTAGCACTAGTAGTCCAGTGACGTTTGGGGCAGAAAGTGTCCTGGATAAGTCAAATTTACGGATTACCAGTGAGATATTCCGGCCCCGGATCCCCGAAGGTAAGTCAATATTTGATACTTTCATGTAGATTATTCATACCATTTCTACAGTTTAGTCTTACCGTGTTTTATTGTGTTTAAAAAAATCACGTTCTTCTACATTTTATGGCTCAATGATTAAACAGATGCATTCAATGTAAACATGTATCAGCAGGACTACCGGTATAACTGTAAGGCCTGATGGCAGCAGGTGGCCTGAGAAGATTTATCAGTTTTAGGTGCTCTGTACATGAACCTTGTTGTGTGTATTAAATATGAGGGTATATTTTTGTGTCTCCGCAATCAGCTCAATATCCGCCAATCACCGTCTTGTCTCCTGGTCTAATGAAGAAAATGACAGAAGCCTAATTGTGTGTTTGTTTTCAGTGCTTTATTGTAGTGGTAGATTTAGAGGGGCGGGGGAATTGCGTTGATTAAGAGGGGGCAGGGAAAATTACGTTTTAATAGTGGAAAGATTAAAAAAGAACAATGTTAATAGAGCTCAGCATTGAAAAAACGCTCAACAGCACATAGGCCTATCAGTGTGAGTCAGGAGACTGTTCTAGAGGTGCCCCAGCCATGCTTCAGGGTGGTGTGTAAATGTCACACCAGATGGCACCACGGGCCGCGCTGTATGATATCTCTGACGTCCATGTACAGTCGAGGATATGGAGACATTACCAAAGAGTGTTTCTTAGGCTTTCTTGTTTGATAGAATATGTATGGTAAGTATAGTGCATTCTCTTATGTCACGAGAGTAGTAGGGGAGTGAACACACGATGCAGGTTCACAATAATTGCCGCTTCTCACAAGTTTACAGAATAATGCACCATTATAGAAAGAAGTCCCAGAGAAAATACATTCTTATTCTACTCAGCTGCCAACATGTTTAAGTGCAACTTTACCTCAAATCCACAATATCCATGGGTGTGTTAATCCTATATACCCGTATGTCTATAGTCTCTGTGTGTACATAGCTGCTGCCTTCACAAGCTCCAGGTCCCTGCATGGTCACCCCCTGCTGCACCCCCCGTGCAGCCCAGCACACCTTGACACTAATTAACACAAACAACGTTGGGGTATCAGACCTGATGGGGCATCAGAACGGTTGGGGTACGTGAGATTATCCCTAAACGGCTAAATTATACCCCTTTCCAAATGGGAGTGGGGGTGGGGGTAATACCAAATACAGTAGAGATACATGTATATCAATGAAAATAAGGTCAGGACAGGATGCAGAAGCCACACAGTTATCTCGGGTCATTTATTCTGAAATAAGTTTGTCTTTTTGCTCCTCTTGTAACTCACAACCCAGACAGGGAAGAGTAGAATAATTCAGTGAATGCAGCCTGTCTAGGAACACTGTACGACGTGATAAACTGTGTTGTTCCACAAAAAAGGGTCTTTTTCTTTTGTCTGAAAATCCATGGAAATGTTTTTGAGAGGAGGGACCGGGTACGCATAGGAAGTCATTTATGTTTGGGAGTGTGGGGGCACAGTACTTTGTGTTATGACGAACTATGACTGTTATAAACCTGTCATGGCAGTGATAACATCCTCCAGACCCACCACAGCTCAGATTCCCCAAACTTAACATTTATAGCTACTTTTTACATCACACACATGCACTTTTTACACCAATCATGTCCCATGTGGAATAAATATTCCCCAGAACCATAGACAGTCTCAGTATCCATGCCCCAGTGTTTACCCCTGTATCCATGGTGACGGCGTCGTGCGGTAACCATGGGAACACCCAGAGGGGTGCTGCCGCCTAGTGGAAATTACACAAACTAGGACCAGTTTACCACAGAGCCGTGGGCCCCATTCAGAATCGGCCGTAGCTTCAATGAGGGTGTGAGGAACAGTTGTGATGGCTGGAAACTGACTCAGTGCAGGGTGTCTTTATGTGTGGATTATAACCATGGACATAAATACATCATCACTAGACTGCATCTTTCGCAGGCAGGTCTACAGATATACATATGGGTTTATGCCTTTATACTGGTAGTCTGTCTGAGCTAAACTGGCTTTTCATCATACGCCACCCCTATGTTGGACCTCATCACCCAGACCAGCAGGAGTATCAATGAGACTGAGGAGTACCAGAGACAAACTCAGAGGAGGAATGGCGTGATACCTGTGCACATAGGTGTGTGAGACTGCATTATCATATAGATGTGCAGAATGAATGCTCATGTCTGCTTCATACATCTACAGCACGTCCTTTTGTACGTCCACCCCACACTACTTGGCATCCTACAGTATATACACCTGTGTGGTCACACACACACACGTACAGCCTACTAAGTAGGTACCACTGATACCACACCCTACCCCACACTGTAGACCTACCTGTCCACCTTACCACCACATCCACATGTATCATACAGCCCTGTATACACTACCACAGGCTGGTGGGTGTGGGGGCAGGTGAGGGCTGGAGACTGGTCTCACACTGGAGTGGAGGACTCATGTGTTTACCAACATGTTTAGGTGAGGAGTCATCAGGGGCCACCTCTGCTGGAGGAGGATGAGGAGCAGGGGATTCATCCTAGAGGTCACATCCCTCTAGTAGGCTGCATGATAAGTGATAAACTTGCTAAGGAGTAAGCCTGGAGACTTAGCCCTTTACATGTGGCATAAAACAGCTCAGGATATATCATGGATAGGCTATTATAGCTCTGCAACCCCTTCAACAGGATAGGCCCCCTTGTTGAAGCTTGTGATACATGTCGCAGATTATATGATCACTATTCTGGTTCACCTGTAGGCCATGGCATTGATCAAGATTGTGACAAATTAACCATATTTGGAGCTATAGGTACAGGGTTATTCCTCAGACCCTTTCCCTGACACATATACCATGAACTTACCCCCAAAATGGGTATTCTGGCAGCGGTCCCAAATCTAGTCAGGTTGTAGGTCTGGCTTCCTGTGGTGACAGACACAGAGACAGTAGAGTCACCATATCTCACCTGAGGCCACACCTGATGAGTACTGGGGGGTTGGGGCTCAGTAAGTCATCTGTATAACGGCTCACCTGTGGCTAATTAACAGGTGAGGTATTAGTAGGGGGAGCCAGGTGGAACAAACAAACCTTTACCTCCCCTTTGATTAGAGATACCTGGTCTTTCATCATGTCTATGCCTCAGGCCTAAGGACAGACATGGGGATATTTTTGATGTGACTTAGAGATGCCACGTTTCCTGCTTCTGTAGGAATTCCTACTTTTTCCCAGAGATTTCTTTATTAATTTATGCTAATTTCCTAGGAATAGGAAATTGACTAAAATCACTTTGAAGACCAGTGAGTGGCATCTCTAGAGTGTTGAGCGTCCATCAATTGGATGAACTGTAAAACTGGACTGGCATGGCAGACATCCTCCAGTCATAATTTGTGGTAATGATCTAAACAGTCGACAATCTTGCATCCCCAACACTGTGGGCACCCTCCAATACAAGTATTGCACAAGGTTTCTACGTATGGCATTACATTCACAGAGCTGTCATAATACAGGAAAACCTGTGTCACACCTGGAAAACATAAACCACGCTGAATCTGCAATCATTTGCCCACACCTGGCCCGTTGTTTGGCCCCTGTGGCGTGGGGAGCTGGCAGCTACATGGATTCATCGGTCACCTTGTG
Organism: Harmothoe impar; assembly: GCA_947462335.1. NCBI lineage: Eukaryota > Metazoa > Annelida > Polychaeta > Phyllodocida > Polynoidae > Harmothoe > Harmothoe impar. Next base: position 57,582,090 of record OX381712.1, on the reverse strand, counting down.
TACATGCAGCCTTTTCTTTTTCTCATTACTCCAACTTTCTTTATGTCATTTTAAACCTTTCTACTGGACGTGTTGATGCCCAGGTGTGAATGTGGCAGTGGTCAACACCGACCAGTAACGAGGGACAGTAGGGTCAGCTGTACATGGAGTAGTGTAGTACCACCTGTACATGTAATAGCCATACTCCTACCTGTACATATATAAGGAGCTAATATAGTCCCTCAAAAGGTGTATATCGATAATCTAGGAAGATAAAAGCCTGAATCTCTACTTGACAGCGTGGACTTCTGGTTCTTGGTCATACCCCCCAAAACCATAGAAGGAGGGTGCTGTCCACACAAACGACACATGCCCAGTCAGCAGCACTATGTACTACAACATGCGCACTTCAATGAAAACCCTGATTATGGAATACAGCACTCCAGGATTAGACATGGATTACTGTGTGCATTTGTCTCATATCTGCCTTCTACCGTAGAGACACAATAGTATTTCTAATGTCTGCCTCCCCATCTTCTAAGGTGATCAGAGACAGCAGGGCTGAGACAATTCTAGTCACCTAAGAAAATATTCCTTAGAATTGTCCAAAGCACTGGAAATGATGATATAAAAGGTATGCTAGCCTTGACAGTGACCTTGTCCTGTTGACCATATGCGACCTTAATTAACCTCCATGGATCTAGCCTTGACCTATCAGTTTGATCTGACCTTGAGGTTCTGTGATAACCATATGGCCTCTACCTGTACGGTCCAGTTGACCATATGATAGATAACCTTGGATATGACCTTGACCTGCCATGTTGATGTGACCTTGGAGTGACCTTGACCCCTAGCATGGAGTACCTGGGGTCACTGAGTATCACGCGGGGTGTGGGACGGCTGGTGGGGCACCTGTGGACGTGGTGGCAGGTGCCTCCTGACGGTGAGTACCTTAAGGTGGTAGTTAACCCTTTAAGGATGGCATGATACCTCAAGTTATTATGTTGATTTGTCGTCATGCTGCATCAATGAAGTGCAGGAATGTTACTCACCAGCACTGTATTGTTGTATCATGCAGATGCTTTCTGGAGTGTATCAACCCTGAATTCGAAGTGTCAGGCAGTTGTGTATTTTGACGATAAAAAGGGATACATGTAGTACAATAAAGCAGCATGTTGCCCTTAAAGGGTTTAAACAGTTTATCAGACAGTTGTGTGATTGAGAAGAAATTGAAACCAGCCACAGACAATAAAATACCATTATACATATGCCCGGGTACACATGCTGTCAGATCCGTGAAAGTTGGGTGAATACACAATGCACTATATTATCACTTATCAGTTATACTCAGATCAGTGCTGCCACTTTTCCCCATGTACTTATCACCTATAATCTAATACCTAGACGTAATATAGATAACAGAAAATAACCCCACATCACACCCCGTGGTCCTCTTTTTGCCTTAAGTGTATGTAGTACAAGACCGTTATGGATACTAGCGCTGCAGCAGAAAAAGCACTTAGCCTTCAGATGGATTCCTCAGAAGAAATCCAAACAGTTCTCTTTTTTTCTCCTCAGCTAGCAAAACACCCTGTGTCTACAGTAGTGGTTCTTGAGTACAGTCTCTTCTCTATAATGGCATACAAACACTGAGAATGGCACAAAAACAGTGACTGCTTGCTTACCAAGAAGTACTTTCTTTATATTGATAAAATAAAGACAGACTCCCAACTACACCCTCCCACAAATAAATGAGGGAGAAGGAATGAGGAGTTATTTTGTATTCTTCTTACAAATGAGTTGCTCAATGTTTAAGGAGAGCAGCTCACAAATAGCACTTATAATATTATCATGTTACTACCGTCAATTCAGATGAGAGTGCTGAGAGAACACAGCTAGTGCACTCCCCTTACATCGTAAATATAGAACTCTAACCCTTTGAAAACAGCAAAGTGCATATTTGTCATCATGATGCATGAATGCCTGCAGTCCTGACGACTAGAGCATTCATGCAAAACGTCGACCCTGTTGGGGTTGATACACTCGCGAAGGCCCAGCATGATGCTTGAATACAACCCTAACCTTTAAAAGGCTTAACATCATTCATATCGGTGAGCTATGTACAAGGCATAGGCCTGCAGACAACAAATTAATCATGATCAATTGAGAGGAAAAACGGATGTATTGAGATCTGGTATGCTCTCGGCATCCTGAGTGAAATACATGATAGAACAGAGAGACATGATTCACCTCAGGCTCAGGTACACAGAGATGTTTTTCACCTACCCTACTGCTCTACTCATATTGTGGTAGCCCCGAGCTTACACAGGAGCGTTGATAAAAACTGACATGACATTGTATGCCTTAAACACAACTAGCAGGTCCTACTGATAAAAGGATGGATTAAAACCACAGACTTACAAACAGGATCCCTGAGCCTCCCACTCCTACCCGTCTCTGTCATACTGCACACAAACTCCTGTACCTGTGGCTGTAGTGTTTGAGTAGTGTCTGAATCCACCCTGCTGCTTTGTACTTTGGTAAAACATGACCATGTACTCTTTATGAGGTTTCAGTTGGAGGTGTGGCTTAGTACAATGATCAAGATAAAACAACAGTGTAATGATCCAAATGGACCCAGATTTATTCATTTTTAATCACTGCTATTCCGTTTTGGTTAATCATCTGATGATTAATTTATCATTTCTCCTCATGATGCAGTAATACAGCACCGCGAGTGTATCAGAGGGATGGGTCGGCTTGATGTATGAATGCAGCACTGGCAAGTTACCTGCATAGTGCATTACATTTAAAGGCACAACGCCTGCTGCCCCTGCAGTAACACTGAGGACAGGCACTCTGGACCTTGGTAGAGGAGATGGGGATTTGAACACGATGCTGCCCTCAAAGCGTTAAGACTGAGGGGTAAGGTGACTTGGTGTGTGGGACAGGAGCTGAGGTGTAGAGGACCCAGGAGTCAGACAGTAGCCCAGTGTTCTCACCCTGTAACCTTGACACCTGCCGCCCTCCCCTCACCTTACCGTACTAGACACTTCCTGTATAGGCCTGGGATAGGCCTATACACTGAGGGTGATCTTAGCTAGATCATATCAAGGGAACACTACTTATACTTGCCCTCCGGACGTTAAACTACCAAACAATCAAAATGTATATAAGGTCAGCTCTAGACAGTCTTAACTTTGGAGGAGTCTAATTAGTTGGGAAGACTTGGTGGTAGCACTTATATCAGTCTTAGATAAGTAATTATTCAACATGTGATCTCCCCTTCCACCCTGTAAAGTTTGTTAACTGACTGGAATAGAACCAGGATGGAATAGAACCAAAAAGAACCATTTCAAAAAGGTCAATATTCAGATATATACAAAGTGTTGATATGTCAACATAGAATAGGTTCCAATGAGACCCCTAATTGTAACATGTATGCTATACACATGGAGATATAGTCTTGTACTAGAACTCCGTGTTTAGTAGTCTAGTGAATATATGTCTTCCATACCTCCATCCACTGAGATGGGAAAGATGGGAACTGTACATGTAGAGGAATATAGAACGTAACCTAGTGTCCCTAAGTCATCATTTATAACGTTGTGAATAGGGAATCCTTGATTTCTAAGGATTGAGGTTGCCATTTAAATGCACAGGCACGGATGTGGAAAAAGGAAATAAAAATCTTCCAAACATTAAACTTTACATGAGCGCTGATATTCTTTGCCTATAAGCGTCTAGCATGGCATACAAATGACCCTACTTGTTACAGGTAAAATACAAATGGATCTATGTGTTTCACCTAACATATCATGGTCAGAGTAAACGGCCACACCCCCGAAAGTGCGACATGATGCAGTCTCCCGGCTGCAGTATGCAGTACCAGCGAGTTACTCGCCTTCGCTGAGTTTATGCAATTATAGGTCGAGCGATACGTGAACATAAAGCCATCATGTCATTATTAAAAATATGCATGAAGGCCCTGCTGAATTTATGTGGTTTATTTCTAAATACTTCAAGTCAGCCCAGTTTCACATTCCTAAGCAAGCAATACCAATAGGGTATAGACATACCTTAAGACGGACACTTGAATTTGTACTCATTCAAGTATTCTAATCTCTTCATTTGTAAATAACTTTAATGGTAAAGTTAACGTGCCATCTCTTCCCATAGATCACGAGTAATTAGAAATATCAATGTCCGTCTCAGGGTATGTGTCAGACTCATGGTAAATCTACCCTAAGTCTGGTTACCTGAAACCAACCTGGTGGTTCTCCTACCCTGGTGTGTGTGGTGGTGGTTTAGTATTCAGGACGGCAGCTGACGGTTGTCAACTCGTTGTTGAACTTCAGCCAAGTCACCAGTTACTGTATGCCACTCACCATGGGTTAAATACACACAAAGTCCTCATATATCCCCTCTACTACCCTCCCATCCCCTCACTATGACACCAGTCACACCCAGGACCCACGGTTTGTTGTTGTAGTGCGATAGGAATGTGAAAAGTAATCATTTACACTGCCCTTATTGTCTCGGTATTTTTGTATGGACATGCGATAACAATGGTGGGAGAGAGTGGATTTGGAAGTGCTGGTGAGTTACTCTCCAGGGCTGCTTTTGAATTGAAGAAAATCTGGCGCTCTATTGCAACGGTACAGTAAATATTGTTATGGAAAATGGTGATTGTTGGTCATGGAAAGTCGGAAAAAGTCACAGAACTTAAGTTTGATAATATTGTGGGAACCTAACCACCAGTAACGAGGGATCAGCGCCTAGGCAAAAAGCCTTGATGCATCAGGAATGTCATGAAAATGAATAAAATTACAAGGTAGTATGAAGGAAAACATCCAAAGACCATTCTGCCGTCCAAAGAGGGTTAGGAGCAGAACCCCAGATAACATTTGGCACTGCCATGAGCTGCTCTGTGGGCGGGGTTGGCTACAGGTTACACCAGACATGTGCAGTGGGCACTGGGGAGGCCTGGGAGGGGTGGGGGAGGAGTAGGTATACAATGTACAGGTACTTTGTTGGCAAGGAGTGGGCCTCTTGGTGAGTAGGATTGAGCTGCTCTCTAACCTATTAGGTGTTATACAGGCATGGACGGAGCAGCTCATGACGAAGTGTGGGATATGGAGGCAGTAGGGTATGTGAGCAGGCAGCAGAGATACCATCTCATTTCGCTGGATTTTTGGTATTATCTTAATTTAAGTTTCTTGGGAAATGATTTACCAAAATCTTGATATTTCCTGCCTTTTTCTGTAAAGAGCGTGTCGTGCCAGCATGGATACTTCTGTCACAGCCTTTAATGTCATATAATTGGTAATTAGATTATGAACGGGGGGATATAAGTCTATGAATGGGCAATTTCTTACAGATCCTCTATAGTTATCAGTATCCTATACCTTTTGCATCCTCTGATTTTAGTACATGTATCTGAAGGACTGAATCGGAAATTTAGAATAGGGGCAAGAAAAGAAAGGCTAGTATACTTAGCATGTGCCCTGCATAGACACATGTCAGGAAGTCTAGCCATTTCTTTTCACGGGGCATAGGGGTACCATGACATGGCCCGAGTACATTGTAATGAGGACATATAATGTATTAAAGCGATGTGATTCTCGATTCATATATGATTTTTGTGTCTGTTAGTGCGGAGGCCTTCTAGAAAGAAGTAGCCGACTTAACATGAACTAATTATCTCCTTCCTCCTCTTAAAAAGAGCATCATTAGTTTGTGTGTAGTCCCGTGGTATTAGTCACATGGGGGTATGGGGGTAATTAGAGTAAAGGAAGCAGTGAACTCCTCTGGCTCGAACCTGGAGACTGTATCCATGCTACAATGTAAAACCCATGGAGGGTGAGATGTTGAGCAATGTATTACAGCACTAGTAGATCTGATCTATGATCTACAAGTACCCACTAAATATAGTGGCACCCAATCTCGTAGATTAAAAATATAATACACATTTTACAGGGATCTCGGAACAGGGGGCCATGGGGGCCATGGTCTCCCCAATTCTAGACATGGGTGGGGGGGGGGGCAGAGTACCCCCCCCCCCAAAAAAAAAAAGAATAAATAAAGAATTTAAAATGCTAATGAATTATATTCATTACTCAATAGTTATATAAAGAAATACCCACAAACTGACCTTAAAATGCATCAAATCATGTCAGAATTTTCAACATCCTCCTTGGGGGCCATGCCCCTAGACCCCCAATAAAATGTTCAATATGTCGCTTTTAATGCTCAGAAGTGTGCACCCTTCTGAACTTCGTTTGGTTCAGCCCCCATAGACATAGTACCCACTGTATATAGTGGCACCCAATCTCGTAGATTAAAAATATAATACACATTGTACAGGGGTCTCGGAACAGGGGGCCATGGGGGCCATGGTCTCCCCAATTCTAGACATGGGTGGGGGGGGGGGGGCAGAGTACCCCCCCCAAAAAAGAAAAAAAAAAAAAAGAAATAAAGAATTTAAAATGCTAATGAATTATATTCATTACTCAATAGTTATAAAGAAATACCCACAAACTGACCTTAAAATGCATCAAATCATGTCAGAATTTTCAACATTCTCCTTGGGGGCCATGCCCCCAGACCCCCAATAAAATGTTCAATATGTCGCTTTTAATGCTCAGAATTGTGCACCCTTCTGAACTTCGTTTGGTTCAACCCCCATAGACAAGTTGTTTCCGACACACCTGTTTGTAGATTACCAGTGTCATTTGTTTTACAGCTCGTTCAAAAGAAAGTGTTATTGGGAGCAGATTTTTGACAGGTGTAGTAGGACAGATGGTTATTCAATTTCGAAATTGAATGTGTGGCCAAAAAGTCAAGGAAGCCGTCTGATGAGGGCTTCCAGGATGACCCTATCTGAGGACGTGGTCACGCAAGACGTCATGCACGTCATATGACGTGACGCCCACATGTGTGCAGCAGCATCTACGTCCTCGTTATACATGTGTACGACGTTAATTGATACTGTTTTTATTAGCTAGGGCAATGTGTGTTTACAACAAATCAAAGCAAAATGACGATCTGTACAGGGATGGGTATATAACTACCAGTATAAAATGTATAGCCTATACCGGTGAAATCCGCATAATCATGCAAGAGTTAAGGGTCGGCCTAGACTGACCAGACAACCATGTTACTGACCTTGGTGGTTATAATAGTCGAGAGGGGGGGGGGGGTGTAAAGAGGAGATTTGTACATATATTGGTATGTTAAAAAGTCTATCGAGTCCAGAATGATAAATGATAATAACAAATACTTAGATGTGATTGTAAAAGTTGGTCTCAAGGTCGTAATAAAACGCCTTGTTATCGTCTTTATTGTTGTTATCAATAATATGATTTTTTGTTTATTCATAATATGTGTTACATTAGTGTAAATATTTTTTAAGTACCGCTAACTTATGTACATATTTGTATAGGAGTTGGTATAGGAGCTGTATAGTAGTTTGTATATAAGTTCGAGAAGGTTAACAGGATTTGTAAAACCTAGTTCAACTTTTTTGCAGTGGTTGGATGTGGTTTTTTACTAAAACTTAATGTAGGTGCCCGCAAATGTGTGGGTGCTGCATGTATAATTGTTGTGATAAATAATTGAGTCATTTATCTGAATGATAATATGAATGTAGGCATATTAGTTATGCAGGTTTTTTTACCGGGTAGCTATTTGGCTTTATCTCAAAATTAACGTTCCAATGAGTAAGAGTCTTAAGCATAGAGAAATTACACCCCCCCCCCTGTCCCATCATTATTCATCAATATACAGTCATCACTAATCAATGTGCCGAGTGTGTTAGAACACGGGTTATTGTGAAAAATAAAAAGCAATATCATTTATAAAATGGCTAATAAAGTCAAAGGTTTAAAAACTATTTTCTGGAATGCTCAGAGTTTAAACTCAACTAAATCGGTGACAGTGAATGATTTTTTGGAAGATTTGAATGCAAATGTCATAAATATTTCTGAAACATGGCTAAAAGAAAGTATGGGTGACAATATATTCACCATGAATGGTTTTGTTACTCATAGGCTTGATAGACAATATCTTAATGAAAAAGGAGATATTAACAAAGCAGGTGGTTTGGCGACTTTAATACAGAATAACATAAGACATGAAGTGGTTTTACATGATGATTTACATGTAATGAATGAAAGTGTTGAAATATTAACAGTAAAAGTTTGTTTACCTTATACAAGAAAAATATATATTTTAAATGTGTATCGACCTCCATCGGGTAACAAAGATAACTTTTTCTTGCATATTATAAAAGCTTTAGCCCGCATTAAAAAGTTAGAAGGGAAGAAAAATGTTGATTACATACTAGGTGGAGACTTCAATATTGACTACAGTAAAAGTTCAAAGGCAAAAGAAAGGTTGGAACTTATTGAGGCTGATTTTAGTATGACTCAATATATACAAGTACCTACAAGACCATTGTATTCCAGTGCTGTAATAGATCTAATATTCACAAACATGAAAGATGTTGCAGATGCCAATGTAATAGATGATCTTTTTCATGATGAAGGTCTATCAGAAGCTGATATTGTTGAAAAATCAATAAGTGACCATGTACCGGTATATATTGTACGTAAGCGCATTAAAAGAGCAGGTGGTGTATCAGCAGATTTTATGGCAAGGACTTATAGAAAATATAATACAGAGACCATGATTGCTTATATGAAGAGTATGAATTGGGATTTGTTCTTTGCATGTATAGACCCAAATGAAGCTTGGAAAATTTTCTATGATCATTTGATTAAATATTTAGATGAGAATTGTCCAATTAGAAGGAATATATTTCGTCGAGAAAAACCGGAGTGGTTAAATCCGGAATTAATTCAGGTGATGAGGGATAGAGATGTAGCGTTAAAAAGAGCCAGAAAGACTCATAAAAAAGAAGACAAGGACTTGGCCAAACTATTGAAAAATAGGTCAAATGCAAAGGATAGAAGAGCACATGATACTTATGTTAAAAGTCAATTGTTAAAACACAAAAATGATCCTAAGAAATTTTGGGAGGAAATTAAGAGGTTATTACCAAAAAATGCAAACTCTGCAAGTCTGAATTTGATAGATGGGGAAGGGGTTGAGATACCCAATGACGGGGCAGCTGAGCATATAAATACTTTCTTTGCAAATGTAGGAAAAAAACTAGCTTCTGAGATACCTGAGTTTAATGGTATATTAGAGATGCAAAATGGCCCTGTTCATAACAATGAGTTACATTTCATTGATGTAACAAAAGAAGATCTAGAAAAAGAAATCAATGAGATTGATGTAACTAAATCCTCAGGGTTTGATAATCTATCAGCTAAAGTATTAAAAGAATGTTTGTTAGGGATGAGTGACCATTTTTTACATGTCATTAATCTTTCAATAGCTAGCGGTATCTTTCCAGATAGCTGGAAAATGGCAAAAATAACACCTATACCTAAGGTGAAAAATCCTAGTAATGTTAGTGACCTGAGGCCAATCTCACTGTTGCCTATCACGGGAAAAATATTAGAAAAGTTTATACATAAGCAAACGTCAGCTTTTTTGGAAGAAAATACTCTTCTTACCAGTAAACAAAATGGTTTTAGGGCCAATAGGGGTACTCAAGATACGGTGATAAAACTAACTTGTGACATCTTTGAAACACTTAATAGAAATGATTATGTAGGGCCAGTATTTATTGATTACCGTAAGGCATTTGATACAATTAACCATGAGAAATTGCTTGAAAAAATGCCTCTATTTTGATTTTCACAAAATGTTATTAGATGGTTTAGGAGCTACTTAGCAAGTAGGGCTCAAAAAACTATAGCAAACAATGTACATTCTGAATGGTTAGATATCACCTTTGGAGTCCCTCAAGGATCAATTTTAGGGCCATTATTATTCATATTGTATGTCAATGATTTAGCAAAATTGAAGATGGAAAGTAGAATTATGCAATATGCAGATGATACAGTGTTATACGTTTCGGGTGGACTGGTAAATGACATCACCACCAAATTGCAAAGTGACCTCGATATTTTAGTTGATTACTGTGATGCAAATCAGCTGACAATAAATGCAGCAAAGACAAAATTCATGCTTTACACACATGAGGATGGAGTAGTTACTGACTCCTTACAAGTAAAAGGAAAAAATTTGGAAAAAGTAGATAAGTACAAATACTTGGGAATTATTTTAGATCAAAAACTCACTTTTAAATTTGAACTGAATAAAACTGTAAGTAGACTTAATCATAAAATTTGGATTTTGGGCCATTTCAGAAGTTGTCTAGATTTGCACACAGCATTAACTATATTGAAGTCAATGATTTTACCATATGTGGATAACAGTAACTTATTTTTCTCAGCATTAAGTTTTGTAGATCAGAAAAAAATACAAGTATTGCAGAATAATGCCTTGCGAGTATGTTATCAAGTGTATGATCCTGAAGAGGTGCCTGTAAAAAAACTACATGAAGATGCAGGAATTTTGCCAGTTGATCTGAGGCGTAGGTATCTTCAAGGTGTATTGTCATATAGATTAATTTTTATTGATGGGATAACGCTGGTTAATAACCGCAGAACAAGGGCTGCTGATGGTCCTTTAATAAAAATGTACTTATCTCATACGGAAAGGATTAGAAAATGCCCTCCAAATTCAATGAGTCATGAGTGGAATTTAATACCTCCGGCAGTTAGAAATGCAGAAACAAAAAGAGCGTTTAAGACCAAATTAATGGCTTTAATAAATAATTTCTTCAAGAAGATTTGGAGATATGATCTGCAGTTTACCAACGGAGCTGTAGATGACATATATTCTGCCCTCAGGGATTTCCCTAGGGTGTAGGTATATAATTATATAGTAGATACAAATGTGAATTTTAGGTTAATAATACTGAGTAGTTGTAATAAAACAATTATGTCATGTATTAGTGCCAAAGGTGATAATATAGTGGAGTTGTAATAAAACAATTCTACTATTATTACTATTATTGTTATTATAAAGCAGAGCAACAAGAATGCTGTAGTGTAGTATGTATAAGTCATCCAACACCTATTCAAGTTTTTATAATTAGAGTTCTTAGTGGAGAAATGTTTAATTGAGCATGGGAGTATAATTGTCATTATATGTGTTTATTCTGAGTGTTTATGGAATTTACAGTTCATGATGAAAGAAAGGAAAATTTTGTACAAAAGTGGAAAATATCAATATTCATATTTCATCTATCCCTCCCCCGTCCCCCAGTAATATCATCCAAAGGATTCTTTAATTCTTTGTAAAAATGAAGCTAAAGGGCGACATTATAATTGAATGATGTTAGTAGAAAATATAGTCATGCATATTGGACCCATTATGTCGTCTTTGTCCAGCTGAGTGTTCAATTGATATCTGCATTAATTTGGAGAATGTACATTCAGTTAAATAAACAATTAAATTGAAATTGATTGATTGTCATAAACATTGCTACAGACAAACATGGTTCTATGGTTCTATAAAGGATTAGTATATGGCCATTCTCATTGACCTAGTATTAGCTTTAGCGATCATTTACCTAATTCTGCATCCCAATGAACGGTGATATATTGCTACATGGGGGTCAGTCAGTGGGTGCAATGTATCCATCATGTGAATAAAGGGCAATGAGGGAAATTAGGGAATATAGGCGGGGGGGTGTGTGTAAATAATATCATAGGGGCACCCCAGGATAATTTATATTTCTCCCCTGGATTACTACATATAGTATGCGTCGCCACAGGGCATATCATCAGGCCTGCCATTGTCAGTCTCTAGCAAACTTAAAGTGATCCAACAATGCCGCCGCTAGCGGCGCGCTGTGCGCTACTGCCACCTGGTGGAGAATTTTGAAAGTAAGGGTCACGTTATAACTGGTAGTACAGGTGCGTGTTCTGCAAGGCCCACACCAGACTTCCGGTCTGCTGTGCGAACGTAAACAAAGAAGCGGCTCATGTCACTTTAAAAATTCACTGTTTTCTGGGTAAATACGGGGAATTTAGCCTTAGAACTTCATAGGTGATACATTAAGATATAGGATGTCCTCTAGCCTTAGTGAGACCAATTATGGCGATCTAGATATGAAGAATATAATCCAAACTGCTAGAAACTTCTGGCCGTCCGAGCTACGTGAAAGAGTGACACCCAAATAATTAACATTAGAAATTGCAATGCATATGCCTCTTTTGTCCGTTTCTGAGTGATAAGACCATGAAAAACGAATTCTTTGGATCAATCTACGTAGGATAAATAGCTAACAGAACTTTTGAGAATCTGTAACTGCCCAAAATTAATTATTCAAAAGGAGCAGTTTTAGACACGGAAACGACCTGCGCGGACGCTCGCCAAACCATCTCAGATCAGACTCAGTATGGCTGTGGTTCTGAAGAACGGGACTCCGATGTGGAGGGGGGGGGGGGGGGGGTCCCGGGGGTTGATGAATTTTCCCACGGCAGCAACCCACCCCCATCAAAAAATGTTTTGCTTGTTTCAATAACACTGTTCATCCCGTAAGGATAAATGTCTTATTTTATCGCCCAGCCGAGGCTGCCACCATTTAGCTCATAACTCTTGAACCGACAAATCAAACAAGACAAATCAAAAAACGTTTTGCTTGTTTCAATGAGACTGTTCTTCCCGTATGGATAAATGTCTTATTTTATCGCCCAGCCGAGGCTGCCACCATTTAGATCTTTGATTTCAATCTTTTTCCCACTTCTGAATAGTTTGGTGGGGGGGGGGGGGGGGGAGGGCGAGGCAGACAAATTATAGGCCAAGGAATGTGAGTGTGTGTGTGGGGGGGGGGGGGGGGGGGGTAAAACTATTAAAGACAGACAGGTTCAGGGAGTTCCCCAAGGACCTAATTATACGCTAATACTAATAGAGTAGAAACCCTTTTTGAGTTTCACATGGTCATTAATTAGACTATCCTCCCACCACAGGCTTGTTTTTTTCCCATTATGATCCCATATTCACCATCGCCTTCTATTCCCCAAAAAAATGACAATGCCACCTCTGAAAATGCATTGCGCAAAGTCCAATTGACCAATGTTTTTTTGGCGTGGCATTAGCAAGTGGTCATTATTTATCAACAGGGGGGGGGGGGGGCAAATAAATGTCTAAGGGAGTGGTCATTTTTTAACAACAGGGGGGCGTCGGTCGATTTTCGTGTGAGCGGGTCAAAATTGTTTTGGTCCCTCCCACCGGAGTGGTCGAAATTTTGGTCCCCCGTTGTCACGTTTTGCTTGACCCCCCCTACAGGCGTGACGTCACATAAGATGCTACCCCCCCCCCCGTCAAGCTTACATGAAAACAGGTAGCCGGTACCATGAGTAAAGCACCAAAATAGGTCTATAGGGCCTACTTGATAATGATATCAACAAAGACTTTTAAAGGCCAAGTCATTCAGGGAGTGCTCATTTTTTAACAACAGGGGGTTGGTGAGATTTTGCATGAGCGTGTGAAACTTTTGTACCCCCCCCCCCCCTGCACAGTAACGCGCTGGCTTTTCTCGCTCTAAACAGGTGTTTTTTTATTTACCTCCCTGCCCCAAAGAGGGGTCTAAATTCTTTTACACTCCTGGCAAGGGGTCCCTCTGTGACGTCATAATATGAATAGACATACGGAGGTAGGTCGGGGAGAGTATAAATAGGGTCCGTATGTTTGGGAATGTCAGGGAAGAGACAGGAGAGGTTGGCGAAGAGACAGGAGAGGTCGGGGAAGAGATAGGAAAGGTCGGGAAAGGCACTTTCCAGGTGCGAGAATATCAGTCTTTATTACAAAAACAACTTCGGTTCCTTCACAAGGGAATGATCAGTGTAGAATCAATACACACAGGTTATCAGGTTTCTCTATGGATAGAGGAAACGGTCAGTATAGTCTTAGTATACAACGCTGTCCGCAAGGTTGGACATAGTGAAGTCTATCGTCAGTCGGGCCTGCACTGACTGCCTTCCAGGTAAACACACGGGTCTTATATAATCACTGGTTCTTAGGTCACGTGGCCAGGTGGGTGGGTCGGCAGCCCACCTGAGAGCGGCACACGGTTACCTGGAGAGGACCTGCGCCCTCTGTGTGCACTAGCTCCAGGTAGAGAAGCCGAGTAAACAGACGTTACCCGGAAATACTGTGTATGAGATTAATATGTAATATCATGCCCCTACAATTATAAAGGTAGAAGTTGGACTTCACTTATCCATTCGTTAAAATAATTCTAGGGCAATTTTTTTACATAGGCCTATATATATATATGCACTTTAAAAAGGGGGCATTTTCGCCAGCTCTGTATGGGCTGTGTTGGTGCAGCCACTGTACATGGTAGGCAACACAAGAGAGGTTTCTCCCCTGTGTGGATCCACTAATTCCGGGCTGTGTTGGTGCTGCCACCTAGAGGCTAAGTCATGCTGGCCTCAACTCCTCTCATATATATATAAGGGAATGGAGATCGCAAGCCAAATGGTGAAGGTCATGTGGACCTAAACCATTATTCTTCACCTCTGGCGCCCAGCCAGCTCTGTACTATGATGGCTATTGTCTACCAGCGTTTATGTAATAGATAGACAATGGTTATGAGAAGGTATGTAGAATTAACCACAGCTTGCTGGTGGGGGCCAGACGAGGGCGAAGCCCAAGTCGCCCTACCAGCAAGCTGTGGTTAATCTACATACCTTTTGGCCACGCTAAAAGCTAAAAGCATACGAAATTCGTTTAAAGGCCCTCTTTGGGAGTGTTCATTTATTAGTCACAGGGGGGTTGTGGGTTTGGGTGGAGGGCGTAAAAATGTCCGACCCCTTCTGGAGGGGGGGGGGGGGCGTAGGCTAGTGAAAATACTGTATCGTCGCATATAGGTGCCCGGGCAGCTATTTATTTGGGTACCCCTGTACCCCCGGCTCCTAATCAAATCAGGCAGCTATTCAAGGCCCGGCAGTTATTGTTTTAATGTCATGACCCCCCTCCCACATTACCAAGGAAAAAGAGAGCTCATAAGGCATTTGATGGCAAAACTAACTTGCATTCGTAATCATTAATTAAAACACATGCAAATTCCAAAGCAAATACTACCCCTACCCGGGTCCCTACCACAGAGTATACAATGCAATAAGTAACACAATAAAACAGCCCCTTTGTAGTAACAATTTGGAGACCCCAGGCACCTAGATTCAAGGCCCGGCACCTATTGATTTCAAAGCCCTATTACCCCCGGCCCCTATTCAAAACAGGCTCCTAGGGGTCGTCCATAAATGATGTCATGCCTTAGGGGGGGAGGGGGGGTCAAAAATTTGTGACAAAACATGACATGGGGGGGGGGGGGGGTAGGCATGTGCATGATGTCCCGTTTTGAACAAAAGGCTTTGGAATTCAGGGGTGTAAAATCTCCGGGGAAAATCAGAAATCTTGTTTTTTTTACCTTCACCAGGATAGTTCCTGAGATGCATCCAGATACAATGAGGCCTACAAAAAAAGAAGTTGTGTTCCGGTAACATAGCCAAAAATAAACAGGGTAGGTAGGTCAGATTTTTTTTACCTTTTTTTTTTTGGTCAAAAAGTCAATTTTAGTAGCAAAAACGCCAAAAATGTCATAAATTCCCTCAATAGTTCCAAAAATGTCCAAAAAAATTAGGGTCGGCTTCAAAAACGTAGGGTCGGTATACCGGAACACAACTTTTTTCATTTGTTAGGCCTGAGAAATCTCTTTCCCTATATGTAGGGGGGGGGGGGGGGGGACTATGAAGTATTGTCAAACCAGAACTGTTCTGTTCAGAAATTTCATCATTCAGCTTCTAGGTTTTCAAAAATAAATATACCATATTCGACGTAATAAGCGCCCTGGGCGCTTATGAGATTATTTTAATGGTAGTTTTAGTACTTAAGAGTTTAATTGTCTCCAAAATCGTGAAATTTGAGCCTTTGTTTTAGTCTAAAAATGCCCCAAAAAGGGGGGGGGGCGCTTATTAGGGGGAGGGCGCTTATTACGTCGAATACGGTAGGCCTATGGTCCATTTAACCATTTAAGGGCGGCATGATGGATGAATGCATCATATCCTTGGTCGTCATGATGCATGAATGCAACCCTGGCGAGCCGCATATCGACCCTACGGGGTTGAGAGACTCCCGACACTCGGCATTATGTACAAATGTAGCACCAGCGAGTTACTCGCCAAGGCTGCCATTGGTGCATCATGACGATAAATGTCATCTTCTAGCAACATATCCGTCATTAAGGGTTAAAAAATTTGTTACAAAGTGTTACAGGGGGGAGGGGGGGGGGGGGTCTAGCCAAGTGTTACATAACAATTCTCAAAAAATATATATACGAGAAAGAAATCTCTAATTTGGGCGACACTGGCCTTGTAATTGGCGACAATATCCCCCTAAGCCCGAGCTTTCCAAAACTGAAAGAATTGTGTAAATTGTCCAACTAGAACCAAAGTTATGATACATTTTCAAATTGCACTAAAATACATTATTTGACTTCAATAAGTAAAGAAATTTCCAACTTTGAATCAATGGTGTTCAATAGTGAAGTGAAACCCATCTACTATCTAGGGCAATATCTTGTTAAAAACGGCCCAGTGATGGATTTATTGGAGGGAGGGAGCATTAGATTAAGTATCATCTCTCACGGGCTGCGCTCTCGCTGGCTGGCTTTTCGGGAGAGGATCGGACGAGTAGACAGGGCTGCTTATAGTGGCTAGAGGGGCGTAGGCGCTACCATGTTGAAAGGTGAGAGAAAACCCCTAAATTACTAAGTCAAATCTGACCTTTCCTTATGCCCAAACTTGGTGGCCCTTCATAATACCCAATTTAACTTAACCCTTTCTGATCCCAAATTTCTTTCTGACGCCAACCCAACTTAGCTTTTTGTGTCTCCAAGCCCTGGACCTTTCTGATGCTCAAAGACCATGTTTGTGCCTCTACATGGGGTAAAATTCGACACGGGCGACACAGCCTTTTAAAAAATCGACGGACATGATAAGATTGCGCAGAAGGTATAGCTATGTATGGGATAAAATTCAACACAGCAACACGGCCCTATTGCTTAAATTTGACATGGCAACATGGCCAAAATTCTGGGTACCCATGTAGGGGCACATGTTTAGCTCAGCTCTTTCCAATTCTATTTTTTCCAGGTATCATCCATCAAAGTTTTTTCATTGGTCTGTCCCTCCTAAAGTAATTTCCACCCCCAATAGTAGAGGATGAATATAGATATGAGCCAAAGTAATATGTGCCAAAATGCATCAGAATGCACCATTTTAGGTAAAGATTTTCAAAAATTCAAACCATTTCCCTCCAAAAACAATGTTCCAGTCCCAATCAGAAGAGGAAAATTACAGAATGGAGCAATAATATATCTTCTGCCAAAATGCACCAGAACACACCATTTTAAGTCTAGACATCCAAAAGTTTCATATGGGGGTAGGAGGGGTTAGGGGCACATCCCCTGCTGGGTTTCGTGAAAAAAGCCCAAGGGGAGGCCCTTTTTTGCACATCCTTCCAATACTTGTCTTGGCTACAACCAGTCCTGTATTGGCTACAGGGTTTTCGGATATGCCCACCCCTGAATATTGTTTACAAAATTTTGGCCCTCCCCCCCTACCTGCCCTGCCGAAAAAAGGTGTTGATTTTGTGAAATGGACTCATCTCCTGACCCCAATCCGATCTTGGAACACTGGAGGGGTAATTTTTTAACAATGGGGAGTGGGGGGGGGGGGTTGGTGGATTGTCGTGCGAGGGGACGGCGTAAAAAATTCTGACCCCTCTTGGGGGGGGGGGGGGGGGGGCGTAAAAATTTAAGCCCCTTTTTAGTGAAAAAGCCAGCGCGCTACTATAGTTCAAAGGGGGGGGGGCGAAAAAATGTATGTGTCTTCGGCGAGGGGGGGCACGAAACGTTCCACACACTCTCGAGGGGGGGGGAGCGTAAAAAAATTTCGCCCCTCCGCGCGAAATCTCACCACCCCCCTGTAATTAATAAATGAACGCTCCCTTACTGGGGGAGGTGGCATAAAAATTTCAGACCCCTCCTCAGGGGGGGAGCGTAAAAAAGTCTGACCCCCTGGGGGGGGGGGGGGGGCTAAACATAAGGGAGTGTTCATTTATTAATTACAGGGGGGGTGGTGAGATTTCGCGCGGACGGGAGAACATTTTTTACGCCCCCCCCCCTCGAGAGCACGTGGAACTTTTTCGCGTCCCCCCCTTTGAACTATAGTAACGCGCAGGTTATGCCCCTTTTTAGCCAAAAAGCTCTACGTTACTATAGTTCAAAGAAGGGGGGCAAAATGATGCGGGGGGGGGGGGGGGGTACAGGCCTGTGTTACGTTATTATGGAGGGGGGGTCTGGCATTTTGCTACAATGTGTTACAAGAGGGGGAGGGGGGGGCAAAAAGTGGCCAAAATTGTGTTACGTAATATTTGAATGGCCCCTAAGAGGATTGATAACATAATCTAGATCAGAGGGCGGGAAGTGGTGACAAAACTAACCCCTCCCTCGCAAGATATAAACAAGGACCGCTCCCTAAAGATTATTTTTATTTTCGCTGTTCGTTTTATTTTATTTCATTACTCTAGCTCGATATCTTTTTGATAAATACCCCTAAAATTTGTAATCAGATATTTGTAAATTAGGTCTATCTAGATTTGGACAAAAAAAGGCCGGAAGTACGTTGAACGTTCACTTCCGGTTTTCGAAAACAAGGCGTCCATGTCGTCGTGCAGATTTCTACACAGATTACGGCCCTAAAACACTTCTTTTTGGGTAGAAAATACCGTCAAAGAAGATCTAAATATGTTCTGCCGGCGTGGGATAGTCAAGTAAGTCTAGGGCAGGTTATAAATAGCAATGTTTCATTCGAAAATATCGGAAATTTGTCCGTAACAAATCTGCGTGAATGGCACTTGTTTTGCCTTGAAGTTCTGGTGAGGCCGAGACACACCCCTCCCTTGTTTCGTGACAACTTTATTGAAACGTGTTATGTTTGCGACCTGAGGCGGAACTGGGTCACGTCAGGTCACGTGAGTCACGTGACCTGACGTGCGCTTAGTATGGCTGAACAAGAAACGGTAACGCTGGCATTTTATAGGCACTTTAACTAGCCTATTTTGTCGTTGAATATTGTGCAGGCATACGTTGCAATCCTCCGGACGAGATCCCTCTCAGTGGGTCGGTATTATACACCAATGCAGTGTGTGCAATAGCCAGTTTGCAGCTACACACGTTGTAGCCATAGCGATGCCACAGAACAGAACTAGCAGTCTCCAGGTGGTCTCTTGCACAAAAATGTAGTTGCATAGTTCTGTTAGTTTTTAGCTTTCCTTTTGTACTTTTTTTTGTATGAGTAGGGAAGAAATCGACCCAAATGTTTGACCCTGCTTGTCTATCCATCGTGTACTGCGGTGCTTAGGGAGTCATAGTGTTGTTGGCTCACACCAGATGGTAGCACTGTGCAGTAGGATATCAGGCGGGATATCAGCTGTGAACCAAAGATGCTTCCCCTGACCGTAGACTCCAAATTCTTTGGCTGGATCCAGGATTTAAGACATGTTAGTGGTTTGATTGGATCCACATAGAATCCGTTTTCTTTCATATTAGTTGTGTACAATTTGATAGAATTGTACTCTCTAAACAATCTATCCTGATTATAAAACAATTTCAATTTATAAAATTCCCAGTAGAGATGAGCGGCTTCAGGGGGACGGACCATTAGCCTATACTTATAAAAACAATCGTATAGTTGTATAAGTTCCCTGGGTAATAGTCCTCTTGAGACTGTCGCCTTATTCAGGGACAGGGAGGAGATTATCTCCAGAGATCAAAGATGTGTGTATCTGTGTGACGGCTGGGTGATGCCATGACCCAGTGGCCAGCGGTCCACTCAGTGGCTCCCCCTACCAGACACAGGACACACCACACCACACCCAGTGTTGCTATGGTTACTGACCACTCACTCACTGCATCACTGACGTTACCATAGCAACACGACTGTCCGCCTTTCTGGCGTTACCATGGTAACCGTGTTATTGTTTACAGTGGGTACCACGTGACAGCGGGAGGCCAGCGTCCCTTTAGCTATTTAGCGTCCCTGGTGTCCATTTCCGGTTTAGGCCCATGTTTGTAAAGGCAGCCAGAAACACGTGTATAGTGGAGGGTAAACAGCTAACATAGCTCAGGGCAACAGGAACAACAGGAACAGTGTCTACTACCACCACCAGGTGGCCACTGTGTTCTCTAAAGTATCCCAACTGGTAGTTAACCCTTAAAGGACAACATGTGAAAATATTACATGTCATGCAGAACTGGGAGTGTCTCAGCCCTGTAGGGTCGGCATGATGTTTAAAATGCAGGACTGGCGAATTACTCTCCAGGGCTGAATTCATGCATCATGACAACCATGGGCATGATGCATTAGGGCATTATGGCGTCATTAAAGGGTTAAATTGCCAAAATTCCTTCAATGAGAAAGGGTTTCCTATCAGAGTGGCTTGGAAAGTCCTGAACTAAAATAGTTCAAATTAGCAAGAGAGGTGGTCTTATTAACGTGTCAATGTTGTGTTTCATCTCCTGTGACGTCAGCTCATATTGCCACAATGGCAACATGACTAACGTTTTGAGAGCCACTATTTTGATATGGCATTTTGCTAAAATGATGCCTAAGAAACCATTTTTTCAAACAATTTTTTCTGTAAATATGTTCTATCTTCTTTTCTTTATCTATCCCATTCGGTGAAATCCTAAAAAAAGTTGTTTTAATTAAACACTGCACCATTTTCTGGTTTTCAGCAGCTGTTTCATCCCTTGGTCCTCTTTATGTTTTCTGTCACAGTGTTCCAACTCAAATAGGGCGAAGCAAATGCATTTAATTGGAATAAAAATTAGGCAGGTATAAAATATGGGTGTTGGCCAAGGGTAATGACAAAATGACATTGTTCTGGCCGCCTCCTAAATAATAATAAAATGGTCCCAGATTCCACCTTAATATTTCCTATGGGGATTTAACATGGCATCTTGTGTTACTTGTACACGTTACTGTACATTGAATAAAATCGCCCACATTAAATATTTCTTTTCAGAAATACTTTCTCTGTATAGTTAAATATTTCGGGCAAAGCACTGCTTTTATCCCTATTTCTTCAGTTGTTTTCTTCATGTAGTTCAGCAGTGATTTGTGTTGCAGGTTTTCGTTACACAAACCTCTGTTCGGGTCCATTTTCCTCGGCACGGGTCCCGGTTCATCAAACAACGTTCCCAAGCTGGCCCCTGTTCTATCAGTAATGTGTGTCAATCTCTAGTCGTGCGGAGTGTGGGAATGCCTTACAAAACCGTCGCCCCACGTGGGATAGCCAGCGTGTCTGGCGGAGAAGTGTGTGTGGGGGGGTGTGTGTCGGGGGGTTGGGGGGGGGGGGGGGGTGCATGACGCTCTGTCACGGCCAAATTGATACATTTCAGTAGCGGCTGAACTGATACATTTCAGTAGCGGCTGAACTGATACATTTCAGTAGCGGCCGAACTGATACATTTTAGTAGCGGCCAAATTGATACAATTATTGACGTTGAAGCCTTTGTGCCTCAAAGGGTTAACTATATGGTGAATGTCGTCTGCTATTTCCTATGCCGCTCTCTGCTACTTACCAGGCCACCACAAGCCTCACACATACCCAGGGGTGGGCAGCTGTCGCCATGTCGCCAAAAAGTGGCGACACTGGCCTTGAAATTGGCGACAAGCCTCTCAGACTATCCTCCTGGTATTTAGCTTTTCAAAACTGAAAGAATTTTGAAAATATTCCAACTAGAACTAAAGTTACAAACCATTTTCAAATCGCAGCAGAATACACTATTTGACATCAATATTTTCCAAAATTTCCTCAAAATTTTCCTCAATAAAGAATTAATATATTGTGTGCCAAAATACCTCAGAATGCACCATTCCAAGTCTAGACTTCTAAAGATCTCCCAGGATATTTCTTTCTTAAAAATATCCTATTTCCAATGGGAAAAGATGTTACCGGTACACACTACACACATAGCCCATAGCAGCACCTCATTTAGAAATTAGAAATCTGTGCTTCGTGAGTATGAGATAAATACAGATCTGAGATGCAATTTCAGGCATGCAAACTCCTCAGATTTGTCAGATTTTTTTTCCAAAATTGGTCGTTCTTGTGATTTGTCCAGATCCAATAAGAACTCTGTTTACCTTTATGTAGAGGGGGACAAATCTCACCATTTGCCTTCTTGATTTTCATGTTCTCCAAATCCCCTAATACTGCTGTGACATGTGATTTGCAAATGAACATTGAACTCTTTCAGTGATAGTTTAAGGTGGAGGCAGACATACTGCATGTGCCAAAATGCATCAGATTGCACCATTTCAAGTCAGGAATTTCAGAATTGTCTAAATATTTTCCAAAAAAAGAAAGTTCCATCCCCAACCATAAAGTAAAGGCTGGCTAATACAGATCTTAGTTTTGATACATTTATGGCCAAAGTGCACCAGAGTGCACCATTTCAGGCCTAGATTTTCAAATGTTCCCAAAACCTTCCCACTAAAGACAGGCTTCATAAACCAGATTGGCCAAAAGGAAAAAGTCTAAATTGCAAGAGAATAATTCAGAGCTTAGCCTTAATATATTGTGTGCCAAAATGCATCAGAATGCACCATGGCTAGTCATAGTCTTTCAAATTTTCTTGAGTGGACATGCCCCGAAACCCCACCTAGTTGGATTGCTACATTTCTCTGTCGAAGATACTTTGGGCTCAGACAATTCTCGATCTACCACTGGCTACAGGCAATCCTGTGTTGGCTCCAGGACTTTCTGATATGCCCACCACTGATACCGCTTTTGTCATTAGAAAGTCGAATGAATTATCTGATTTGAGTACAGTACGTTATTTCTCATTTCTGACAGCAGAATCGTAATCGCCAGAAGAAGCTACCCTAATTTCATATATTGGAAGTCATATATAATCGAATTCCAGGTGGTGGCTGTAGGTGAGCAGGTGGCTGTGGGAAAGCAGGTGGCTGGGGGTGAGCAGGTGGCTGTGGGCGTCAGCGCCCGGCAGCGCGTAACCGCTGTTTTACGTCTCGGCGGAAAAAGCGAGTCGATCGGAGCGTCAGCAGCGACACCATCTTCGTTGCAGCTTCGTTTCTGGTTCGCCGATCAGAGCGTAAACAGCGAAGATATTCGCGATTTTCGTTTTGTCGGATTATTGACGTTGAAGCCACGGGCGACTTGTGTTGCAGATGATTTTGGCTGTAGGTGAGCAGGTGGCTGTGGGAAAGCAGGTGGCTAGGGGCGAGCAGGTGGCTGTGGGCGTCAGCCACCGGCAGCGTGTGACCGCTGCTTTACGTCTCGGCCGAAAAGCGAGTCAATCGGAGCATCGGCAGCGACACCATCGCCCTTTCCGTTTCGCCGTGTCTGTCGGCTGCAGGGCGGCGTGTGCTACGCGTCCATGCCTTTGCCGTCGATCCCCTGTCGCCCCCCCACCCCCTGTTCCCCTGCCCCCGATCCCGTTCTCTGTTTATCCCGTTCTCCGTTTATCCCGTTCTCCGTTTATCCCGTTCTCCGTTTATCCCGTTCTCCGTTTATCTGTTCTCCGTTCTCCGTTTATCCATTGGTGCCTATGCAATTCTAATGGTGTCTATGCAATTATATAGGTGCCTATGCAATTATATAGGTGCCTATGCAATTCTATTGGTGCCTATGCAATTCCCCTTATCCCGTTATCCTCTTCTCCGTTTATCCCGTTCTCCGTTTATCCCCCTCTCGATTTATCCCCTTCTCCGTTTATCCCCCTCTCCATTTATCCGTTATCTGTTTTCCCGTTCTCCGTTTTCCCGTTCTCCGTTCTCCGTATCTCCCCACCCCCGATCCACCAGCCCCAGCCCCCGATCCCATTTTCTGTTTATCCCTTTTATCCCGTTCTCCGTTTATCCTGTTCTCCGTTTATCAAGTTCTCCTTTTATCCCGTTCTCCGTTTATCCCGTTCTCCATTCTCCGTTTATCCATTGCTGCCTATGTAATTCCATTAGTGCCTATGCAATTTCATAGGTGCCTATGCAATTATATAGGTGCCTATGCAATTCTAATGGTGCCTATGCCTACGCTGTAAGCACAGAGAGAGAAAACGCGCACCATTGACTTAACCCTGGGACCGCGAACCGTAGGCACAGTACAGCCTGCATAGCGGCAGAGCCAGTGGACCATGATGTAGCCTCCATAGGCTCCAACTGGCGTTTCAGGACAGAGTTAGTTAGTAGTAGCATTTGAATCCTCATAGGGACTGATTATAACACACCAGTTGACGCCTGTAGCGCCCGCTCCACTCCTTCCCCTGTCCCTGAACCAATGGTGCGCAACCTAGACCGTGATGGCCTTACTCCAAGGCCTAAGCTTGAAAATTTGTTGAATAATTTCCAACAAACATATAGCCCTAAATACTGATTTAACCCCTTGCATATTTATGTATCATTGGAATGATGGACAAGGCAAGTCTAGTGGCATTTGAAAACTCACTGGAGCCCGCCCATGGTTATCACACCTCCCATAGAAGCTCCCCAGTACCACCGTGGTGGCTTAATCTGTACATTGCGGCCCTTAAAGGGAAGTGGCAACATGTTTGTGACACCTGGATAATAACCCTTTAAGGCCTTCTATATACACCCATCCCCAACACACTGTACACCTTGTAATACGAATATAGTAATGGGTAATGTTGGCCTCAAAGGGTTAACTATATGGTGAATGTCGTCTGCTATTTCCTATGCCGCTCTCTGCTACTTACCAGGCCACCACAAGCCTCACACATACCGCTTTTGTCATTAGAAAGTCGAATGAATTATCTGATTTGAGTACAGTACGTTATTTCTCATTTCTGACAGCAGAATCGTAATCGCCAGAAGAAGCTACCCTAATTTCATATATTGGAAGTCATATATAATCGAATTCCAGGTGGTGGCTGTAGGTGAGCAGGTGGCTGTGGGAAAGCAGGTGGCTGGGGGCGAGCAGGTGGCTGTGGGCGTCAGCGGCCGGCAGCGCGTAACCGCTGTTTTACGTCTCGGCGGAAAAAGCGAGTCGATCGGAGCGTCAGCAGCGACACCATCTTCGTTGCAGCTTCGTTTCTGGTTCGACGTGTCGGGTTGGCCGGGGGGGGGGGGGCGGCGTGAGCTGCAGATGATTTTGCCTCCAAAACCGATTTTGCCCCCAAAACCGATTTTGAGCCCCGAAACGATTTTGATCCAAAAACGATTTTGAAGTTCTCCTACCCCTCCGAAAATCGGGGCGATCGGAGCGTAAACAGCGAAGATATTCGCGATTTTCGTTTTGTCGGATTATATTGGTACCTAAGTGTTCTCCGTTTATCCCGTTCTCCGTTTCTCCCTTTCTCCGTTTCTCCCGTTCTCCGTTTATCCCGTTCTCTGTTTATCCCGTTCTCCGTTTATCCCGTTCTCCCTTTCCCCGTTTATTCCGTTATCCGTTTATCGTTTATCCCGTTATCCGTTTGTCTTTTATTCCGTTTGTCGTTTATAGTGTTCACCGTTTATCCCGTTCTCCGTTTATCCTGTTCTCCGTTTATCGCGTTCATCGTTGATGGCGTTCTCTGTTTATCCCTTTCTCCATTTATCCCGTTCTCTGTTCATCCCGTTCTCCGTTCATCCCCTTCTCCCTTTGTCCCGTTCTCTCTTAATCCATTCATCCCCTTCTCCGCTTTCCGTTTGTCCCGTTCTCCTTTTATCCCGTTCTCCGTTTATCCCATTCTCCGTTTATCCCATTCACCGTTTATAGCGTTCACCGTTGATAGCGTTCACCATTTATCCCGTTCACCCCGTTCTCCGTTTATCCAGTTCTCCGTTTATCCCGTTCACCGTTTATAGCGTTCACCGTTTATCCCATTCACCGTTTATCCCGTTCTCCGTTTATCCCGTTCTCCGTTTATCCCGTTCTCCGTTTATCCCGTTCTCCTGTTCTCCCGTTCTCCCTTTGTCCTGTTTTCCCTTTCTCCGTTTATCCCTTTCTCCGTTTATCCCGTTCTCCGTTTATCGCCGTTGATCGTTTATAGCGTTCGCCGTTTATAGCGTTCTCTGTTTATCCCTTTCTCCATTTATCCCCTTCTCCGTTCATCCCCTTCTCCGTTCATCCCCTTCTCTCTTTATCCCGTTCTCTCTTAATCCATTCATCCCGTTCTCCGCTTTCCGTTTGTCCCGTTCTCCGTTTATCCCGTTCTCCGTTTATCCCGTTCACTGTTTATAGCGTTCACTGTTTATAGCGTTCACCGTTTATCCCGTTCTCTGTTTATCCCGTTCTCCGTTTATCCCGTTCTCCGTTTATTGCGTTCGCCGTTTATCGCGTTCACTGTTGATAGCGTTCTCTGTTTATCCCGCTCTCCGTTTATCCCGTTCTCCCTTTCCCCGTTTATCCCGTTATCCGTTTATCGTTTATCCTGTTCTCCCTTCAGGGACAGCACACTACTTTAACTACACACTGATGCATTAATGCATCATGACTCCTGTACACTAATAAAAAGCCGGTCACCACACCTATGGTGTGCAAATCCTAGATCTAAACCATTGCATCCTAGTATAGGTGCCTATGCAATTATATAGGTGCCTATGCAATTATATAGGTGCCTATGCAATTATATAGGTGCCTATGCAATTCTAATGGTGCCTATGCAATTCTAATGGTGCCTATGCAATTATATAGGTGCCTATGCAATTCTATAGGTGCCTATGCAATTCTAATCGTATCATATAATTATCATCATCCTAGCAATATTCAACGTCACTACAGCTATGCTGTATCCTTCCTAACCCTAAAGCTTAACCCCTCACCCTCACTCTCACCCTTAACAATTGCCCCCTAGTT
Organism: Harmothoe impar; assembly: GCA_947462335.1. Lineage (NCBI taxonomy): Eukaryota > Metazoa > Annelida > Polychaeta > Phyllodocida > Polynoidae > Harmothoe > Harmothoe impar. The sequence continues at coordinate 57,555,237 of OX381712.1, read as the reverse complement.
AGGAAACCCAAGACCTGGGTGTCGTTTCATAAGATGTGTAGGCCTACATCAAGGTGTAGCCCACTACTAGATATAGCGCTAACTGTACAGTGTGATAATAATCTAGGCCTACTACTGCACATGTGTCTGATTGTTGGACATACACAAATATAGATCTACGTTCTTACAAGAACCTTTTTTGGAAATAGTACGAACCTTTAGTAGAGAAAAAAGAATAGCATTTCAAACGGAAATAGTAGGCCTACTGTTTTTTTAAGGGTGTGGGTGGGGACAGTAGACTTAAAGAGGGGTTTCCATGTGATCGGCCCCTTTTAAAAAAGTTCCACTTTTGGATGGTCGAGAGAAGTAGGCCTAGCCTAGGCCTACATCGCTACTTGTAGATCTTTTGGCTGGGCTGGATATAGTTTTTGTGCATAGACCCTGAACCCATCAATGTTCCTTTTTAGGCCTATCTCCCCCTTACTCCTAAAAAAAGTGGTGTTTGGAAAAATGTGCCCCCCCTCATAGAAAAAATGTGCTCCTCCCCCCCTTTTCAGATAAAAGAATGTCTCCTCATCCGAAAATATAGCACTAGGCCTATATGTACATCCAAACAAGGAGCAGGGTTGTAAAACAGTTTTGACAAAATCAAATTAGGCCTAGGCCTATATGAAGGTTGGCTCATTAATATGTGAGCATTTTGTAGAATCGACAGGGGACATGGGGACTGTAGTATGCTTCTACATGGGTAAAAAGCTGTCATCCATCTTTCGGCAATCTCCCCTTTTCTCTGTTTATCTCATCATTCAGCAATAAACTTATGAAGAGATATATATTGCTCGGTATAAGGAAATTTATCTTTAGACCGACATGGCACACTCTCATATTATGTCACTATGTAGTCGATATAGATATATATTAGATATTATTTCGCGGAATTTGCGGCATTTCTGGCTTAAAGACATTGACACGTTCCTTTGTGGTTTTGAGACACAATTTTTCTTGCACTATACCTTACATCAAATTGCCTGCTTGTTATATTAAACACGAACACAGTTTTGTTGTGCCGTGCTGCCATGCAACGTTGTAAATGATACTCCTCCCAATACTGACACCATTCCCTCTCGCATGTCACCTATTTCATGGAGTTAAACTGAAATCGGTCATGAACAGAAATAAAGACCAGGCTTAATAGTTTGGTTGCTATAAATAGATGATTTGTTTCGGTAAAAAGGTGAAGTGCCAGTTCAAATTAGGCACGATTGGCTAGGGACGAAAAAGTAGCAAGCCTTCTCCCAGATTATGCTACAGTAAATCTACCAAAATCTAAGCATTTTCTGAAGACTAGTGTGTGACATCAGGGCCGTAGCCAGGGGGGGTGCTGGGGGTGCTGAAGCACCCCCCCACAGGAGCAAAATGATGAGGAGTTCCACCCTTGAAGATTTTTGATTTTTTAGGGCCAATCTTTTTAGGACAAGTCGCTGGTAGAGTTAGCTGGTGAAACCATGGTGGATTAAATTCTGGGGTGGGATTAATGGCAGAAATTGGGTGGGTGGAACTCCAAGAGGCGGGACTTGGATGGGTGGAACTCCAAATGGTGGTATTGGGGTGGGTGGAACTCAAAGGGGCAGGACTTTTGTGGGTGGAACTTTAAGTGGGGGGACATAGGTGGGTGGAATACCAAGGGTCGGGACTCAGCTGGGTACAAGTCCAAGCATAGTTGGACTTGGTGGGTGGAGCTCTAAATGGCGGTATTTGGGTGGGTTGAACTCCAAGGGCCGTGACTTGGATGGGTGGAACTCCAAATGGTGGTATTGGGGTGGGTGGAACTCAAAGGGGCGGGACTTTTGTGGGTGGAACTTTAAGTGGGGGGACATAGGTGGGTGGCATGCCAAGGGTCGGGACTCGGCTGGGTGGAATTTCAAATAATATAGCTACTTGGGTGGGTGGAACTGCAAATGGCGGTATTTCGGTGGGTGGAACTCCAAGGGGTGGGACTTTTATTGGTGGAACTCCAAGGGGCAGGACTCGGCTGGGTGGAATTACAAATATAGCGGGACTTGGGGGGGGGGGTGGAACTCCGAATGGCGGTATTTGGGTGGGTGGAACTTTAAGTGGTGGGACACAGGTGGTCGGAATGCCAAGGGGAGAGACTCGGTGGGTGGAATTCCAAATATACCGTGACTTGGGTGGATGGAACTCGAAGGGGCGGGACTTGGTTTTGGTGGAACTCTGAATAGATGACGGAACTTTTGGAGTGGAACTCCAACCCAGTGGGCAAAATTCAGTTGGCATTTGGATGATAGGCACAATAAAATACCATTGATGGGCTATAAGAGGCAATTAAGAGGGTCACATGAGCACAGGTATAGCCTTTTACAGTGTACCAGTATTTTAAATGGGTGGACTTAAAGTGTGCACTCCAAAAGTCTTAAATTGAGCATAAAAGGATAATTAACTGATATCTAAGCTGAATTCTGGGGAATAAAGTAGGTGGGACATGAAGTATGGCCATATTAAACATTCTGGTTAATTTTTAGCCTACTCATCTGATCTGATATAGTGTGTCATAATATTCACATCTATTTTGTCTTTGGGATTATCTCTTCAAAATGCCCCAGATTGCACCATTTCACAGGCATTTTTCAAAAATTTCCTGGTGGGGCATGCCCCCAGACCCCCCCAGCTTGTGTCTGATATAGTGTCATAATATTTACATCTATTTTGTCTTTGGGATTATCTCTTCAAAATGCCCCAGATTGCTTCATTGCACCATTTCACAGGCATTTTTTAGCTGTGCCAAAACTGTTCCACCCTACCCAAAATGAGCACCCCCCCACAGCCAAGCCTGGCTACGGGCCTGGACATATATCTCCGATGACTAATACAGCACTACAATGTCATTGTGGTCAGATTCCGATACATTAATATGTGCCATGCTTTAGACCCTATGTGCAGCATGTTGCAGGATGTGTATCCACCACCATACCAGATACATATCGCGTTTACATAACTCACCGTCAGGTTTTACCAACACTGTATACCAGGAACACCATATGTGACATGCCAATAGTTTCTGTACGTATGATAAATAAACAAAACTTATATAACAAGGCTCACTACCAGCAGGCAGAGATAGCTGCGGAGATAAGATGGATTTGTGGTCATAGATTAGAGATGTAGGGCAATCGATGACGCGGGGCTTTCAATGACATGGCTGCTTACCGGTAGTGCATTTTGTACATGTATTGAACTACATGTTTATTGCTATTCGACAGGTTGAAATGATGACTCACCATTTTTTACATTAACAGATTGGCCATTGACATAAGTATGGGGAGAAATTGTAAGGTTTTGAAATTGAAAATGAGTTGAAGTGAATAGAAGGAGACCCTCACTTCTTCCCTAGGTTACTTCGTGGACGAACAAAGCATTTATTGAATACTTGAAACTTGGATCAAATAAAAATGTATTAAAAAAAGAGTGATGCGTAGTTGCATGAAAAGGTAAAATGCTGTATAGAAAGCAGTGAAACCATAATGTTAGTACTGCTATATGATACCTAACTTTATGTATTCTGTAGGACTATTTCCAATTAGGGCTAAGTGCTATATTGCCTATCAGATGGCTACTTAATGCCAGGAGGTTGTCCCTCTGGCAGGCACCTGATAGGTTTACATGTGGGGCACACCTGGGGAATCCCCCTCATCATGCTAAGGAGTTTTTATTTTGCTTTTTTTCTTGTCCAAAAGGAAAAATTTGTTTCAGATAACATGGGCAGAACTAAAGACTGGGGTTAACTGCTCGTGACTCGAATGCTTTGCTATAAAAAATGCTAAGTTAAAATCAGCAATGAAATGAAAGTGATTAGCGGTCGCTTTTGTGTTACATTTGTATAGGAAATTGGGGTTTACCTGAAACAAAAAAGAATGTAAAGTATTCAAGTAAACTGGGGTAAATGATGTATAGTTGACACAGCCCAACAGGAGTGGTGTGGAGGTCTTGTGTTACCCCCTCACCCCTACAACACTATCAGGTTCTAGGCACTAACCCTTTAAGGACCGCATAATAATGCGGGCTTGGCGAGTAGGCAGCGAGTAGGCAGCGAGTAGGCATCATGGCGATTTGGGAGTGTATCAATCCAATAGGGTCAGCGTGGTGAATGAATGCAGCCCTGGCGAGTAACTCGGCAGTTGCATTGATGTATCATGACAACAAAGGGGCATATAGTAGTGCATTAAAGCACTATGCTGCCTCTGAAGGGTTAAAGGGATGTGTTACAGAAGCTGGACAAAGTGAATGAGTGGAACATCTCACCAGGACGTGCGGAACACTTAGTGCTATTCACTAGGATAAGAATGAGAAAAGAAAGTTGAGTTTCATGTCGAGTGGGTGGACTATAATGTTTCTGCCCTCAGGGATTGTTGAAGTCGGTCAGGTTCTGGGAGCTGATTCTGACAGACTCAGTGATCATCCTTTGACCCTGCATTTTGCCGCATTTACAGACACCACCCGTGTTATAGAAACCATGAAAATGTGAAAATGAGGGAGAGGGGTGATTCTAATAAAAGTCCTGAGGAAATCAATGTACATGTTTCTCTCTATTTCAAATTAAAGCTGTAGTTAACATTGGCAAAGTGCGTTTCCCTGAAATAGGGTTCATTTTAGGGGCCAAGATGTCAGTGTTTTCCACCCAAAATATCAGGGGAGACATTTTGAAAAAGCTATAATGAGGATGGTGTTCCCCTTACACATGGAGTGCCAGATCTGGGTGTACATTATAAAACCCCTGCGGCCTCTTCCCCTGACAGCAAGGTTAGCAGCAACCCTGGTACAGTGCACTGTCAAGTGGTATAAAATGGGCAACAGAAAGTGGTGCATGAATCAATTCAATCTCAGGAATGTTGGAATTATATTAGAGCAATTTTCTTGACTTTCGGGGATTAATGCCAGGCCAGAACATTATTATATAAATGTGAAGGTATGCTCATTATATATGGCGGGCCAGTGTTTATGTATATAATAGAGGTGTTTTTATTAATACTTCACTTTTTTAAGCAACTCTGAGCTCTGGGTCCCACATTAATGCGCAAAGTCCTCTACGAATGGTAGAAATTAAAGGACGAATATGTGGCATTGCTCAGAGGGCTTGCCTGCTTATTTCTGCATTGCTATATGATATACTAGTATCTAAAATGTAAACATGAAGATGACACGGTAACCCAAGTATCCACATGGGGACACTCCCCCCGGCAACCCCCCTCCCACCATCACCCTCACCCCTATTAGTGCCACAGCGTCCCCACCCACGGGGATGAGGTTGGTGGTATGAGGGTGGGGGGGCACGCGACGCCTCACTGCTCCAGGGTACGGGGAAAGGCCCCGTTAATAAAGTATAAACTTGCCTACTTTAATATATCAGGTAGTAGCAGCAACTTGTAAGTAAGCAGCGAATACAGGCTGATACATGTAACTATGTTAGATGACAACGTGTAACAAGGGAGGGAGAAGGTGGGGAAGATCGTCCATCCTAGCCCTTCAATGCCACATTGTGCTTTAACGTGCTATGTCCTTTGTCATCATGATGCCAATACCCATACTGCCACTACTGCTAACTATACTGGGCAGGACTGCATTCAAGCGTCATGCCGATTCTCGTGGACAAGGGTGACAAGGTGGTACTCAGCAGCCTAGAGGTGGTGGACGGGAGTCTGGTAAGCCGCTAGTAGTATAAGCCCCTGCCCTCCTCCAGGGCGGCCCAGGGCCAACCTGGAGACCCGTCCGTCCCTCAGTCCGCCCCCAGCCGCCGACCAGGGAGGAGCAGGGTGTGAGGAGCGCCTTCTCTGTACTACTCTGATACTGCTCACTACACGCCATCAACTACTTGAACTGTTCAGAGCATTCTGAGCTGCTCACTGGCTATCTAGGAGGCTCATGATGCTATTTCATGGCTACATTTTCAGCAACACTAGGATTATTGTAGATACTATAGATTGGACATGTTGAAATAGGGACTTCTAACAAGGATCACTTTTCTGGAGACTCTTCATGCAGTGAGAGACTTGAAAACAGGCATTGGAAGCACAGTTTGCCTCGCGCCTTTACTGCATTGTAGGAGTGGGAGTGACTTTGGGGTGGGTCAGTAGTGCATTATGTACATGTAGTACTACACCCCGGGTAATAACCCCATTACTGTGAGCTGCTCACCTTAGAACTTCTTCGTTACACCTGCAGGAGGAGGTATGTGTTATTAGGAGGCGGAGTCAGCAGTTACCTGCTCCCTTAGTCACCTGCCTCTGCAGTACACTGGGCGCCTGTGGTGTACAATACCACTAGACAATACTAAGACAACCAGAGTAAGCCGTTGTATTTGACCAGCAGTGAAATGCTACTGTTCTGTGTTTCTGCACATGCGGTTGCCAGTGCCTTTCTTTAAACCTCAATACCAGTGTAACTCCTCAAACACGATTAGTGTGAGGCACTGTACTTGATCACCAGTCACAGGCTAATGAATTGTATTTCTGCATATGCGGTTGCCAGCGCCTTTCGATAAACCTCAGAACCAGTGTAACTATCACTAGGTCCCTATATTAGCACAGGTCTACCTATGGGCCTATTCTATACCCCCTGTTTGTGTCTAGCCTGGTATATAGGGGTGTATAGTATACAGGTATTATAGACCTCTGTCTGTGTCTGTGGCTGGTGGGTGTGAAGTGAAGTTAGTTGGCCGCCGACCACCCACCACTGACTGGGAGTGGATCTATAATAGATCTGGGGAGGTGAGCTGCTCAGTGCTGTAGGGGTAGGAGGAGGGTGTGGCTGTACTCGTTTTGTGAGCTGCTCTTGTAGTATAGGACACTCACCTGTGTAGGATATGCTCTACCACCCAACACTGTTCTACACATTATAAACTGGCATTGGTCAGAGGTATATAGAGAGGCCTATTCACTGTGTTGATATATATGAGCTGCTCCATGAGCTGCTCTTTGTAGGACTTTAAATGGAGACTCTGAGATAGGCCTGCCACTGTCTACTGATTATAGATCTGACACATTGGCCTGGAGAGGGCGGCCCTAATGAAGGATACAACAATTGTGCTCACAGTGGCTTCTATCAAGTTTAATATACTACACGTGTTTAGCATTGGATTTGCCAATTGAGGAACAGCTCAGATGGCGTGATATTCCTCACACAGAAACTGTAGGTGAAGCCGATGCATATTATTGTACCAACATCTGAGCTGACCAAGAATAGACCCAAGAACACGCCCTGTATAGTATTTCTGCATTACCTTGTTATACGAATACAAGAACAATAGCAGTCTAACGATCTACTGGGACTTATACATAATATGTATAATATCTCCGTTATACTATAGCCCCCGTCTAGAGTACCGCTAGTACTACATATATGTTACCTGTGCCAGCTATACAACGTCACAGTCCGATCCTACTATAGACACAGTGTCTATCTATACCTACATCAAAGGCAGCCAATATAGACTAGATATTATATGATGTAGCTAAATAGCACAAGTATAATTACCAGGTTGTCCAGACGAATATAGTCACGTGACCGTAGAGCTGACATGTGACGTCATCTACCTGACCAATGATTGTCACAGTTGGTGCTGGATTTTATCTCTTTTTGTTTTTATCCCTAAACAAAAACAGCTTCCGCTCATTGGAATGATGTGACACACTCACAGGCCTGTGGCTATTTGGTGACAATTACCAAGTACTAACCCAGTGTGATTACCTAGAGCACACAGACCAGGATTTTTGGAAATCGTCTATACCATTAATCTTCCTCAGGCCAGGATGAGATAAATGATGCTGTGCATTCCATCATAATGAAATTAAACAATGTCACAGAGAAAGTGACATTAGTTTAAAATTTCGACCCTCTCTAGGCCTCACTGTGTATTTAATATCAGCCTGTCTGAACTCCCTTTGTAGGAAAGTCAACTCCAGTTTCCACATAACTTGAGAATAAAAAAGACAACAGAAAATAGATCCACATTGGGATTAGTCAGATAAGGAATATGAGACTAGAGGTGGTTAGCCACACAGGAGTGAAATTTCAGACATCCTGAGGAATTCGTTAATCAGCCATTTGTAGTCTCATGCAAGTTGATGTGTACCTGTACAGGGATATCAGTGGTACCTGTACTGATAGTGGGTCTACCTCAGCTGTACACTGGTGTCCCATGGTGCGACATTACCACTGGTAACTACTGAGCTAGTGCCGAGCTAGTGGCACACTGGGCACTGGCTGGGATACAGTTATACTGTTTGTAACTACTAAACCTCAATATGGGCTCAATATTGGTTGCAAACTTTATATAGGCAAAGTGATACTATAGCACTATCCCTTGTTGTGTCCCCACAGCTACCTCATTTACACACGAGGCTTTTATACTTTCGATTTAACAGTTACCAGACCCCCTTTTCGCTTGTACATGATTGTACTCAGGAAATCAGCGTACCTGATTTCCACCTAAGTCTGGACGCAGGACAGACGCAGCTCGTGACGTCACATGACGTTGTCGTTATCGTCTGCTACTACCACAGTAGTACGTCTTTTTGTCACCAGGGGGCGGGTTGTGCTTGTTGCTGGCATGTACCTGTAGACAGTCTGTGCTCGTTAACAACCAGCGGAATCTGTTCCAGATCTGTGTGCTACACTGGTACGTGGAGACAGCTGTGTGGAAGGACCATTTTCATAGTACAGGATCTATATTAACTAATACTGTTACCTTGGTGTAGCCTATATTGCTGCTATGACCAGGCTTCTGAACATAAAACTTGATCAACACTAATGCCTATTAGTAGGGTTTTGTCAACAGCAGTTGGATCATTAATATTGCAGAGCAGGGAGTTCTATGGATACAGTCATTAAATGACACATTCTATCAGTCTTCTATAGTTGAAGCTGTGGGTTCTGAATACACTGACTAGTTCTGGACTGATGTTTACTAGCCCTGAAGCCCTTTATAGATGGGATTAGTAACGGGAGTGTCTTGTGTGTAAGCAACTGAACAGTTGGATTGTTATTGCAGATCAGTGAGTTGACTCTACAGAATTTGGATTACTACCCAAGATACACTATATTTGTACATGTGTTACCCATCATTTTGGGAGATCTCTGAGGGTTAGTTCTGATAACATATCATGATATGCAAAGATACCAGCCGAGTTTTGAATCTGATTGGTCGAACTTTCTAATGATATGCAAAGAGTACCAGCTGCTGATTGGTCAGTGCGAACGAGGATTACGTAAGGCACAACCTGATTGGTCAATAACAAATCAATACAACTGAGACAGGTGATTGGTGGATCGATTATGGTCATGACAATATGGCGGAACCAATGGAAATTACGAGTTACAGCGAGATTGAAAAAGCAAAGAAACATGGAAACAAACGGAACTCAGTGTCGTATGTTTATATATTTATAGAAGCGCGAGCCGCTCATCGAGTCGGTCCGGATGGCTCGTTGGTCCGGATGGAGCCGTCCGATCCGGGACATACCCACCTGGATACCCCGACGAGTATCGAAGATGTCGATGCCGAAGTCAGTGAATCGGGGCTCGCTATTTACCCAGGTAGGTACCAGTTACTATTTTAAAAATTATTTATTGAATAATTATGATTGTGTTCTTATGTGTGTTCAAAAAGGTTTTAATATTTCCATGAATTGAACTTTTCTAATTCAAATATATTGAGAACATCATGAACAAGCGACATTTTTAGTTAGTTTTTAAAGGATTTCATTTTACATTTTTAAATGAAAATTTGTTTTACCTGCGCTGTGACACTAATTTGATAGCAAGAAAAAGTATTACCACTGGTTCGTCACAGGCTAAGGATGAAGAGAGAAAGGGAATGTAAAACAAAAAGAGATTTTCAATCTCGCCAAATCAAGGAATTGATGTTAACTATCCCAAGTAAATCTCCTAAAATGCAGGTGTGTCATGATATGTCGCATGGCACAGCCAGCTACAAGTAATAGATTGAGTGTTAGTACTGGATTGGTCTCATATCCTTTATGTATGGTATTACCAGTAGTACTGGTTTTTCCTCTATGCACATACGGCATTATGCTTAATAGGACTTATATTTACCCTCCTATACCATACCAACAGAGGCACAGTCCTGATGGGGTCATCATATATAGCTATTCTGCTAGAACAGCCGTCCCTGTGGGGTCATGATGGACTGGACACTGACCCTCCTCCTGGGTCCTGTGTTGACATCATCATCCTTAGATGGGGATGAGGGACGTCTCAGTGCTCATACATTATACATAATAGTATCCCTTGAATATAGGCAACCAAAGATTATCCATGTCTTGGCTTCCTGAGAAAAGAAACTGCCCCAGAAGACTCAGGGTAGTGGGCCTCTGAATTGGTGCAGTTACCTTCTCTTCACCAATTCCCAATAATAATTTAGATCACATCCTACTTTCTATTTCTGTATTTTTAGGAAAGAAAGAAATATTTTTAGTCACAAGAACTAAAATGTTTATGATAACTCACAGTCAAGATTAATACAGTATGTCTAAAGCTTACACCCAGTATATATCTGGATTGAATATGTTGAAATATACACCATGGTTTTCTTGTATAAATTCACCATAGCTATAAACCATGCCATAACTGCCTCGTCGTGCCATTCTGGTGCCAGCAGCATATGTTACCCTGCTGACTTAACAGTGTAGCCTTAGCCATTGTAGGACAGCATGATGCCGCAAATCATGTTCTATAAGCTACAGTAATTGGCAGCGTCATGATGTCCGCATGATACACTGATACAGCGCCGGCGAGTCACTCACTGACACTGTGTTGGTGCATCATGCCAACTCGTAGGGTCGGCATGGCGGATGGAGGCAGCACTGGTGAGCTACTCAGGGCTGCATTAATGCATTATGGCAACAAAAGGGTTATTGTGTTAAAGCAGTATGCTGCCCTTAAAGGGTTATCCATGTACCAGTTGCAGCTCAGACAAGGCGGGATACAAGGATACTGTCTATGTTGGGTGTATGGACTAGCATGTATTGTACATGTTACATACCTCACCCCTGACACACACTATCCGGTTACCCTAACCAAACAAGGGGTTCTCAATACTGCTGCTGAAACACTGTTTAAAACCAACTTAAACAAAGTAACCATGGGAAAACAGTTCTAAGGTTTCATTGTAGGAAAAAAAGAACCGGGTTAGAACGTGTGTTTTGCCTGGTGTATTTATACCCGTGGGTTTTATGGAAAGTTTCTAATAGCAATAACGACCTATATATTAACCTGGGTTTGCTAATCTAATACAGATTGGGAAACGTGGGTTTACAAATGCATCCCAATTAAATATTCGACTGCTCTGAAGTGCATTGCAACCTTTTCTTTGCGTTGTTAATTAAAAACCGTTTGCATAGTTGTAATTGTACCTGTTAGGTCCTAATTAGAGAATACCTTATTGGGATGCATAATCCTAATTGCATGTCTCATGTTTGCATAGATACATTATATTTGGGAGGCAAATGCCATATAATACAGCCATTTAGAGAGATTACATAGAGCATTCCTTTTCGGCCTACGGCTCAACAATGGGTATTAATAACACACGTGAGATAAATAGCCTTTATATTATTCATAATGTATGTCAGACTGGTATGCTCCTGTTATGTCATCAAGGGGCATTAAGATGCTCATTGACCCTACTCCTCACACCACAGACAAAGTAAACCCTGGAGTAAACCTCTCTAAGTAGGTTCTCATGGTATTGTTTGGACACATCAAAGAGTGGCTAAAGTGACGTAGCATTAGTGACAATACATTGCCCCTAGGCCCTTGTCACTCTAAGACTTGGCTCTCAAGGATCAACTACATTTGTTTACATATTGGTGATTTTATGGTAAGAGGCCTAGAGGAAAAGTATACTAGTATGTAAATAATGCTACCAGGATCTACATCGTAGATGCCACTTTGGAGAGACGCAAATTAAAGTACCGATAGAAGCTGATTAGATTTGATGTCTCATGCAGTGAAGAAATCTCATTTGTGAGCTCCAAATCTTTTCAGCATCATCCCCTCCCACCAAAAGCAGGATTCATATTTTTAGCACTGGATATTTAACTTAACACACAGACTTTTTTTCACTGCAAATGGAGAAGGCTCACTTTGAACTTTGAAGAGTAACTTACCAAATTGTTTCCGCCCCCCCACCCAACCCAAGCAGGGTTCAAAATTATTTCACTAAAAATAGTCCTAAAGGAAAAAGTTCCCACTTTGAAAAGTAACTAGGAGAGCTTCGAGTCCATATCTTTTCCGCCCGCCCGCCAGTCTGCGGCCGAGTAGTCTCTGCGCGCCTCAAGTCTCCAACGTAGCCTTCACTCTCCAGCAGAGGTTTGGTACTGACTAACTATGGGTGGCGGCCATTATCCACCGGTGGATATTGGAGAGTGATGGAGAGCTGAGCCTTACAGAGATATAATTCAGTCCCACGGGTGGAGACATCTAGCGGTAATATCTCGCGATAGATTGCCCGCCCGCCTGCACCCCCCCCCCCCTCCCGCCCAAAGGCTAAGCAAGGTTCAAAATTCTTTCACTAAGGAAAAAAACAACTCCACTTTGAAGAGTAATTGTTATTGCGAGAGGTGCCTGTGTGACTGTGAGACTGCATTGGTAAGAAGGTACCCCCATGCAGGTGTAGCAGACAGATCTCTGCACACCTGGGGCGGACACAGCCTGTCAGCTCAGGTAACAACCCTGAAGTCCACAGCCATTTGTCTCAGACTAGGGTTGAGATAATACAGGCTGAGTGATGGGTACAGGAGGGTGTGTAGTCAGCTTACAAGCACCTGGGTGGTGGTGGTGATTTACCATGGTTAAGGCGGGAGGACAAGGGTGCAGAGGTGGGAAATGAGGCAGATTTGGTTTGTACATTTTGGGGTTTGGCGATGTTAAGGATAGTATTCTATTTAACCTAATATTGAAGGCTACATGTATAAAATTCTAAAAAAGAAATCACATATCACCCGTGTGTATTGACCAGTATATGCCATTTGCAGATTACTAATTTTGACTATGTTAGAAACAGTGTCAAGCAGAGAAGCCAGCATTCTAGGAATTACTGTCTTTTAATGCCATTTCTTCATTGAATTATGTTAATTTTCTGCAAAATTTCGCCCAAACTTAAGTTTTATTTCATTTCTGCTCAAGACCAAAAAAAAGAAAGAGCTTAATTGTTTAGAGCCGTGTAATACCTGTGTAGGTGTTAAGGCCTTTAGTAATGAGAAGGTTCAGGTTCATCAGATCCAGGTGTTCACAGACATGACCTAGTTCTCAGAACGAGGTTTTGAGACGCAGCAGCAGCTCGTTAGTTCCGGGGGCCCCCACAGGTGGCACTGTCCGTCACCTTGTGCTGCTTCCTAGCCCTAACTAACTGACATACTAGTTTACAAACTGTATACAAACTTCAGGGAGAGGACTACTCCCCTCTGCATGTATAGCCGAGGAGACTAAAGACTACAACAGAACAAGTCCAGTCTTTGCGAAAACATGCAGAAAAGTGACCAACTACCCAGTTAGGTCACAAGGTGGTGTTTGTATTGACAGTTTAAAGACATGTTAGAAGAGGCCATGCAGCCCTTTGAAGGATGTTAAGTGCCTGTGAGGTCCTCGTAATACAACAAGCACCCCACTTAGTATGTGCCGTGATGTATTATATATGTTGGGCCTTTTTAGCTTAATCAAAGGGGCCACTGGAAAACTTCCAAAGGCCTGGTCATACCCTTGCTCGATGCTAATGCTGCAGTGGTAACTTGGTTACTGAGTCGCTCTCATGTTGCCCTCCGAGTCCTCATGCACATAGTACAGGTCTATCCCATCTGGTAGAGAGTAACTCGTACCCCTCCCTCATCATTACCTCTAAAAACTGTGGAGGTAAGAAATAGATAAGGATGAGTTGAGTTGCTCAGTGAGTAGTAATGTGAGTGCGGATTGAGCAGTTCTCCTGCTCTATACCCTACGTGTCTATCCCACCCTATTAACCCTGCCTGGTCCACTGCCACAAAGATGAAGAGGTCCTCATGACGGGAGCCTGAAAAGTGCACCAATACAGCTATTTCTATGAGGATCGACTGAAGGTCTGCAGAAGGATATCCTAGAATACTGTAGTCGTTTACACATTTTACATGCTACATTTCGTATATCTACAAGTGTTTGACCTTTTGAGCTAAATGTGTAGGTGGCCGAGTCATGGTCTAATTATCCTAGCCGCCAAAGGGGAACCGACACCTGAAAAAAATAGAAATGGTGCTATATTCTCTAGTCCATACATAATACAGCCGTGTTTGAATGACCTGCATCTACCCCTGTCTCTCAGTCTAACCCACTCCTCCGAGCTGCTCGCCACAGGACGACTGGTATTCACACCTGGAGTAGAAGTAAGAGTTTAACATCATTAAAAAAATAAGAAGAGGGAAGAAGATGGGTGGGGAATGTGTGTAGTTGTGAGTGCGTGAAGGTTGTGGAGTGCCGCAGAATGTCAGCAGCGGAATCAGTCCAGGTTCTACTTTAGGTAAATGTGGTAAAGATTGTAAAGTGATGGAGATGTGGCTTTGGGGGAAGTTACAGCTCTTATCTGTTTCTGACTGGATCCCATCTACCTGTGGGGGAAACTGTGATTTCAATCATTGAAGAGTTACCTTTCTTGTAACAACCTGAAAAAGAAAATGTACAGCTCTCATCAAAGAAGTGATTGATCCAAAGCGATTCAGGATTGCAGAATTAGGAGTTTACGCAGAATCGGCTGATTCTCTGCCCCAAAACCCCAGACATGACAGTAGGCATGACAAGGTGACTATGGAGGGTTTGCATTGAATGGCGTGATCAAATTGATAAAATACACTAAAAAAACCTCTTCTTCGACCCTCTGCAGTAAAACTCAACAAACCAGGCAGCACATAAGCAATGGGAACAAAACCACATCGAGGGAAATGCTAATTGGAGCCGTTAGATATGTAAAACAGGGGCCTGGCCAAGTCCCCAACACACAGGTTTATACTAGAGGGAGGCATGGCCTGCTATGGGTTATAGACGTTAGTTGTGATAAGCCATGACAGATTGACAGTCACCTGGTGGAGAGGTACAACAGCAGGTGTCTAGGGTTACCTACCCTGGTTATAAGTGGGCTATTAACCCTGTAAGGGCGGCATCATGCCTCAATGTTTCATGTTCATCAATTTTAATAATTCACCAATGCAGCATACTATATGGCAAGCAGCTCCATCGGCGCTCATATATATCATATGCCGACCCGTTGGGAGTGTATCAACCCTCTAGGTTCAGCATGAATGTAGTATTAGTGAGACACTCGCTCGTGTTGCACTAATGCATCATGACGACAAAATTAGATAGCCGTTCAATAATGCACTATGCTGCCCTTGAAGGGTTAATAATACAAATAGATAGAGCAACTCAGGCCTCAACAGATGATGTCTAGCTACCAGAAAAAAGAAGAACAACCAGGAATACAAAAATATAACTCACATACGCATCATTCTGACATTATGGCAGGTGGATGGGGCTTATAGTAGTTTATGGCTTATAAATAACGGTCACATGGACACCGAAACTGGCATGCCCCATCTCACCGTAGGGCTACATGTATTTGTAATATGCACAGTTAACCTGCCTGCATGTCTCTTTGTCTAGAACCTGAGTTTAGTTTAATGTATAAGTATGACATTCAGTAATGGATAAAGAGTCATCTGTGAAGGTTATGAATTGACGGTCTCTCGAAGGGCGATAATACACAGCCAAGACAGATTGAATGATATAAACTTGCTACATGTATTGGGAAATTATATTGTGTAGAGGGTTCACACATGAAATCTCTCAAGTGATGCCCATGCCCGGGTGCCCATGACGTTAGGTTATAATTATACCTCACATGTGGCAGTTGACTGTGGGGAATTTCTGTAGAAATGATACTTTATATAACACCTGAACACCCCCACCCCTACCCCTCTCCCTCCTTGGGACAGCAGTGGCAGGACTTGTCGTCAGCTGGCCAGGTAAGCAGGCAGGGAAAGGCCCATAGTCAGGTGTTTGTATACAGGGTACTCTGGCCGCAGCAGCAGCAGCAGCAGCAGCAGCAGCAAAACCAGGCAATATGAGAAATGGAGGTAGCCGTCAGGGTGTTCCATTACCGATGGCCATAATCATCCAGCATTAGTGCAGTATGCAATCAGTTTATAGCCTCATACAGGACGATGCATGGCCGAGGCCTCAGATCTCATTAGAATTTCACCAAAAAGGTGATACCCAGATCTCAGATCAGCCTTTAATTTCAGGTAGAGTACTTACAGGTGAGCTTAGACGGGTAATCACAGGAGGCTGACCCATGTCTCTGATGCAATGCAATATAGACATGGACTGATGGAACTGTTCCACATTCGGTTCATGTATCATGCATCTAACATCTGGATACCATATTAACAGATATCAATGGTATAAAAATGTACCTCATGCTCCTAAAATAGAATTTTCTACACTGCCACAGAACCTTCATGGGAACAATAAGCAGTAGGATTTGATGGATCACATTTCGTTACACAAAAAAAAACAGTTTTCCCATGACTCTGATTACTATAAATTTTAAGAAAAAACGTCAGGAATAAACAACCACATGCACCATGACCAAGCATTCAGCCTTGTCATAGTCTGAGCCCCAGTCCGGTTACATTAGCCCTCTGACCCGGCCTCACCCACCTTCACCTCTGACTTTGTTGTGTGACCTTGGCCTGGTGACCTTGCCCTGACCTTGATCCTGGTGAAGGTCAGGGTGTTGTTTTTACAGCAGGGTGAGGGACGGGTGGGAGTTGAGGCATGCTGTTGGCACCAGTCCTGGAGGAGTCAGCCAACCGAGTTATGGGTGATAAAAATATGAATGTCAAAAAGGAATTAACCCTTTGAGGACGGCATGTGACTCTAAAAGATGACATTTGTCGTCATGATGCACCAATCCAGGCCCCGCGAGTAACTCACCTGTGCTGCATTGGTGCATCATACCGACCCTTTGGAAGTGTCTTAACCCTAAAGGGTCGTCATGATGCTTGAATGCAGCACTGACGACCAAGGGAATGATACATTATGCCGTTCTCAAAGGGTTAAGATATTTATTGTCGTGTCTGCGTAATAACATATGTGGGATGTCTTTGAAACGGGTGGCATAGGCAGACACTGCCAAATGTTTCTAGAATGTTCCGATATAGATACATTTACAATACGTTTATGTGGTATTCATATGCAATTGTCTGGGCGATACCTCATTTCTAGCAATGATATATATGAAGGGATCAAAAGCTATTTTATATGTCAAAACGAATACTATATGCAGGATTGCAAAGATGTGATTGGCCCACACTAATAGCAGTAGCCCTTGTAATGCTGAGGGGTCTTTTCCCCCTCCATGCATTTAGATAAAATTAATACTAATAAGGTGGCCACTCTATTTTTCAATGATATTATGTTATTATACGGCGCGATGCTATTCGGTTATACTTGGTGTTTAGTGGTGGACCCACCAACTTTTTTTATAATTCCTGGGTCCGCCCCAGGACATGAATTAATCATTTGGATATCATTATTGCTGTGAGAAACATACATTTAAGACTGTTTGATATTTGACACCATGTTTAATAAAGTTTATTTCTCCCCACAGGGTGCAGTGATGCGCACGGTAGCCGTATCGTGGGCATGTTTTGTAAACACAGTGGCTGGGACCGGGACAAGGTGACGCCCCGAGAACTAGCCCGCTTATTATTATTCTACAGCTCTATACCCAAGTAAGTCCAGCGTCTTCTGAACATTATTCTTAAAGTCTAACTAAGGGAAGACACAAATTGTTAGCGAGCAGCTCATGGCTGGATACATGTATATAGTTATGCAGTAGTTTAGGTGGACATCCTGGTAACTGTCATGCCCCCCCCCCCCGCCCCCCAACAGGAATTGTAAAAAAAGGAGAGAAAGAAAAGGATGGGTACCAGGCAGGTGCGATAACAATTAAAGGTGGGGAGCAGCTCATGGTGTGGAGCGGACCAGGTTGAGCTGGCTCAGAGTGTGGGGAGCAGCTCAGTGTTTGGGGGAAGCAGCTTGTTGTGGGGAGAATCACAGAGTGAAGGGAGCAGCTCAAACTGGGGAGAGCAACACAGTGTGTGGGGAGCGACTCAATGTGTAGGGAGCAGCTTAGACTGGCCCACGTCAGCGAGAGCTCCTACCGCGCCACACCTACTCCCCCTCCCCTACTCTACACCTCCCTGCCGCTGCTCCCACAGTTGAGAAAGGTAGAAATAAAGCCGTTTATGTCTTTATTCAAAGTAGAATTTAACAGTTGAGAGAACATATTTTATAGGGGAAAAAAGCCGTTTTTGTCTTTATTCAAATTCTAAAACTTAGGCAAGTCTAGGAGCAGCTTAGTGTTGGGGGAGCAGCTCTGAGTGAGAGGAACAGCTCAGGTTGTATTGTCCATTGGAGCGCAGTTTAGGGTGGAGGAGCAGCTCAAGGTGTGAGATCTCACCTGAGATGGAGTTGAGGAGCAGCTCGTGATGGAGAGAAAATGGCCTAAGTCATCAAGTGAACTATCCAGAAGTGATGCACATACAAAAAAACTAGTTACAGCTCATTGTCTTTCTCATCCCATGCCCCCTCCCCCTCACCATAGCCCATCTGGTTTTCTACCGGGATAAAAGCTACTGTCAACGTAATAATAAAACAGGTGTCAGCACTATTATACTGGTTGTGGCAGTGTCATAGTGCTGCTGTCTCTGGGTGGTTGGGGGAGGTGTTGGACTCTGCCTGTCGTCAGTACAGCGGTGGATGGGGCTGAAGAAGATCGGGGAGAGGGTGTTTTCAATGATATCCGCCATTGGGTTCTGGCTACAACCTTGTTGGGTTCATTGAATACCTCTTCCTTCATACGTTATGTCCACCAGTGGAGCTCTTCCAAGTGTATGTTCTGGCTGTGTTACGGTCAGATTGGGCCATGTATAGGAAAGCTATCTTTTATTCTCCACCATCACTTTAAATCACTCCTATGTGCTATCGATACAGTCAACCAAAAAAGAACACTGCCTCAAAGTGTGGATTTTGTGTCCAGAGTCTACCAGTACCATTGTATCCCGGCATTGTACCCTCTGTCCGCTGAAACACGTCATATCTCAGTATAGCTATACTTGAAGTTGATGATCTTCTTTGGTGAGTTTTAGCTTAGAGACCTAATAGCTTAGTACCCCCTCCACCCCAACCCCAACCCCCTTCACCTATCCCTGACCAGTTGAGGCTAAACACCTGAAGGCTAAACACGTCAGGGGCGGATCCAGGATTTTGGAAAAGGGGGGGGCGTGAAATAGGCAATGTACTGGGGGTATTGGAAATTGCCAAATTAAAATATACAGAAAAATAGGGGGGGCGCACGCCGGGTCCGCCCCCCCCTAAATCCGCCCCTGCGTGACGTACATTCCTACGTAGAATGTTCCTGGTACGTGTACGTTTATCTCCCTCTAGTATACAACACGTGCGTCCAGCATCCTCCCCTATTTACACGTGTGTTTGTTTAAATGGTGAAATTACACGTGTAGGGGATGAAAGCGAGGCTACAGCCGGGTCCTCAGGCCGCCGACAGGGGGCACCACCCCTGACCTTAAGGTCACACATAAGGTCACTTAAACCTCCCCAAGGTCACAGGAGAAGGTGGCCGTGACCTAGAGCTCTCACGGATCCTGACCAAAGTTGCCCATAACTGTCCCATCCTGTCAGTGTTGTTGAAAACGTGAAAGGGGGCAGGGGCTACACAGGATATAAACGTTATTTATAATATTCAGGGGGGTTGGCTGTAGTTATTTGGGGTAGACCAGAAATGAAATTGAATAGTTTAGATCGTGGTGGTGGGGGCCCGGGGGGGGGGGGGGGTCTTTGATATGTTAGATCAGGGTCGTGCCAGAGACTGGCGTATAATAATTGATATAAGGGCAATTTTAGACATAACAAAAAATGCAACCCTGGTTTCCCCGCACCCCTTGAATTTGTGCCATTTACTCGTGATCCCTGTGCTACAATCTTACCACAAACACATAAAATAAATGCATGTATGGTATATACAGTGAGATGCGAGGACTCTACTGGTATCTGATGCATTAAGACTTCTTCACCAAAGAGCATAACAACATGTCAGTAGTTTATCTGAGGATGCTGTCTGATTGGGCTGATTGGGTAGACAGGATGGTCACCATCTCACACACACAGTCACCCTGCACGCCGTGACTTAGTGGGGGAATGTGTGACATATAGGAGCCCTCCCATCACGATCCCTGCCCCCCCCCCCCACCACCACCACCACGTCCAGGACGATCAGAGCTGTATGATGTTACAAGTCGTGTAGACAATGTGAGGTGTCCCAGACACCCATACATCTACCCGACAGGTTAACACATAGACAATGCATGTGTGGGGTACAGCCATGCAGAGGCTGAGAAGGGGTTGACCTGAGAATTTATCAAGCCCTCCAATCGTCGACACAAAAAATAAAACTCAGTGACTTGGGCACAGAACATTGAATCAACATTGACAGCTGTTTGCCAACATTTATTCCACGTTGATTCAACCTTGAACTGAATTTTGTGCCCACTGGGTAAGACTCCCCCTTCCCTGCGGGTTCACAGCGCTTCACATTTGAAACTCGCCTCGTGCTTCCACCCCCCCCCCCCCTCCCGGCCGCATTGCATCAACTCATCATTTGAAAAATCTTAAAAGGTTTATTTTAACATTCTGTGGCATACTTCCCCATGCGCAGCCCTAGCCTCATGCAGGGATGCCACTTTTCCTAACTTTTTCGGAATTCCGAATTTGCGGCTTTTAATTCCTATAATACCATTTATCTCATTTCCTATTAAAATGGATCAAAATTGGATAATTTCCGAATTTCTGGTGACCCAGTGAGTGGCATCTCTGCTCATGGGTGATGTAAAGTCGAGGTGGGTTATTTGTGGCATGTGTGTCCCTCCCCTGTCCTGTATCGTGTGTTTCGTCACCTACTAACTGGGTTTTTGTTTTATGGGGTGCTTTTTTAGGGGTTGGGTTAGAAGGGGGAGGGTGATGCCCGTGGGAACGGGTGACCACTGGGTGTGAGGCATTTCTGTTAACCCTCTCAGGGCCGCGTAGTGATCTAACGTACTACATTGTAATATCCGTTGTCATCATGATCCATGAATGCATGCATCTCTGGCAGTTTTACTCGCCTAGGCTACATTTATGCACCATAACGATCCTTTTGGTGTGTATCATGCAGCCCTGGTGAGTAACACGCCAGGGTTGCATTCAAGCATCCTGAAAACAAAGGGTATAGAGCATTTTAAAAAGCACCATGTTGTCCTTAAAGGGTTACCCTTTCATGTGCTGCAATCAGCCGTGTCTCCGGGTTTGTGGGTGCTACCATTCTGGCGGAGACTAGAGTCTACCAATATACGTCTCTCATAGTGGTAACTTTGCAGCGGAATCATCCAGTCTTTGTACAGCATGGTAGAATGTAGGGGCAGGGACCTGAACCCCCTAGAGCATGTTGCTGCCCCTGGGGACTTAGTGTATACCTGCTGTCGTGGTAGAGCAATACAAGGAACTATCCGAGATACATTCTCTAGCGGCCACTGAACATGGCTAAAGATGGCGTCAAATAAACAGAGAGTACTGCAGCTCCCTAGTGCCAACCCTTGTTACAGAATGGGGTACCGTCAGAGCATGCTGCAGGGACATGGCGGCATGCAGTACAGTACAGCTTCCAGTATGGTGGCTGCCAGGAATTCAGGCCTGCCTTTTCTGGTCGAACCCCCAATGTCCTCCTGCGCGACATTCTGGACTGTGTTGATGTTGAAATGATCAGCTGAAGAGTAAGAAATTGGCCTGAGTTCAACTTTGGCAGCCCTGAAAGAGCCGAGTGTTTTTAATGTCAGTTGATTGAGTTCTGAAGCGGAGATGGAGCTGCTATTGTTGAAAAGAAGTAATGTTTGATATCAAGCCCAATAAGCTATCTAGCAAACAAAATAATGCCCGAAAAAGTAGGAAATAAGTACATGTACTACCGGTAGTTTGTGAAAGACCTATGCGGGGAGATTGTTGGGGGGGGGGGGGGGGTAGTAAAAAAATAAGGTACAGACCCATTGTGAGCACGTGCCCCCCCCCCCCCTATGCCCCACCCCACGGCTGGGTTACTAGGTACCCAGTGTGTGTTACTGGTTGTGTGATGACTTTGTCCACTACACTGACCCCGGCATGCACACACACACACGCTACATCAAGTAGGGTTCTGGACTTCTGCTGGTGCAGAATACCTCTTTGTTACCCGCCTGTAAGCTACACCGACTGTAACACACACCAAGGGGTGTCTAAGGGGCACCACACCCCTTAGGTCAGGCCAAAAAAGAAAAGGTGTTTCAGGTTACATGGTGTAAAAAATCTAGGTAGGGTAGTTTGGATTTTTTTCTTTCAATTCTTTTGGCCTGAAGTATCCAAAAATTGACTTGCAAACTTATGCGCTGACTCACTGACAAATTGAATAAAATGTTTTGCTAGGTAGGGTGGAGTAACCTGAAACATACCTATTTCTTTTTAATTTGGCCTGAAGTTAAAGGGGTGGAAAGGCCTGTGAAAAAGATTTATGAAAAAGTACTGTCGTGGCCGGGTGCTGTAGCTGTGGAAGGGGTGCATGGGGCTTTCATGACAAGAATCACAGATCGTGTATCAATGTAACAGCACCAGATATTGTGAGAAAGGATCCACAGGGGACAAGGCCTAGGGGATGATCCATTAAGTACGTCACACCTGAGGGGGGCGGGGGGGGTATTGAGAATGGTCAAAATTTGGGTGACATACTTGATAAATGGCACACATCGTGAGGTTCATATAGATTTGAAAGTTAGAAATAGAAGCATAAGCCCTACACTGTCAGATGTGTGACATGGTGTCTGTTACCCTGATTGAATTCAAGTAGCGGTATCAACATCAATAGACTTGTAGTAATGTATTCCAGTCACACAGAAAGGGTCCCCCCCCCTACGTGAAGCATCCCTTCTGTTTGGCTCCTGCACAAACATCAAAAACCAAGAACTTAACTCGACTCTTCTAGTTCTACAATACTATATGCTGCATTAATTGGTTCATCATAACCAGGAGCTTCAGTACACTCTGAATGATCCCTTATGGTATGCTTTCTGCTTTGGTATAGAATTGCTTTTTCCAATTCATACATGCACGGGCTGACCCTGGGATGAACTGCATTTGTATAATATGAGGAGTTCTGTGCTATGATGGACCAGGGGAATGCAGTCTGACTGGTGCAGCTTACAGTACCATGTGTCGTCTCACCCTGGTGACCTGCGCCCTGCAGTCACAGACTGAGGCATTACCCAATGTTGCCAACCTAGGGATGACCTACACAAGGTCAAGGTCAGGGGCACGGCACTGGGTGAAAGGGGAGTAATGGAAACGGACAGGAAGTCAGGGATCACGTGGTCCTACTCGTGCATCATGGGACTGGGAGGGCCCCAGACAGGTAAAATCGACAAATCGACATGAGCCTAGTGACAAGTGACAAGACCCATTTCTTAAAATCGACAAGTGACATAGGCATTCCTTAAAATCGACAAGTGACATGAGGGCTGGTGACATTTTTAGATTGTTAGTGACAAGGGACAAGACCCTTTTCTTAAAATCGACAAAGGACATTGGGATTTCTTAAAATCGACAAGTGACACAGCAACCCCCCATCTAGGGCCCTACTGGGCTGCTCCTACTCTCCCAGCATGTAGTATGGTGGTACATGTATAGGGTGTTGGTGCCTGATTGTGCATGGAGAGTGGATGAGGGCTTCGTTGACCAATTTCCCAGAAGAGGGTACCACCTGTAGTCAATCAGAATCTAGGGTGTAGCCCTATTCAATCTAGACGCCTCCAGTAACTAGGCAAGGCTTCTGATGGTGCATCGTACCTGCCACATCTAGGCAAGGGTCCGGATGGTAACGGGATCGATAAATTATACATGTAGTATCTTTTTTTCTTTTGTCCCAGAGGCGGATGTAGATGAATTATTTAAATTGTAAAATAAAATAGAGAAGAAAAACATAGGAAGTGCTGTCGCCAGAATCCACGATAATAGAAGATTGACATGGCATTGCTGGTTCTAGAGGACAAAGACTTAGATGGGCCCACTTCCGGTGGGATCCCCAAACAAATGGTGTTGGTGCTTAATACTGGGAACCCTTCGTTGATCCCAGGATTGTAATGTATCCTTTGGAGGCTGTAAAAATGTCAAAGGCCTAGAAACTCTACCCCCACACACACAACCCCATAGACCCAGAAGATACCCGGGTCACAGCCCCCATCTGGCTGTCTTTAGGGGTTGGCAGTGCTTGCTGCTATATACTGTTAATGTCATTAGATGCCTGAAAGAGATTCTAATCTGAGCCTAACGGGGGTATTTATGCGCTCTTGAGAGCTATACCTAGCGTGATACCCTAAAGAGAAAAACACAAACCCCAGGACAATACTGAGATTTAGGAAACAGCAAAAGCATCTAGGGTGTGTGTACTATACATGGAATGCATGGAGATACCTTCGATACGCCTGGTTTCAGACACGGGATTTGACACTGACAGTGAGAGTTCCTTGTTTCTGATGATGTGTACCTAAATAATAATGAGGAAATTAGCTGCTGTTTGTACATGTAATAATTTAGGAGGTGGCTTTTTAGAAGTGCAATTGCAGGCTGCTTTTTGACATGTGGAGATTATATTATACATTAAGGTCTGTGCTAATAATGTGTACAAAGATATGCATATTTATTCATGCATGTGTATTTGGGTTTCTTTGAGGCACCCCCTCTCCTGCTGTGTAACCCCCCCCCCCCCCCACCCCATCCCCAGGGTACCCCTGTTGGCGGGGGGGGGGGGGGGTAGGGGGTAGCCCCCTGGCCCGTGCCACCCCCTGTGGAGGTTGTGTACAGAACGTGTGGAGATGTGAGAGATGTAGTAGATGTACATGTGGTATTCTACATGTGGTACCTTACATGTGGTACTGGGAGACAGACGGCCTTATACCCTTATAACCTACAACCTCCTCCTCTCCCACCCTGAACCCTGATCCTGAACTCCCCTGTCTGGCCCCCTGAACCCCCATCCTGGCACTGACACGTGCATAAAGAGAGCAACATGCACCTTTATACTAAATAAGGATCTTACTGCTTCTCAAGTTCCTAATGTGTACAGCTTTGATACCACGACCAGACCAGTTGCAACTTGCTGTTTTGGGCTGGGAAAGTAGAGAGGGGTAACAACCTATATTTTGTTTCCAGGATAAATAAACTGAGTATTTATTTAGCCATATACATGTAGTTGTATCCCAGCACTACCAGCTGCATCTTGGCTTACCGCTATCTTCATTTAGGCCTAATGGCAATGACGCCCACCCCCTCCTTGACACATCTATGGCACACTTTGCCTCCAGGCACATCTACAGCTCTGTGAGTTATCGGGAATTAACAGCGCTAGATAAGGCATCAGCCGCTAAATGGCTGATAAGAGCTGCTCTGTGAACTGCTCATGACCACCCTGCTAGTGAGCTGCCCGTCCCACCCACCCCCTCTACTTGGGGGTGACCCCCCCCCCCCCCTGAAAGGACCCTAGGTCACAAAGGTGCTTTTTTGGATCATTTATGCCATTTTCAAACCTTTCCAAAAGTCGACAGGTCGCATCTATTATTGTACCAGGTCGCCTGGGAAACAGCCCAGGTCGCCAGGTCATTTTTGACCCATCTGGAGCCACCAACTTGCTACTACCTGGCAGGCAATGTGTCTTTTACCTTATTAAACATACAAGCAGACATGTTTATGCAGTATTCAGTTGCAGTTTGAGAGGCACTCATTCCTAAAGCAATGTTATTGTAAATCTAGAAGTTGAGAATTCAGCCTTAAATTCCTGGTATAACATTCAATCCAACATGTCCTATATCTTTCCCCTTAGGGAGCGATCATTTTTTAACAACGGGGGGGGGGGGGGGGGGGGGTTTCTGCGCGGAGCGTGTGAAATTTTTTTCACCCCCCCCCCCCCTACGCAGGGGGTCCTTTGAAGCATAGTAACGCGCGGGCTTTTTGGCCAAAGACAGGTGAAATTTTTTTGACCCCCCCCCAATTTTTTTACACCCCCCCCGGTCAAGGGGACCAAATTGTTTTGCCTCCCCCCACCCCCCTGTTGATAAAAAATTATCACTCCCCTAGTTGTAGGGCAAACCGCAGTGACTAAGTCAGCTTGCTGAGGACAATGATTGTATGTGACAAGCTAGTTTTAGTGTGACCACTTGAGGTTGAATTTGTGTGGTCCGAAAAGCTGAGGGAAAAGGGGTTGGGTGCAGTGAAGTGGTTGCACCCTCTTTGAAGAAAGTGAGTTTTGTTTGGCCCTTGAGGTGGAAAACATGTGTTTGGGGAGATACTGGGGTCAGTAATCGGGTGTGCGTGTGTGGTGGTGGTGGCAGGGGGGGGGGGGGGGCTTTACGCAGGAGTTTACAATATACTTATATGAGACAAAATTCAGTAACATATCTTGTCACCATGTTAAGTGACACTAGAAGTCCTTTGATGCCAAACAGCTTTTGTAGATCTATAAAAAGAGAGAGGGAAGTGCCTCTGTTTATAATGGCTTCATACAAACGTGTTACCGGCCATATGTGTACACCAAGTCCATATTATATAGTGCCTTTGTGAATACCAAATGTACAATGTCCTACAATGTCTTTGGGAGTCCGAGAGGGAACGAATAACCATTATATTCGAAAAAGAGAAAGGTGATTGGCGTGAGATAAAAGAAAGCCTTTAAATGGTCTTTTTGGTCAGACCGTGGGAAAGTAGGGGTCCTAAACCAGGAAGACAGCAGTATAAGCTGTGTAGTTATCAGCTCTGTTTACAGTCCAGTCTCCGTTACCTTCCGTTAATGAGTTAATTAGGTGACCAGCGTCCGCCAGGCGTCCCTCTAGCGTCCCTGCTGGTCACGTGGCCACCATTAACCCTTTAAGGGTCACAGAGTGCTTTAATGCAATTTGCCTTTTATAGTCATGAAGTATGAACACAGCACTGGTGAGTAATTCGCAAGTACTGCATCTAGGGATTTACACACTACCGACAAGTCCGCATGAGTTCCCGAGTACACACTCCCGAGGAGCCCGAGTTCGCCAGGGATGCATACATATTATCATGACGACCATGGACATATCACATTAAAGCACTAAGCGATCCTTAAAGGGTTAACACCAACCAGGTGTCACCCCTGGTACACCCTGGGACAGTCCCCACTGTATACAGGCGTCCTGTGTTACCATGGTAACGCGTGTTACTATGGTAACTGAGGTGGTTGTCAAGGTGATGTGGGTCGTTACTATGGTAACCTGGTCTGTCCCCATGGTTACTATGTTTGGTGATGGACCACACCAGGCCCGCTGACCATCATGGTGTTAGTGACAGCTCCAATCTGTTGACGGCCCAGGCTTTAATGTGGTAAACAGTGATTAAGAAGAAACAAGAGCATCGCCTTTTGAACCTTCTCCATTTAGGGATATACAGATGTACCCTAATGGCCTGTAACTAGAAGCGCTTATTCAAAGGCCCGGCGCTTTAACAACTACGGGAGCGGACTTTAAGTGTAAATGTATATGAATATTAATTTATAGCACCCGCCTTAATATCTCTCTTGTTCTTGTTGCCATGTGTAAATGGCCTTGATTTTGATAAAAACCAAGTCACATGTATTGGCCAAAATGAGTCAGTGTGACCCTATAAGTCATCCCAATGTACACACCATAGATGAGCAGATCTGAGCAGATCCGAGTTGTATGTGTTTTACTTGGCATGGTCAACTCTCCCAAAAATGGGGGATGTTTTGATTTATCCTTGATGTAATAGCTGGGCCTAACTGATGGTGACACTGTCCTGAGAAACTGGAACACATACGGTTATTCTCTGATTAACCAGAGATGTATGGACATTTAGCTGACAAAAAAAACAAATAAGATTGTGTGATCCGCTATGGGATCAATGCAATGTGAAATAAAAGGTCTTTACACCCTCAGAATTTCAGGGGGGAGGATATTTTTCTTCACTTTCAAAAAGGCATGGTGCTCTGCTAGGAGACGCAACACAGAGGGACCTCCCCCTTACCTCACATGACTCATTAAGCAGCCAATCAGCTGTGAGCTCTTGACCTTTCTGCCGCCTGCCTCCCTCCCCAGGTGGCACCACCTACTCCCCAACATCCGGGTCCCTCAGCCGGACGCTGATTGGTCCTGGTTCAATACTGAGGGATCATGGGTAACAAAGATGAATGGTTATGGGAAGTCAAGAAAAGTAGAAATGTTATTAATCCTTTAAGGGTAGCATGGTGTTTTGTCCTTTGTCGGTATGATGCATGAATGCAGCCCCAGCCCTTAGGGGGTATCAATCCTGTAGGGTTTGGAAACTGACCGCTACCGTTCTTGATAGTGGTGCTGCAGTGGTTATCCAATCCATGGGGAAGTAGCCCCCGGCCCAAGTTATACGTGTAAGCCAATAGATCAGGGTTTTCATGTTGCTCCAAAGTATTGACATCCTTAATTAAGGTCCACAGCATGCGCCATATCAAATGCCCTATATCGTTATGCTGATAAAAGGCATAATCATATGCATTATAAAGCAATCTATATGGCCCTCATTAAAAGGTTAAGGTTGTAACTCGTTTCCCAACTACTTGTGGCCATAATCTGTATTCCCATATTACATATTAAAGCTGTATATCTATTTACAAATACAATATGATATTAACACCTTTCTTTCTTGCTGTCCTGTTTCAGAGATGACATAAAGACCAGAGGCTTCACGTTGATCGTGGACGCCCGCGGCACCACGTTACCTATACTCAACAAACTACTAGAAACTATCTATATGGTCCATGTAAGTATTGCCTTTTTTCTCTATTCAAAAACACTGGCCATGTTTTAATTTCAGGCATGTGTACGTTTTTAGCAATAAAACAGAAGCTTATACCGTACCAGATTATTATACCAGAGGTGAAGAGATCTAAAGAGCAAGAAGGGCTTTTCGCATCCAACAATCTCAGACAAGTTGTAGTCTGTTTTTACATGAAATGAGGCACATAAAAGATGCCTTGCCCAATTCTGTGTAAAGAGAAATATGATTCTGATATGCTTTATACAAAACCTTTGTTATGAACCTTTTCTTTCTAGAAAACACACAAAGGGCAGTAACAGAAAAATAATGCGGTAATACTGGCCGTCCATCAACTATGTAGTCTGGACATTTCAAGTTTTAAATGCAAATGGTGCCCATTAAAACACAGCATTGTTTGCAGATGACCCTGTAATGTATATTAGAAACAAAATAAGTAGTAAACACATTTGAATAGAACTCCCCCGTGTAGATGCCATGTCAGTGAAAAATGATGTCACAGGAGAGGTCTTGAAAGTCAAATTCTGTCGTCCAGTTTATTTTGGTATAGTATCCCACTGAGGTTTGAAGTAAAACATCGGCGTTTTTGTAGCAAAGTAAGTTTTTGTAGCTCAGAAGTTAATAGGGCAGTGTTAAAACAACTGTTCTAACAGGAGGTGGTTAAAGGGGTGGAAGAGGACTGTGTTAGGCCTATATGGTGGGAATATGTTCTACTTTTACACTATCACAGATTGCGACCACAGAATACTGGCACTGCACTTTCTTGCAGCTCAGGTACTGATTTCAAATATGGACCATGAATAGCTGCTCTGTCCAAGATGACCTTCGCCTTTCAGTTTAGCATCAAATATACCAGTTTAGATCGAAGAACACATTACATCCAATGGGAGGACGCAGTAATTTGAAAGGACCGGTGGGGGAGGGGGAGTCCATCACACACTAAAGTACCGAAAGAGAGTTGCACTGCCACTCACAACGAATCGAAATATCATTAGAAAAATCTTTTTCGTTTGTGTAAAAGTGTGTGTGTGAAGGGGGTTTGCGTCCGGACCCCAGCATTGGCCCCTACATCCATGAGTTCTGCTTATAATACACCCGGATAATACATCATACACCAGCCCTACTGTAGAGAGATGGGAGAGCTTAGTTCCACAGACTCCCACTGGGGGGCGCCACACACCGGGCGTCTCTCTCAGCGTGGGACTCTATGAGAGTGACAAAAATATAAACTGTCCAGCATTTGTTCTTCATGCCACCCACTGACGTTACATTGTTCTGCTGTTTCACATTTAAATGTGTAAGGCTGGGAGAGGAGTGTGTCCCATATTCTGTGGCTACATACGACCATGCATACTAAGCTCTCCCCTACATGTAGCACCAGTTGTGCTTGTTTTACATAGGTAGGATATGACCAGTGTTTTGGCACCAGCCGGCCTACTATTTTCTTCTAATATTGTTTCCACTGTCCACCTGTGTGGGCCTGATTCTGTTTCTGTTGTCTCTCCATCTACGGTCCCATTATCTTTAGCTGTGGTGCATGCATGCAGCTACACCAGGGCTACATGAATGCATCATAACGTGAGGGTATAATGCACTAATTAAAGGCGCACTGAGTTGAGGACCTAGCCCTGCCGAGTTTTGTACGCAAATGACGTCGTGGGTTCAGTGCGCCTTTAAGTTAAAACAAGTTATGCTGCACTTGCGGTTAACCCTTCAAGGACCACTTGATGCATTAATGCATCATGCCCTTGGTTGACCTGACGCATGAAGGCAACCCTGGAGAGTAACTTGGCAGTGCTGTATTCAAGTATCGTGCCGACCCTACGGGGTTGAGACCCTCCCGAAGGGTTGGCATGATGCACGCACTGATACAGCACCGGCGATCGAGTTAAAAGCTAAGGCTGCATTGGTGCATCGTGACGAGAATCTTTTAGTGACATGCCGTCCTTAAAGGGTTAAAGAGTTTAACAAGAGTATATGAGCATTTTGAGGTAGGCCAGTTTAAGAAAGAAGAATTGTATGTATACTTATGGGAATCCTTGCCACGATACCGTGGGCCACTGTCACAGCGGTCCCTACTATACCTCAAATTATGATACATGTATAAATAACACTGTGCAACGAAGAAAAAAAAACGGGGGGCAGACCTACCTGACTAGACTAATTTGAGGTCACTGAATCCAAAAATGATGGTAAAAAATGCCCCATAAGTCTCAGTTTCAAGATATTCCAACCATGATTATTTGTCGGTCTACTACTGAATATATGGTCCGACCAATATACAGCAGGGACAGCATTCATAAAATATTGTCAATTTTGTTTGCCTGGCCGAGATAACATGACTCTGAAGCACATTTAGTGGTAAGAGACCATAAAAAACAGGATTCAACACTGTTATGAAGCTAAATTAGTGATATTTTACCGATATTGATTGAAAAAATACCATAAAACATGTAAATCTATCCTAAAGCGATACAACATTTTTTTAAGCTACTAAGATCCTAATTGTGACCCGTTCTGACAAGAGGTAACTTCAGGGAAGCTATTATTACTGTTTTTAACCCCCAACGGTGCTAGAATCCCCAAAAGAGTAATAAATAGACAGAAAATTGCTTGGATAACCCTTTATGCAGAATGTAATGATAGATTATTAGTGTTACATCTTTAGTATTAAAATTCTATATCTATAATGTTTTTTTTAGACAAAAATGGTACAAAGGCCAGTTTCTGGTTACCATGGCAGCCATTCACACGGTCAAAATATTGGATATTCGCTCTAGTATATTGGTAATGTCATCAATATCACAAACCTCAAAACAGGCCTTGCAAATTCCTTTCAGAACCAATTTTCTACTACAAGGTATCCTTGTATGAGGATATTTGACCATAAAACCAAATTTTACATTAAACATTAGCCAGGTACATTGCTGGAATAAGGTCAGAGGTGGTTCTGATGGGGAATACAAGAGGAAGACAAAGCCACCCTTTTTAAGCACTATTTATATGTTTCAAAGTGTTATTTTAGACCTATTTATTCACAAAGAATACTTATTTCTGTAACAGATCAGTAATGTATTAATAATGTAACTAGTTAGAAATAGCTTTTCCATGAAAAGAAGCATTTTTCTACTTTTTGATCAAATAGTGTATATATAAGCTCTAACCGGTTATACAAAATAAGACATGTGAAAATCTGAAAACTGAGACTTACCACACAATTTTAAGTGCTATTTTTGAATTCCCCAGGTCAAAATACATAAGAATAATTGAGTCTGATCCCGTTTTTTTTCAATTTTTGAAAATTTGTTGTACAGTGTAATCTGCATGGGCTGGCACTATGCGCCACATGTGGCATACACATCTGACCATCGACACTGCCCTAGTATAATAAGTGTTATGATCCATCCATATAATAATACCATGAGTCATCCTAACCCCGCGCACTGCCTCCTGGGTAACAAGATGGCGGCGGCGTCCCTGGTGCCCATGGTAACGACGCGTCGTCATGGTGACGGGGGACGTGACGTGGCCGCCTCCACGTGGAGGGAAGAATGAGTCATGGTGCGGGCCTTATTATAGTGGCGGGGGGGCTACATAGAAAATATAGACTACTTGTACTCCATGTGTATTTGTAGATTTGGAGCTGATTCAGCAGTTTTGTTGACGCTGAGAGTAGCTCACCATCACGGGAGCAGCTCAGCATGGTGTGAGTTGCCTGGCTCTACACCGTGGCCGATGTTTCATATACCGGTTGCTGGATACTGCATTAACGGTTTTGTATTCATAGTCAGGTGTTTTTATATATGAATGTTATAGGCTTATACAACTTTTATTGTTCGATACAGCCATAATTAGATAAATATATCAATGCCATCTGCGCTAAACCATAGCAATAAACAAGTTAGGACCTATACCGATAGCTACCAATGCTGTATCATGTCTGTGAGATGCAGGGCCTAGGCTTATCCGTGGTGTACACTGAATATCCCAGTAAAAAATAGCACAGTGGTCGATAGGCTTACCGGTCAGGACTGGGCTTTTGTAATATTCCCAAACCCCAAAAATGCATGGGCACATGATGTACAGACACAGTCTATGCATCTTTTCGGCCCGACATTGTACAACATTGTATTTTAAATGTTGCTCAAAATAACGCTGATTTCAGCCACAAGTAATTTTGTAATGGTTTGTAGACTTCACTTGGCACAGACGTTTTGCAGACGTTTGACACGAACAGACAACAGACAAAAAGGGCACAGAGAACATTGCGCAAGGCAGACGACAACACACCAATTATAAAAGGGAAGATAAAGAGAGAAAACACAGAGAGAAAACATAAACACAGACATCCCAGCAAAAAGAACCTCTGACCGAATTTCGCAACACTTCCCTACTGGTGGCATTGCCTCATGGTTATAAGCCACATACACAAAGTCTTCCGGTGTTGGGGGGAGGGGGTCACGTGACCGTTTAACACTGCCCCCTGGCGCCGTATGGAGGAAACAACATTTCCTGGCGATGACTCAGCGCTTTTAATGAGGGTGGTGTCTCGGTGTCTGTGTGTCCTGTTGTAGCGATGACGTGTTTGGTACGTCTAGATCTACGTCCAGGGGTCCACCTCTCATACCCAGCCTAGACACTGAGCGAACCAGAAGCACCAGTCTGTAACAGAAGGGACTATTGTTGGATCTATTATTATCTCAGGTGTATTATGGCACAGAGTCTTACACATACCTACAACTACAATGACACTCACGGCGATCATCAACATGGTATGTGCTTATTGTTTACACACATTCCTATGACGTATCGTCGTACTTGATGTTGTATATTCATACCCCAGGGGTTTGTTGTCACCAAGGTTGCCATGGTGACTATACATCCTGAGGGGGCGTTGTCTCCTGCCTGAGGTGGTTACATATAATGTGTACTTATGTTGAAGGGGAGCTAGGGAAACTACTTGTACTTGTACTTGACTTGAAATATTTGGGCTACTCTCCATACTACATCATGTAAATATGGAGACATGTTGAGTCTCTACAGACTGCATCAAGTTTATTGATAAATCTATTGTTGGTCATCTCGTTTATCCTGATTATGAAAGGATGGAGCTGCTGAGGCGAAGTTCCGTTGGAACATGACATTTTGGTTGGGATATATTTCTAGACTGGTAAACATTTATATAATGTGGAGATGCAATTCACGGCTTTTGTCGCCATGATGCATGAATGCAGCCCTGGCGAGTTACTCGCCAATACTGTATTCATGCACCATGACAACACTGGTGGAGATGTTATCTTGACGAGTCATCATGACAATTGTTGTTGGCACTGTCTTAATTAGTGCATCATAAGATTGACTTTAACCTAGTGACAGTATGCCGTCCATAAAGGGTTAAGGCTGGATAATCTGCTCTGTTTGTATGTGTATATTTACAGTGTACATACACACTGGTGTTACTTGGTGTGATATCTGCCTCCAGGGTGAGCAGATAATCTATAGCCCTCTCACAAGACACCAGGGTGTATGTAGGGCCCCTGACTGCAGTCTGTAGCTCTGTTACGGCACATACACTGCCTTCAGTTTGTGTGCACAATGTGTTCTTGGGTGACATTTGATCAGGTTTTCAATTTTAAAATAATGACCAGGCTGGAGGGCAGCTCTCGCAGACGTGGGTCAGTCTACTCTTGAGTTTGCCATTGAATATTGTTGACGTTTGCAAGTCAATGTGTCATCTCCAATCGTTAAGGGCAGCACTATCCAAGCTGGTCTACGCCCATAGGAGCAGTCTTGAGGATGGAGATTGGCATGATGACATCCCAGGGTAGGACTGTAAACAGGCAACCCAGTGCCTGTTACGTGCGGACTAGATGAATGTTGATGGTACCTGTAGTCACAGTGGATCTGATTACTGTAATGATATAGAGGGATAAGCCACAGGAAAAACCTATTTATGTCGGTGTAAACTGTTGGGGTCGGGGTATTATATTATATGTGAGCTGTTACTGTCCACAAACTTGCAGGAGAGTTTAGGCAACATTATGTGTACTTCACGTGTTTTTTAAGGATCTACCGTAAAAACTTTCTGATAAGCCCAAGAGGATAAACAGCCGATGAACCTACCTCCAGTACAAGCCGAGCCTCCACTCTGTGAAGTTTGATATACCGTATTCGACATAATAAGCGCCCTGGGTGCTTATACAGTTATTTTTATGGCGTTTTAAGTACTTAAGAGTTTAATTGTCTCCAAAACCCGGAAATTTGAGCCTTTGTTCTAGTCAGAAAATGCACCAAAAAGGACAGGGGCGCTCATCAGGGGGAGCGCGCTTATAACCTTGAATACGGCAAGCCGATTTAATAAAACCTGCCTGAACAGAGCCCCCCCCCTCCCCCCTTATTTTAAGAAAATGATACAGGCCGAATTAGTTCTCAGATGCCAAGATACCTCAGATGCCAAGATTCATTGAGATCAACAGAGAGAGGTCTTCTGAAAGTCTTATGTTTTTTACAAGGAATAATAATACTTGTTCTAGGTAACTGTTTACCCGTCTTTAACACAATCCTTCCCCTTGTATACTTGCAGGCGACGTCCACAGATGCCATCTCTATCGTACACGTGTTGGCGGACCGGGTGGCGCAGTCTCTACTGTTCCGCTCTCCCGTCTTCCGCCCGCAGGTTAATATCAAGGTAAGTAGAACATGTACCTCCCCTTTCACAAATATAGAAACCATTTCAATCAGAAATCGCCGCCCTTAGGCTCCAATGTTAGATAATATGATTTCGTTCAAACAAAAAAGGGAAAGTTTTGTTCTGGGGAATGGACATCTTTGATATTCAAGACAGCAGAGTGATATGTCCGTTTGTCATTATGATTGAAGAAAGCAGCACTAGTGAATAATTCGGGGGTCAAGCGTTCATTTGTTATGCCAACACTGTGGGGTTGCAGAGTTGATACTTTCCCAAATGTCTTCCATGATGCACCGATGTGTTGCTGCATCGTGACGACAAGTAGACATGAAGCCTGGAGGCATCATGCTGCCCTTAGAGGGTTAAGTCTGCCATGTAAGTTACAAGACAAGTCCTGCCCGACAGTAATATAATAGCCAGGTCTGTTTTCAGACCGTAGGCACTTCTGGTTTTTATTTGGATACCTTCCTTTATATGTGTGTTATGAATCAATGGGCAGAATTCCTAATGCTTGTTCTGTTTGAGAAAACAGGTTTCCAAAATCTAAATATTATGTTGAATAACCTGGCTTGCATTATGCTAGTCTATTTCTACTGCCAAATACAAAGCCTTGACTTGGTTTCGGCCAGGTTTGAAAACAGAGGAAAAAAATCCACGACTCAAGATCTATCCCCAATTCCTCCACAGAGGTGCCATACATTTCACAAACTCAGAAACATAATAGGCCCCGTGACAGTTGGAGACCATCACGATTTGTAATACAATGTACGCCTGTCAGATCAAATACTCACATCTGATATCATATACAAGGCTAAAGGTGTTACAGATCAGATGCTGTATGGAAGTCATTACATTTCTGTGTTTCCACACCCAGGTTTTCACCACACAACATTCCCGTGGGAGATCGACATTGTTCTGTTCCCCAAATAGTGAAATCTCTTTTGCCCTTAGATTTGCTGTCAATAAGTGAACTGACGTTTAGGTATTAATTTATCGAACTAATCATTTAAGATTCTGTTATTTATTACAGATTGACTTGGTGACGAGTGTGGAGACGTTATACAAGTTTGTCGACCAGCACCGACTACCGACCGAGCTGGGAGGCAAAGGCCGACATCCGCACCGAGACTGGGTTATATTCAGACGGGTAAGTTACTCACAACTTCATAATGAGCTGATTTTAATAGTGTGATATTTACTCATAAGTCCATAGCTCCAAGCTTCATCTCTTTAGTTAGCTGTTGGTCCACTAGGGGGAAGCACTGCACAGGGTTGAGAGGCCGTGCCAAGTCCATCCAACGTTGGTGTATGTTACATATATACTAGGATGGTAGACAACTACGTGTGTGAAAGCAGTGTTCACAATTGCGTTTAAATATCCCAGTCCTTTGATGACCAGTTCTTAAACTTACAGTAAAGGTTACACTACATGTATGTATCTCTAATATTTACACCCATTACTTCCAGTTGGTAGACCCTTTAATGATGCGGTGTCGAGCGGGGGCCCAACACCTAGTGTCGGTGCTAGCTGAGCTGGCCACATCAGACACGAACCCACGGACGGTGACCGAGGCCCGGTGCCACCTGGCGTCCCACGACCGGCTCGTGGGGGCCGCCCTGGAGGACCCCGGCCTCCAGGGTCTGAGACAGGACGGTGTACAGGTGTTGGACAGGTGTCGGCACATGGAGGAGGCACTCAGAGGGTCTGATGACTACAGGTAAGGGTATAAGGGTACAGGGGGGGGGGGGCACTCAGGGGGTCTGATGACTACAGGTAAGGGTATAAGGGTACAGGGGGGGGGGGGGGCACTCAGGGGGTCTGATGACTACAGGTAAGGGTATAAGGGTACAGGGGGGGGGCACTCAGAGGGTCTGATGACTACAGGTAAGGGTATAAGGGTACAAGGGGGGGGGGGCACTCAGGGGGTCTGATGACTACAGGTAAGGCAAGGGAATTTTCACAGATTTAAATTAATGTAATTCAAGGTCCCCACTTGTCACTTGTCAAGGAATCTAATGAAATAAAGTATTGTCATGGAAAGTCAGGGAAAATATGTTGTTATCGAAGATGGTGATCTTCGGTCATGAAAAGCCAAGGAAAGTCTGGGAATTTCAATCTGAAAATTTTGTGGAAACCCTGAGTAGCTCAATAAATTAATTATGCGGCTAGGGCGATATTAATACTGATTACAATAGGTCTATTTTCTATTTTCCCAAGACACTGCTGGAATAGATTTATGTACGGTAAGTAGTTCAAACAGGTTTTTCTTACAAATGATTATACTTTACAATATGTGAGTAGCTCATGCTGTGTGTTTGGTTCTGCAGGGAGACACTAGAGGGGGCGGCCTTACTGCTGGACCAGGTGGAGGAGGCAGTACAGCGGTTAGTTCAGCTCTCTGACACCAGGAGGCAGCGGCTACAGCAGTGTCTACAACTCCGGCTGTTTGAGGAACAAGCCTCTCAGGTGAGTGCTGATTTAACCCTAAGGACCTTTAAGGACAGGTGTCACTAAAATATTACATTTGTCGTCATGATGCACCAATGCAGCCCCGGCGAGTGACTGGCCGGTGCTGTATTGGTGCACCATGATGACCCTATGGGAGTGTCTCAACCCCGAGGAGTCGGCATGATGCTTGAATGTAGCACTGGCGAGTTACTCACCAGGGCTGCGTTCATGCATTATGCCGACCAAGGGCTTGAGTTATTAAGACATTATGTTGTCCTTAAAGAGTTAAGGGCAGCATGGCGCTTTGATGTTCTGACTGTGCCCTTTGTCGTCATCATGTGAGAGTGCAGGGCTGGCTCACCAGTGGTGCATTCATGCAGCATGCTGATTCTATGATACACACCCGAAGGGATGGCGTGATGCATGTATCTTCTCTTGAGGGCTGCTTTTATGCATTATGATGACAAAAGACATAGCACATTGAAGCAATATGCAGGCCTTAACCCTTTAAGGACAGCATGATGTAATTCTGTATTGGTCATAGAGAGACCAGAAGATGAGAAAGATTATTGGCTTATCTATACAAACTTATTTTGTTACCTAAAACATATTCATGCTGACTTCACATTTATACCCCTAAACTGTACATCTCTGCCCAAACTAGTGGCCTATGGTTCATACCAGCAGCATACTACATGGGATTGTAAATAATGGAAGGTAAACAATGTCACGCAAGCCTCCAAAAAGTGTCCTGTGAATTACGGCCAACTCGAGTGTAGATCAGAGGTCAACGGTCAAGGTCAAAGCAGACGCTTGGGCGGCAGCCATTTTGTAGACGTTCTGACCACACAAAGTTCTAAATATATAGCACAGAGTCTCTCTGTGACGTATGTTACCATAGTAACAGCAAACTGAGCTCTCCAAGCAGGTGTCTTACTTTGTAAACACCAGCTGATTACATATGTGTCGGCCATTGACCTAGGATTTGAGTCTGAGTCTCTCAAAATATACCACTTTTGTCTCCTGTAGCTTTCAGTAGCTTGTTTTGCACTAAGGATTAGAGGTGTGCAGAAAGTGCGACTAACCAGGTTACCCCCCCCCCCCCCCCCGATGAATACTACACTAAATAAGCAGTGATCATGAGTGAAGAATACGCCATGAACTCTTTTAGGGAGTGGGGGGGGGGGGGGCGGGGGTAATCGGCCGTTGGATCCTCTTAGTATTCTTTGCTCTTTGAGATAAAGTGAGTGAAAATGTCGTCTGCTATCCACATCTGGGTTTACGACTGAGTACATTATAACACTGGGTACATTATAACACTGGGTACATTATAACACTGGGTACATTATAACAACAGGAAGTGTCGACACCTACCAGTTACACCCTGCAGCCTGAGTCTTTAACCCTTTAAGGGTGTCACCGTGCTTTAATGTACTATACCCTTTGTTGTCATGATGCATACATGCAGCTCTGGTGAGTTAATCAAGCATCATGCCGACCCTACAGGGTTGTGCGGGTCGGCATGATGTCGATGAGTTACTCGCCGCCACTGCATTGGTGCATCAAGACAAATGTCGCTTTAAGATGTTAGGTCGACCTTGAAGGGTTAAGTAGGGATAAAGGTCAAGGTGTGGAGGTCTTCTCTGTCACTGACGAGGTTGGATTGTAATAGGCATGAAAGGCCCCAGAACCACTGATCGCCGTCCTCCCAAAGTGGAGGGATTGACAGACCTTTTGTCGCCTTATCATGATCCCCCAACATCTCCCAGCTCTATCATAGACTATGTACTGACAGGTTGGGTGGGGAGGTGGTTAGCAGATTTTAACTCAAGGTTGGGCTTTTTTTTAGAGAACTGAGCAATCACAGGTCATCTGTGTCATGGCTCTTTTCATAATTTGGCGAGAATAAACTTTGCTAGATTGCATCTGGAGACCATTCCCCGACCCACACAAATCAACTCAGACCGCAGACTCACCTCGGGCTAAATAGAATATACCATAAAACCTTTGTTATAATATTTATAGAATGTGTGTTTCAGATTATATGGTTAGAAAATGTGATGAGTTTTGCAGGGACTGGATAATATTTTATCAATAAATCATGGATCTTCGTTTAAGCTCTTAAATTACCAGGAACATAGTGATATATAAATGTGTTCATCCTTGCCAGGAGTTTGGAAAATGCCTTAAAATATCCAGCAGCCCTAAATTGCATTGGTAAGGTCTGAAACACCTTTTTCCTACCTTAGTATTAAATAATGACAGAAATAGTGGGAGTGCGAAATACCAAAGCTAATCGTGTCTGTCATCCCAAAGTGAGGGGTTGAGAGACCTTTTTGTCGCGTTATCTTAATGTGACCATCTCCCCAGGCCTGCCAGGCCTACGTGCCTCCAGACAGTCAGAGTCAAAACCAATGGTCTCTATCGTCAACTGGGGAACTTTAAGTTGAATTGAGGAATATGGTAGGCAATGCCATTCTCTCCATGGTAGACAATATCATTTTCTCAAGAAAGAAATGTATACAGGGATGAACGTTTTCAATTGTTTCCCTGATTCAAGTTTCTTTTGTATGTTGCGAAGACCTGTTATTATCTATAGAAGATCTATTATATTCAGGGGCCTCTATGAGAACATTTCAAGTTGTTTTTAGCTTGGTCACTTTCATCCCTGTGTATAGGGGATATTAGTGGATTGCACTAGCTTTTTGTCGTCATGATACATGATTGCGGCCCTTGTCAGTAACTTGCCAGGGCTGCATCCATGGACCAATGCAGTGGAGGAGTGTTACTCGCCTGCATCATGGTGCATCATGTCGACAAATGAACATGAACCTTTAGAACAAAGGACATAGCACATTAGTGGAAAACTACCTTTTTTCTCAAAATTGCAAAGATGAAATGCCTCCTTTCTAAAATTGTCTTTGTGTTCAGAGACAAAGGAGTTATATTTATATCTGATTGTGAATAAAAAGAGACTGGTACGGTAGTATAAAGGAAACAGTAAATCTCTGGCAGTGTCTACTATAGTTTCTGCAATAAGGGCCTTGACGGGGGTTCCCATATATATACATGTACACCCACATTGGGGGGTAGTCCTGGTAACAACAAGCGGTTTGTGATGACTTACCACAATTGACAATCGGGGAAAGGGGATGAAAAGGGTCTCTGTCTTGGATATAATTGTTTTGGAGTTATTAGTATGACTCAGTATGCGAATACCCCCTAGAGAGGGTTGAAAGGTATGAGGAGGTGGGAGGGGGTGGGCTCTTTAGCCCTTTAAGTGCCGCAGAGTGCTTTTACATGCTATGTCCTTGGTCGTCATGATTCATTCATGCAGCCCTGTGAAATCTACTCTGCCAGGGCTGCATTCATGCATCGTGCCGACGTATTAACCCCGAATGATCAGCATGATACTTGAATGCAGCACTAGCAAGTTACTAACCAGGGCTGCATTCATGCATCAAGACAACAGCGGCACAGTACATTAAGACAGCATGCAGCTCTTAAGGGGTTCACCATGAGGGTAAGGACGTACCGTAACGTTACAGTAAACACTGGGACCCACCAGGGTACACGCCTGGAACCTGCACCCAGTTCTACGTACCCGTATGTAGGTCAGCCACCACGTGACCAGGGCGGGATTTATTATGATTTCTGTAAGAAGCGGAGGACAGAAGAAACAAGGCCCTCCTCCCGAGTCTGAACTCAACAGGCGCGTCCTTCTTTTTGATACTCTTTTATAAGGGGTGTATAGTGCTTTAATGCTTTAATATGCATTATGCCCTAGCTTGGTCGTCTATAGTTATATACAGAAATACCCACAAATTGACCTTAAAATGCACCAAATCGTGTCAAATTTTTTGAAATTCGCCCTTGGGGGGCTATGCACCCGAACTCCCAATATATTTTTCAGTGTGTTGCTTTTTAACGCTCGGAATCGCGCTCCCTTCTGAACTTCATTTGTTCCGGCCGCGGCCCCACCAAAGTCAAGTTGCTTCCGACACCCCTGACCAGTGCTGCATCACGCCGACCTTTTGTGAGTGTATCAGGCCGGTAGGGTTGGCATGATGCTTGCATGCAGCACAAGCTCCACGGATGGGGATGCTTAAAGGCAGCTCTAATAATAATTTGGCTACAAAGACTTAAATAATTCAGTAAGTAATATCAAACAAAATGACCATATAACGTATGTTAATGCCACGCTGATGTTTGAATGGCAATTCTCTGAGCCAGGCTTAGCCCCTATGTATCTAGATCCGCCCCCACCCCACATAGCATGGAGACGACACCCTCAGAGAGGACCCCCTTTCAGCAGACACACGGTGACAAATGAGTGAGACTTCATATAAAAATGTAACATGTCCAGGCCAGGTGCGTCCCTGTGTTCCCCGATTACCATGTCTGTAACCAGGGTCTAACCCTTTATGGGTAGCTGAGGGTTTTAAATTAATGGGTTATGATGCATGAATGCAGCCCGGGCGAATCTACTTGCCAGGACTGCATTCATGCATCATGACCATCCGTTGGTAGTGCATTGATCAATCCAGCATGGTCCTCATGATTGCCTCGCCAGGGCTGCATTCATGCATGATTACCACAAAGGGCAAAGTACATTAAAGCACTATGCGGCCCTTAAAGGACTACGTGGGTACAGTGCCCTTATTGTATGAACGTCACTGTATGTAGCCTGGGGCTTAGTTCACGTCCACACAACCAGGGGGCTTACTATAGATATACAGTTTTACAACTACTATATCGACTACATTCTAGTACTAGTAGATAGTTTAACACCTCACTATGTGAGTTTATGGTAGTCTCCTTACTCACTCCCCACAGAAACAATCATAAGGATCATAAAGCGGTAACACCTCCTGAATATGGAAAGTGTACCTGGCATGAAACTACTGTGATATATTGAACGTGTCAGCTACTCTTTTTATATATTGCACATGTAAAATATGGAGTTGGGAAACAAAAGGTTCACTTGAGTCTCAGTGAGGTCAGTTTATTTTATGAGATCCTGAATAAAAATGTAAAAAAACATAGTTCAGGAGCAAATACATGGGGAACCGGCCCTCCTTTATTGGGGCGGGTGTGGGGAGGGGAGAGATATTTCTAGTGATTGATTTTGACTGAGCGGTGCGACGCTTTTCACCTATTACCCCTACCCTATTTTATAAATTCCTTAGTGCTCCCCTACGTCTCTACAGTCAGAGGGAGGGTAACACCATGACGACACATGACCACTGCTAGATGACAGTACGACAGACATATTCTTTCAGCTACAGTTAAACTATAAAAAGGCTGAAAGGCGCTCTAATCAGCCGAGACAGCTTTTGATTCTGCCAACATTTATAAGTGCACAAATACTGATAGTTTTCCCAGAAAATATAGAAATATGGGGTCAGACAAAAAGCAGTGGAATACCACGATATACGCCCATCTCCTTGTTTGGTACAGGGGTACCACTTTGTTCAGCGTGGAGAGAGGAATGCCTGCTGTGTTGTTAGAGTTCTGATTATGTTGGCATCACCCCAGACAGAGGATGGGTGTAGTCTAGGGAATACTCATTCAAGTTACATGCTGTCAAGTAAGGTCTAGTTAAGACAAGCGCCATTTTGGTTTCTGGTGCCAAAATTACCATGATGGCCAGTAAAGCGCCGAGTCTTAAATAAGGTAAGGGCTTGAATAAACGCCGGAGGTTGAGAGCAGCCTATTGAGAGGTATTGAAAAACAAACTTGATGCCTGCCGCTAAATCTATAGCCTCAGGACCCTTCCCTTGCTGTGGGTCCGGACTGGACTGGTCTGGGTATGAACCATGTTATAACATGGTCACAAGGACATTATCAGTCACATCCTCCCCCCGTTAAGGACCG
Source organism: Harmothoe impar (assembly GCA_947462335.1). Classification (NCBI taxonomy): domain Eukaryota; kingdom Metazoa; phylum Annelida; class Polychaeta; order Phyllodocida; family Polynoidae; genus Harmothoe; species Harmothoe impar. The sequence continues at coordinate 57,511,213 of OX381712.1, read as the reverse complement.
CATATTGCTTTGGTGCATCAAGCTCTTCATCGTCATGATACATGAATGCAGCCCTGTTAATTAAGTAACTTGCCATTGCTGTATTCAAGCACCATACTAACCCCACGAGCCTGATGCACTCTCGAAAGATTGGCATGAATACCTCATGACGACAAAGGACATATCACATTAAAGCACTATGCAACCCTTAAAGGGTTAACTAGAAAATGTCCCAGGTCAGGTGGTTTGTATGAGTTATAGTCTAGACGTTCAGTGGGGACAGTGGGTGTAACCTCCCTCAGAATAACATAAGGATCTGCCACCTTGGTCATGAAGACATAAAGGTTCTTCAATATATTATACACTTGTTATGGTTATAAAAGGCTACAATGTAGCAGGGGAGTAGCTCTATCAGAATAATGTGTGGGAGGAGGGGTGGTAAGACAAAGGCACATAACAATGATCAAAAAGTCAGTAGAACCAATAAATCATAATCTTTTTTGCATTAGAGCTGGTGAAATGGCATCTACTGCAAGATAGATTCTATCCAATTATTTTAACTCTAGATCCTCAATTCCTGAATTTTAATTTCATGAATAGACAAAGGAAAGTGCTAGCATGCAGCATGTGAGGAATCTTGAACAGGTTGCTGCAATGTAGTGCAGTAGATAGTGCATAAACATTGGCACTTCCGGCGGAAAGCATGAAAGTCGGCCCATAGCACCTTCTCAATGTGCTGAATCCATTTCTAAGTGGAAACATCATTTTTGAAAAATGTTTCTACTTGGAAAATTGATTCAAAATAAAAAAGTAGAAAATGTTTTTTTTTAATCACATTAAAATCGCCATGATTTTAACATATCAGGAAAAGGTGTACACACACTTGAAATCACTCCTTCCCATCCATGTTAATCATATAGAGTCCAAATTAGTAATGACTCTCTTTCCAACTCTCTTTCTGAATGGAGTCAGTGCCTGACTCCCTTTAAAAAGGGAGCTCTATGACTCTTATGCATGTCCTGGTTTTGCTTCCAATAGGCATTTAAAATAACTGCTACCCTCTAATGTTAATTATATAGTCCAAATTATCAATGACTCTCTTTCTGACTCTTTCTAAATGGAGTCAATGTCTGACTCCCTTTAGAAAAGGAGCTATGTGATTCCCTTATCTGAGCCCTGGTTTTGGTACCTGAGTCCCTACAGAATTACTACTACCCACCCATATAGATCATATAGAGTAAATTTAGCAACGAATCTCTTTCTGACTCTCTCTCTCTGTATGGAGTCAGTGCCTGACTTCCTCTAGAAAGGGAGTTATGTGACTCCCTTATGCAATCCCTGGTTTTGCCTCCAATCTGCATCTAAGATTACGCTTACCACCGATGTTAATAATATAGAGTCCAAATTTCAATGGCTCTCTTTCTGACTCTTTCTGATGGAGTCAATACCTGACTCCCTGTATAAATGGAGCTATGTGACTCCCTTATGTAAACCCTGGACCCAGTTCACAAGCACCGAGATCACTGCTTTAAGTTACTTATTCTTGAACTATCTTAAGCAAATTAGCTAATTTCAGTTCATAAGCAAATGCTAAGTTACTTAATTAGCTTGCAGCTTAAGTCACCTCCATTAGGTGACTTAATGTTAAGCTAATTAGTTAAGATCATTTTATCTTCCCATGTATATCACTGATAAGCTACAATCTGACACTAACATCATCATATATAATGATTTTAGGTCATATTCTACCATTTTACCCTAAATACATAATAGTACTTGTCCATTGTGTGGTAATACTAGCCTTCTGTAATCACCATCACAATTAGTTGCTGGCATAGCTCAGATTGTGTACTATTAAGTGACTTAGCAACTGCATGCATCACACATTGTTGGTTACAGTACTATTCTTGTAGCTACAGCTATGATGGAATTGTGCATTAACATGAATTATGCATGAATTAGCATGTATGGGACATTGAGGACTCCTGCAATTAGACAGCATATCACTTACCATGAAATTGAATAGGCTTATATGACAGAAGAGGGTCATGCAGTGTTATAATCTTTGGAATAGTGTTGGCCATGTGATGTTAGTCCCATTTATAATGCTATCCATTGCTATCCATGGATTGAAAACATAGCATTATTTGTTAGGTAGTTATCCATAATATGTTTTTGTTAGATGTTAGCCTGAATATAGATGAATATAATCCTGAGACTTTGTGTAACTTATGTCTATTCCTGTACTGATAGGTCACTGGATAATGGTAGATAGCTGCTTAGTATAAGAATATGTCCACTTAAATCATTGTAGCAATCACTGTCTTTGGCTACCAAAATTATGACTAATGACAAACTAAATCATTTTCATGTTTTTTTTATGGTTAATATGTCCAATTTGCCATGAATAGTATTGTACATGCATAGTTTACTTTGATTTTAAGTGACTTAAAGAAGTGACTTAGTGAACACACTTAGCCAGTGCTTGTGAACTCAGCATTAAGTCAATTAAATTAAGTGACTTCTTTTAGTGACTTAAATCTACAATTTAGCTAGTTTGCTTGTGATAGAAAACCTCGTTGGAGCTGTAGCATTTGCTGGAAAACCCCCAAGGAGTTCTTTTTCATACCTTAGACTCTGTTCTGACTGGTTTAAGGATAAAGCCATGTTCTTCCACTCTACTGACCATTAGCAGCCAGATACTTATTATAATCACACTGCACTGTCCTGAATATTCCCACCTGTGCTGAATGAACCCCTCCCTTCTAATCTACACAGAGAACATTAGGCAACTCTATGGGTACCTAAAAGGAAGCCATGCCTCCCCTCACCCCCTTTGGACCCTGCCTGACACCTTTTCAATAGCACTGACTCTTTTTTAGTCAGTGCAAACTGAGTCAAAGTCAGCTGAGGGGGGTTAGTGGTGGCCTGGCAGGATTCCCAAAGAGTCATGGTAGGATAACAAAGTTAGGGCGTTTAGACATAATTATGATTAATTGGGGAGTAAGTCCACCCCCCCCCCCCCCCCCCACCAACAACACCACTTCGACCCTTACACAACTATCCACATCATCCCTGATTGGACATTCAAAAGTTGGCATCCTTGCTAACAGGAGCATATATACACAATGGGGTTACAACTGCAATTCAACATAACGTGAGTACATTTGTAATAAATACTGGTTGGTATATTTAAAGTCTCTCGCAAAGGACAGGCACACAACACCATTTACACCTGTGCAGGGGAAGTGATGGTGATCGAATCTATGAAGTGGTGAGGGTAGAAGGCATGCCCCTACACTTTTTACCAAGGCAATGGTTCTTTTACATCCAACACTACATAGGCATAGTGTGAGATGGATAGTCATTTGGTATGCTGTATGTCATTCACAGCAGGGGAGAGTGTTAGGCTAGATATAGTCTCAAAACTGCGAGATAGTCTCAAAAGCCTGACAGATAGTCTCAAACTGCAAAGTCTCAAAATGCTATACTTTTAAGGATTATAATAAGCATGCTTATTAAGACAGATACTATGGAAAGAGAATTGGATATTGTTACCATTCATGAATATGCAAGTCCATACTATGGATGAGTCCCTATATGTATGTGTATACAGGGATTTCCCAGCCTAGCTTATGGACATCCCCCTCCTAACCTGGTTAGCTTAGGACGGGGGGGGGGGGGCATCTGAGTGAGTGCAGGATTTATATCCTCATACCCAAAACAGCTACTCTTGATAAAGGGATCTGAGGTTTAATGACTCCTTTTTCATTGGGAGTCGATGTGCCTAAAGGGCATCAGATATGACAATAAGACCTGGGCTCCCTTTGTAAAGGAAGTCATAAAAGAGAGACATTTTGAGGTCAAAACCAGGGCTCCCTTAAGGGAGTGAAATGACTCCCTTTCAGGCACTAGATAGAGAGTTAGAATGGAGTCATGAAGTGTAATCACTCTGAAGGCAGGCCAGGGCTCTCTTATGACGCCCTTAGTTTTCTGTTTTCTCTTCCCACCCATAAAAAAATTTGTAATTAGCTATGTCCATTTGCTGAGCAAAGGTAATGTAGGTGATTCTGGGAGACTCTTAAAAGGGAGTCACATAACCCATTTTCTATAGGGGAGTCAGGCATTGACTCTCTTAGAAGGTGTGTCATTGGACTCTATACAATTAACATCTGTGGGTGGCAGTCATTTTGGAAAGATTGGAAGAAAAACCAGGGCTCGCATAAGTGAATCAAATACCTTCATTTCTAAAGGGAGTCAGGCAGTGACTCCATCCAAAAAGGGAGTCACTGCTAATTTGAACTCTATATGCGTTATATGGGTGGGTATTCCGGAGGTATTTTGGTGGCAGATTCACAAGGGATTTTGAAGCAAAAACCAGGGCTCACATAAGGGAGTCACATAGCCCATTTTCTAAAGGGAGTCAGGTATTGACTCCATTCAGTAAGAGTCAGAAAGACAGTCATTCATAATTTGGACACCATATAATTAACATTGGAGGTTACAGTAATTTTGGACGCAATTTAGAGGAAAAACCAGGGCCAACATAAGGGAGTCATATAGCTCCCTTTTTAAAGGTAGTCAGGCAGTGACTCCCATCAGAAAGGGAGTCAGAAAGAGAGTCATTGCTAATTTGGACTCTATAATGATTACAATGGAGGGGTAGCAGTAATCTAAAGTGTGTGTACACCATTTTCTGTTCCATTAGAATCATGGCGATTTTAATATGATAAAAAAAAAACATTTTTTACTTTTTTATTTCAGACTCAATTTACAAGTAGAAACAATTTTCAAAAATGATGTTTCCACTTGGAAACGGATTCAGCACATAAAAACACCCTTATAGGCAAATTTGCATGCTTTCCGCCACAAGTGCCAATGTTGGTCAAAATCACTGCTCTATCTATTCTACTAATGTGTTCCCACGTATTTCAACGCTATATATAACTGTAATATATGTGGAGGACAGCTACTTTAGACACCCAGTTGTGAACTACTTCTAAGCCGCTGGAACTCAGGGCATGTCACGGCCTTGTGCAGAGCACTATAGTTAAGGTGGCGGCTGCAGAAAGTGTAAACACCCACACTTCTTTACTTGTAAACAAAAACATCTAGTCAAAAAGGGTTCAGAGAAGATCCAAAACTGTGAGAGTGTGATGTTCAGGCCAGGCCGACGTTAGCCTCACTCTCCAAACATATTCTTTGGGTTCCAATTATCGTGTTAGGATATGGTATATCATATGTGCTTGGAGAGTGACTCCCATTGTTTTGTCGTCTGCTCAGTTAGTACCGCCAGGCGACATGAGAGGGCGCCCCCGTCAAATCTCGTGAGTTGCGAGACTTGGGCTGGTTCCCTGCATGACCTTTTATCATTGACGGGATTCACGTCAGAAACAAGCAGACGTTCACAGGGAGCCTCGCTTTGGGACGAGCTGCTCTGCACCTGGTGGTAAATGTGGGAACTATGTCTGACGTTTTTGAGTTTTTTAATATACACACGGACAAAACATTTTAAACGATGAACTTCCTAATGATAAATGAAGACAACCTGTTGACTTAGTTAGGTTTTCTTTTTCCTGACGAGCTTGACGATATAGCCCAGCACAACTGGCGATGGTTTGGACCTCATCCCCACCCCATTTTGGGTTGACTTTAATAGCCAGATAAAAGAAATATATTTGGATCGGCTGAAACTCCTTTCACTACAATATAAGTATTTCTCAAGCATCTGCAATGATTGATCAATACGTGAATCAAGGAAATAGTGGCACTGTATGAGGCTATTTAAACATTTAACGAAGGTTTCTATCTGTAAACGGTTGATTTAAATTGACATGTTTAGCTTAAATGATTGAGTATTAGAGCTCAAGGCCCAAGATGTGGGCAGTGTCCATCAAGTGTTGACCAGCTGGTGCGTCAACAATCCTCCACCACCAGGGTCGCTGGGTGCACGGTGAGGGATTATTAGTAGTAGGAGGTTGGAATGCATAGAATGGCTGTGAGGTCCGTCTTAATGAAAGTCTTACCCATTTAAGGGCAGCATGATGCCTTAATACATCATACCCCTGGTCGTCATGATGCGTGAATGCATTGCTCCATTCAAGCATCGTGCATCATGCCGACCCTACAGGGTTCAGACACCCCTGAAGGGTCGGCATGATACACCAATACAGCACTGGTGAGTTACTCGCCGGGGCTGCAATGGTGCATCGTGACGACAAATGTCATCTTTTAGCGACATCCATCCTTAAAGGGTTAATTAGATGAGACGGAGACAATGATCTGTACACAAACACCTTACCAGGAAGCAGGACAATCAGGTCCTCACCTCTACAGTTAATAGTGCTGATTAAACCTTTAAGGATGGATGTCGCTTAAAAATGACATTTGTCATGATGATGCACCAATGCAGCCCCGGCGATTAACTCACCAGTGCTACATTGGTGTATTATGATGACCCTACGGGAGTGTCACAACACCATAGGATCGGCACGATGCTTGACTGCTGCACTGGCGAGTTACTCGCCATGGTTGCATTCATGCATAATGACAGCCAAGGACATGATACATAAAGACATTATGCCGTCCTTAAAGGGTTGAGCAAGCAACAAATGTACATAACAACAGAGGGATGACTGGATATTGAGTTATGAATTAACCCTATAAGGGCAGCCTGATGTCTCAAGACTCTAGTCTAGACTCTAGTCTCAAGACTCAAGATTCTAGTCATGATACAACAACACGGTGAGCAACTCGCTGACCATGCATTAGTGCGACATGTTGATCCTACAGGATTGTAAGGACGGCATGATGTCTGAATGTCGGCCTGGGGAGTCACTCACATTAATGATAAGGTACTGGTTCAGTTCTTCATCTCCACGAAGGAAACATAATATAACCAGAAACAGAGTCTGTGAAATGTTAGTCAGTGACCACCATCCCAGACATATCTGTTCGGGGGATGGACACTCTATCTATTGAGAAGACAGGGCACATTGCAGCGAGACATGATAGACGATGTATTGTAGAGAGTAGCTATATTGTTGAGTTTTGACATCCTGACAGTTGAATAACTAATATTACACCATTGGCAGTAGACTGCAATGTGTCTAGAAATGACAATGTGATTGATGTATTTCCATTGTCAGTGGAGGAGAACAGGCTTAATAAATACATGTTGCTCTGGACGCTGTCATGTGCTGTCATGGATTGTTAGTTTATTAAGGCATTTAAAACAAACAACGTTATTGACCCCAGTACATGCATTGACCCTTGTAGCACTGAAAACAAGAATCGACCATTAGCCCTTGAAGGGGAGCATTTTGATTTGATGCTCTCTGACATTCGTTGGTGCATGAATGTAGTCCTTGTGAGTAACTCGCTAGCGCAGTATTCATACACCATGCCGAACCTACAGGGTTGATGTATCAATGCAGCGCGGCGAGTTACTCGCTGGTGCTGTATTTGGTACTGTAACAAGTAAGAGATCATTCGGCGCTTAAGTAAGGAGTTAAAGAACAAGCTCTATGCCTACAACTGCATGGACATACCGACAGTGCTGGGGAGTGGGCAGCTCTGTAGTTACAGTATGTCATGGCCAACCACTGTATCAATCTTCTTGTATATCCTTTCTACACGTGAGCTGGGTCAGCTTGGGATGGGTACACCGCAACAGACCCCCAGTCATGCCCTCTGGTGACTGTACAGAGAACTGCAAGTGGACGTACATACAATGACGTACATGCCCGAGACGTGACGTGTATGTTGTCACACAGAAGTCACCACCAGCCTCCCAGGGTTAACCTTGATTTGACCTTGGCTTGACCTTGGGCCTTGTTTGACCTTGAGAGGACGTACATGCACGGCCTGGCTAGTTCCGGAAGTGACATACGTCCACAGTGTAGGACACTACGGGTACAAGCAGAACGGAGGTACCGACAAGAATGACGTCATGGCCATACATAGTACCTGTATAATTCTAGGAAGTCTTTTTATCTGGTTTGGGGGGAAATTGTGACATCCATGAATAAAGTACTGTAGGCCTACTATCAGGAGCCTCCAGGTGCAGAGTGTACCTTTATCATTGTACACCGTATATGAAGGATGCTTTGGGAAATCTCAGTATTATTGACTTTTGTGTATTTGACTTGTATATCTATGACTAACGTGTCACCCTACCTACATCATATAAGTATCTGATGTGACTGTGGGACCTTTAGCAGTTTAGCCAAAATGTAAAGGTATATCTTACGTAATTATCTGCAGCAAATAATTTGACCAAATGTAAGGCGATGCTACTTATCTTTCGGACAAGAGGAACAATATTATGTTGGGTAGTTCCACTAGGAACACGTACAGTACTGCAACCCATAAGAATGAATCAGTTGTGAATAGTTCCTTACTGCTCGTTACTGAAACTAAATAGTTACAATTTTTAGCGCATGCTTTCAATCATATTGTCAGATATTAACCCTTTACGGACGGCATAGTGTTTAAAATCACTATGCGGTATAGTATCCCCTTTTTGTTGTCATGATGCATGAATGCAGCACTGGCGATTAAATCATCGCATTCATGCCAACCTCACTCGATGCTCTCTCGGAGAGTTGGTACCAATGCAGGGCCGGCGCTTTATTCGCCCAACCTGTACAGTTTCATCTGGACAGCATATAAACATCCTACTTTAAAGGGTTAATGACATCTTATGTATAACTATGGTACATAGATAGTTAACATTAACGATGCGTCCACGTGGCGGGGGGGGGGGGGGTGGTGAGTCATCCCGCCCCGGGCACCTCGGGAACAGGCGGCAACCGTTTAGTGGACACGCCACATAAAAGCAAAAACTGCTTATCATTATTATAGCCGATGGTACAATAACCAATACTCCTTACCTACTTCGCGCTGAAGCTATAGCTCTTATGCTGCTTCCGATATTAAGTCTAGAGCTGCAGAGGGAACGTTCACAAAATGACTTCAGCTTAGGGGTAGCTCTAGGGTCTTTGGATTTCGTGACGAAACTTGATACCGTACATGTATATGTACATACATTTCTACAGACTTATTATCCCAAAAAAGTGACAGGGGATGTTGGGGGCGGGAGGCGGGTGCCTTGAAAATGAGAATGTAGGACGTCCAGGATCATGGTGTGTTCTGATCCCAAAGAAGGGTGTACCTCCAGCATACAGTAGGCCTACACTGTCAGAAGTAAGTGTAGCTGCAAAGTGAGTTATACTGTAGATTTACAGCATAAAGGGACATTTGTTTTTTATACTGTAAATCTGCAGTATAAATCACTGTGTAGCTACACTTACTTCTGATAATGTACAATCAACCCTCACTACCGCGAACATTTACTTCCTTGGATCCCTCACTTCCTCAGACCGTTGCTTGAGAACAGCCCTTATATGTTAATTCCTCGAATAATTTGCTTCCTCGGACATTTTTCCTGGCATTTGCCAAATTTGAGGAAGTGAGGGCTGACTGTATTATTTATTGCACTGACAGACTCATTACCTAAGGTAGACCAAACACTGTGATTCTTCATGTCGTGGAGATCTTTGTCTCAAAGGGGAGGCCATCAGACATGGGTACACTGTACGTCTTTTCCCGGTGGAACACTGGTGGAAAATGGGTGAGCTAATTTTCACTATGGCTGGAATAAAAAGCTCATCAATCATGATTTCAGTGGTAACCTTCATGGACTGAATATCTAATAGCTGAATTATACCGTTGCTGTCTCAGGACACGAGCTTGGACCATGGGGATCATTGGGCCGTTAACATAGGAGGTTCATCCATCATGTCACTTGTAGCAGAATTATGATGATCGTTATCACTTATAAATGCAAAGTTTAAGTCCTCAAGTCATAAATGTCAAAAGCATTGATAGACAGTAAAACAGGTCCACTGTCTACGACGGCTGTATACCTGAGTAGCAGTAACTGTAGGTGTGTGGGTGGAGGGCTAACCCTTTAAGGGCCGCACAGTGCTTTACTGTGTTATGCACTTTGCCCTCATAACTCCTGCCTTATGCCAACCCTTCTGGGGTGAATCAACCCCCCAGGGTCGGCATGATACATGGATGCAGCCCTGACAAGTAGCGCTACAGCATAGCAGATGCGGTCCTTAAAGGGGTGTAGATCATTGCAATGTGAATATTCATGGACATAACACATTGATATTGCAGGTCTTACACTGTCTTGTTCCAGACACAGTAACTCCAGGTTCAAATACTTAACAGAGCTCCGACTACAGCCCTATGGAGGGCAGGTATACATGTTGCAGAACCGTTACAATCTGTCAAAATGTTCCTCCTTTATGGGCTGGACGAGAATCAGTTTCTCCATAGGGGTGAGGTGAGGGTAGACTGCCTACCATCCCCGTCTATGGCAAAGGGGAGAGGGGAGGAGTGGAGGGTAAGAAGAAGGAGTGAGTAGACGGGCCTGTATAAAGACAGACTTGAGCAAGTCTAGGGTGAAGGGAAAATCCCATGGTATTGTAACCTTGTTTCTCCATGACATAAATAGGCAAATGCCAACGCCCATTAATACCGTCAAGGAGACGGTATCAATGTAGTTGGCATTTACTTTTAGAATTTGAAGCCGTTTAATGAAGGAAAGTCAGCTTTATCCTAGCCAATTGAATACGGCCACATTGTATTCAATGGGGGGCATTGAATGCGGGCCTTCCTATTTTGTATTTCAAAAAGATAAAGGGACATTCCTGCTGTTGGTCATGTTTCTATACACTACCCATGTACCCGCCTGTACCCGCCTCCTGCCGCGTTTATTTGTAGAATTAATTAGCTTACACCCCTCCTCCATTGTATGACATCCTGTATATAACAAGTATGTGACCTTTTTCACATCAGCTTAGACATAAATAGACGCTGGTACAAAGGTTAGAGAACCTTAATGGACCATCCGCCCATTGTAAAGTGTGTTTTAAGAGGCTCAATGTCAAGGGCCAGTTTAGTGTATCAAAGATGTTACATGTTAACTCTTTAAGGGCCGCATAGTGATCAAATGCACTAACTCTCTATTGACATGATGCGTAATTCATGCTCTCCTGAGTGATTTGCCCAGACCCTATACGGGACTAGCACATCCTGGTATTTCAGGTAGTCGGGGGCTAAACTCAATCTCCTTATCAGTCTAATCCCCTCCCCTGACACCTAGAACAAAGGTTCTGATAAGAAATTCTCCCATGACCAGGTTCGGTCCGTATGGGCCCTGTGGACCTGCTGGCCAGCCTTCGGCTGTGTTGGTTTTAAAACTATATCATCATCACCTTCTCCCATGATGCACTGCTCTGGAGTCGGGGGCCTAACCACAATGCATTGCTCTGAGCTAAGATGGCGGCCCCCATAGCCTGATGCGCTAGTCCCGTATTGGGTTTATACACCCCCGAAGGGTGGACATAATGCTTGAATGCAGCCCTGGTTTGTAGACTCACCAGGGCTACGGTCATGCATCATGACGGCAAATGCCACGATACGTTTAAGCATTAGGCGGTCCTCAAATATGTTAAATTCCGCCCTGCCTTGGCCGTGACATTTGCCGGTGGGACAAAAAGTTCCATAGCGGGGAAGCACCAGTCTGGTATAAAGGGAGCTGGTGTCAGGGCCGTCATACGCAGAAGTCAGAGATGCCACCCTTCCTGTACTATACGGGACTAGCACATCCTGGTACCTGAGGTAGTCGGGGGCTAAACTCCATCTCCTTATCAGGCTAGTCTCCTCTCCTCACACCTTGAACAAAGGGACTGATAAGAAATTCTCCCATGATGCACTGCTCTGGAGTCGGGGGCCTAACCACAATGCATTGCTCTCAGCCAAGATGGCGGCCCCCATAGCCTAATGCGCTTGTCCCGTATAGCAAGAATGTCTTATATTTGCTACAATATCTTGTTTCTAATGGTGCTAATCTCCCACAGGACATTGATCAAACATCTTAAGATGTCCTACTTGAAATTCTGTCGAGGGAGTGTCAACTCTGTACTCAATACTAGTACTCAATACCATAGGAAGCAAAGTTTCATTTGAGGGTGGTCGGAGGTCTAGTCTTGGGTATTGCTTTTGCTGACCATAATGATCATAGTTATAATGCCTATACACTATGAGACTGCAATTGCCAACTATCCCAGAGACAGCCTTTATATAATGTGTACTTTTTTGTACATGTTGGGACCAAATCTTGCCCTACCACTTACACAGTGGCCAGCTGCTATAAATGGGCTTGTGTTTAAATCCAATTATTTCCCAATAGGTGTAAAATGAACATTTGGCCATTACCCATTAGCACAGACAATTATCGTGACACTAATACTCAGACCATGATAACACCATTATATCGACCATGAGGCTATATAATGTTTTACCCATGCATGGGTCGGTTGGAGGTGTCAGCCAATGGGGAGGAGGCTTACAAATGCCTTCGGGCATGGCGCCAGACCAGCTCAGGGGAGTGGACCGATGTAACGCTTGCCACATAAACGTCCATAATGCAATTGGTAAATTTGCTTCAGGTAACCCGACCCTACCTGTAGCAACACCCTAGTAGCAAAACAATGCATTTACATCATTAGAAACATAATTTACACAGTATTCAGGCTTGCTATGTAGCCCCTTAATCGCTTATAATGCGCCTTTTATGTATGAATCCATGCATCATTCTAACCCTTGGGGAGGGTTTTCGTAAATGTCCAAGTATTAGTACGATGCGGCCCTTAAGGGGTAAAGTGATTTTAGTATATTTCTAGCGAAGATGAGATGTAAATCCAACTTATAATATAGTCAAGTCTAGGTCTACTATATTCTACACTTGTACTTCTGATTATGTGAAACACTCATTTTCCTTGTGCGTGTCCTAACGTCTATAATTATGACAGTGACAGCCAGGGAGGCCGTAGCATCTGGTCCGCTATGTCCAAAGGTATAGCGATCTGGAGCTATACCTAGTGGGTCCGCCATTTTAAATTTCGCTGGTTGCGGTTAAACCCACTGATAAGACATCCCACTATGGGTACAATTAGGGGACAAACAGGGGACAGGCTGGTAACAGTCTTATCAGCTCTTATCAGTGCTGCCCGCCGCAACCAGCTCCAGTCCCGACTAGGCCCTATATACTGTTAGCTCTCAGACTTCAAAGCTTGCCGCAAGTCCTTTTTGGCAGGGATTCTACTTTTTGCTGGCTCGTGAACTAGAACAATTGTGTATAATATACTTAAATTTAAATACAGCAACAATCAAGTTTCCTTCCTGAACTGACTAGAATCGACATGTTGCTTTGATGTTTGGCAGTTATCTGCACTAGAATATCTACACTAGAAGTATAGAGTTATAGTCAAGAGAACATTTAATATAGTACACTTTAAAGACGATATATATTGGCGAATAAATTGCTTCCTCGTGAACATCATATGGAGGTCCACTCTGTAGTCGAAATGATGCATGAATGAATGCATCACTGTAGACTTACCCGCTGCTACTGCATTCGTGTATCAGGCCGACAGTAGGACACACTAAATTAAAGCACTATGCCACCCGAAAGGGTTAAAATTGGCGGAGCCATTCTCATAGGTTAACATTTGAAAGAAGATACCTTTTAAAAGAAAAGACCGGCATAGCTAAAAGTCTAGTTCTATCGATTCATTATATATTAATCAACTTCAAACCAAGCTACATTCCTCAGTTTCCTTATTCACATTCATACAAAACCATTTTGAAACAATAAAATCGAACTCAATCAATCCACCAAGGGGGCTGACATTTTGTAGCGAGATTTGATGATAAAGGACGTGAAAATGACGTCAGAAAGGACCATAGCTTAATGAAGGTCTTTAGTATACATGATTAACATAAGGTGGTGCCACTGAGCCATGGGAGGGCCGTGGTCAAGGACAAACACAGCCAGTCTTATAGTAGGTAGTTCGGCCGAATATACAAATATTCAGAATATTGATATAATATTGGTTTTGAGGAAACTGTGCCATGTAAAACTTTATTGAATAGTTGGGGGTTTATAAGCCATTTTTGTATGAGTTCGGTCCTATACAGTTTCTATCATTTAGCCTGAGGCAGTGATTGTAGCAGAGGTGCAGGGCACACAGGGAGTCAGCACCGACCGCAGGCCTAATCAGAGCTACTGGCTGTAAACTACACTACAGGTCTGAAGCTAGGTGCCTAGATCTCTGTGCCACTTGAGTGTCAGGCCTTTACCATAATACTACCACCCCCTGCCGACCATCTCTACTCTGATCTCTACCAGAAGGCGCTGATTAGACCTGTGGCACTGACCCTCACCCACCGGGACTTCATTGCAGCCACGGGCCTGGGTGACCACTGTAGGTACATGAGGGGGAGAATGTTCACCTGTGACGTGAGTGGCCCAGAAATGGCGGCCCCCACTCAGGCACAACAATTACATGTTCTTTTCTATTTAACTCTTGAAATGTACACTCTTTGGATGAATGGTACTCATAGATGTGTACTAGGATCACAGCTGCTTTAAAACAAACTTCGTTGAAAATACGATACTCTTTTCTTTTAATGGACGTCCCATACTACAGTGCATTTGCAATTATTCTTCAGAGGGGAACTAATTCAGTTGAACTTGATCTAAGGGAATAAATGGACATGGCCCATGGAAGAACACCCATCTTGGCCCAGACACCAAATCGGGTGGTAGACTTGAGGACAACACTAACTCTTTAAGATCCACATAATGCTTTAATGTCCTAGGTCGTCGTGATGCAGTCTACCAACCCGGGCAGCATGAATGCATCATGCCGACCCTACAGGATGTATACCCTTCTGAAGGATCAGCATGGTGCATTCATGCAGCCCTGGCGACTACCTATGGAGATTTCTAACATGTATTCCCATGCACTATGACGACTAAGGATAGCACATTACAGCACTATGTGGGCATTAAAGGGCTAATTACAGACCCATGCGTCAAGACAGGATGACTAAAGTTGTGTTAACGTTGGGTTTGAGCAGAATCCTCATAATGTGGTCTGCAATGGCTATGTTTGCAAACATCTCATATCAGGAGATTCACAGTACAGGACAATTATCTTTCAAAAAGTGTATCAGAAAGCAGATTTTGAGGTCATACTTACGCATTAGTCGGTCATGCTTCAGAAATGTTCAAAAAGTCACCCTTTCTTACTGCATTGGTCTATAGTGTGCATGGAGGCAGGCAGGTGGCGCGCCAGTGGTTGGTTGTAGGAGGCGGGGGACGTGAGGCGTGTCCCACAGTGTTCAGTACGTCACCCTGCTCTCCACTCTCCTCCTGCTGCCTCAAGTTCTACACCATGGAGGACTAGCACTGCTTAATACATGGTGCATGGATAGCACCTACATGTTCACCCTACTAATACAGGGGGCCAGTTCTCAAATAGTAGGATGCCCTGTATACTGATAATACTGGGTCTGGACTGCTCAAAAAGTGACTGCTGAGCATGGTCATGGTGAAGAAGCCCCACGTGTAGGTCTACGCCAGGGGCCCGCCCTACTGCTACATGTCACATGGATGGTACCTACATCATATTACCCCCTACTGGAGGACTACCATCAAGGCTTCCTCCAGGGACCATGGAATTCCCTTCAACTATAAGGAGTAAACTGCTGATACTTTCCCCATGTCAGACCATGTGATAGGGAACTTATAGTGGACTTGTGTGACAGTGCATGTCCCACATCTTCATTGAGTGGATTTTATTTTTGGCTGGTTTTTATTTCGTCCAGAAGGCACCTGCCTTTTCAACATGTTAACACACATTTAAACGGGAATATACACACCAGGGATTCAATTCATTTCGGACACCTCCTCAGAGAATACCGACTGGGAGCTAGGCTGCTCTGTTCTGAATAACATTTGAGAATTGCAAGGATTCAATGCTTCCAATGTTATAGAACAGTTCCACTTGTGGTAGCCCTGGAGGACCCGTGGGAACCCTCTCATGGTCTGGTAGCGCCACTAACGTTAGTGGCCTGGATGGTATTAGGTTTATTTTGTCTATGCTGGTAGAATGATGATAAGTTTTAGTAGAGCAGTTTACACCATAATAACTGGATCTACACTGACTGACATGGGGATGGCATCCAGCATCCTTACCCTTAAATGGCCACCACTAGGATAGGAACACTACCTATGGATATTTCCAACCTCAGTTTAGACACTCAAGTAAAAAACCCATGATATAGGCACTATACTAGTGTGGGAAAGTACGTCCACGAGTAGCAACTTAATGTTGGCATGGGCTTGGATGCACAGGAGGAATATTAATGACATGCCAGCGTGGTGTTGACCTTTATAGGACGAACTGGGGACATCAGCCGTGGAGGAGCAGAGAGGAGACCTCTAACCTGGTACACAGGTCCCTATCCTGGTGCACAGGGCTCTATCATTGTCCTCCAGGGTCTCCAGTGGGTGACATGTGACTCCAGACCATGTGAGATCACTATATATACATGGTGTCAAATAAATTCAAAACAAAGGATTGGATCCTGACCTTCTATTCAAAGATTCCATTAGTTTTCAATGATGGGATACCTCGCACATTGGTCACAGTGTAATAGAAAAAAGGTTATATAAAAAGGTTGTCCTCAAGGGTCACACTACCTGACAGCTATACAAAGAGAAGGAAATGGTTAATTTTTTATACCTGTTCATAGCCATGGTCAACACAGCAAAACAAAAGGGAGACCATTCAGAATCTGATCTAGTGTCAGTAGCCAAGAGTGATATCATGACAAAGGGGTGTATTTGACCTGTCATTCCATTAGTGATTTACTCGGCCCCATAACTACATCTGCTACATCTGACGAGGTACTTACACTTCCCTATTATCTCTCTGGCAAAGAAGACAATTCACATGGTGCAATCTGCCTGCACCCAGTCCTGGATCCTAACCAAGTTCTGATTCTGCACATGATGTCTGAAATAAACTGAGACCTCTTTGCCACCAATTCTGATGTCTGAAATAAACAGGGACTTATTACCCTCTTAATCTGAAGTCTGAAATAGAGAGGGACTACTAGCCTCTTGGCCTGATGTTAGAAATAAAGAGATACCTCTTTGCTTTCTAATCTGATATCTGAAGTGAGAAACTATTTGCCTTCTATTTGGATGTCTGAAGTGAAGAGAGACCTCATTGCCTCCTACAGTTGGCTGTGATTGATAATCAGCTCTCTTCATGAATACCAGGCGGCGTGGATCTGACCTAGGTGATGAGAGATGACACTGTGTGAAGACAGCCACTGGAGGGACTGCAGGAGGAGGGACAGGACACCACTGTATTAGTAAGGAGGTCTCTGCCTGGGGGCTGTATATACAGGAGGCCTCTTTAGGGACACTCCATCCTGTGGACTTAAGGACCTTTATCTCCACATTTCCTGTTTTAATCACACAGAGATTCACAAAAGGATTACTATAACACCAAAGCATAATATTTGCATTGGCCAAAGCCAACAGTCACTGACCTATCTGTCCTAGTCAGGAAGATATATATCACTCCAAGGGATGTGTATTAAAAGCTTTAATGGTTCATGGATGAACACATAAAGCTTTCTAAATTTGCAATTACTGAAGCTTTGGGCAAGAGTACACTTCTTGAAGTATTTGGAGTGACAGGGTAGTGGTTGAGTGACCCTGGGACCCTTGGGACCTGGATAAAGCACCCAGTGTGACAATGCATGGATACATCTGATAGAGGATAGACACACATGAGAGAAGACACCCAGTCTCTACCCCTATACATGCCTACACACCACACCTGTACCCTATGTGGACAGGTGAGAGAGGGTAGGGCCTGGACACCCTGACACCCTGACCCCTGGTTGGTGCATTAATGTGCAGGGTGGCCACCAGGGCCTCAGGTGTAGCATTGTGAGGTATTGAAGGGCATTGTCAAGGTGGACACTTTAATCTCCAGTCCCTGAGTGCCCAGCCCTCAGTGTACTCACTCCACCCCTTCTCTTCAACTGCACCCTCTTTAGTACACTGGTCTCCTCTGGTTATACATTACCACTGGTAGCTGCACATCTTCTTGTACACTGACCTCCCATTTTGATACTGTACTCCTGATTATGATGATGTCCCAAGCTTAGCAGTGTCAATTCTAAACAAGGCTACAATCGAAGAGCAAGTTACATTGCAGGAGCGAGTTTGTGCCAAATTACCCGCTAGACTTTATGTTTTCACATTGGCTGTTACCCTCACCCAGCAACTAGTTCAGTTACCACTGGCAGCTTCTCTAGTCTATATCAGGTATTTGGCACACAGACACCCAGAGTACCTCCTGCTCTCGGCTG
Organism: Harmothoe impar; assembly: GCA_947462335.1. Taxonomy (NCBI): domain Eukaryota; kingdom Metazoa; phylum Annelida; class Polychaeta; order Phyllodocida; family Polynoidae; genus Harmothoe; species Harmothoe impar. The sequence continues at coordinate 57,492,913 of OX381712.1, read as the reverse complement.
TCTCACACGGTCAGTGGACACGTACCCTCTACACCTCTGTCACCCTCCACATGCTCACAATACATGTCTACATAGACGGGATCCACAACGCTACCCGTGCATGTCCACACCAACCCCCTCTGCCAAAAGGACAACCGTGACATCATGTCGTCCTCTGAGACTATGTCGCCACGGGAAGTACCCAATGGTCACATCTGTTTACGTTTCGAATTCAAACCGCTGTCAAAGCTGATTTCAGGGTGAAATTGTAAACCCTTTGTGCACACATTGTGAGGAGCCAGGGAGAAGGGATCACCCACTCCCCCAGTATAGAGTATCCTTCCTGTATGGGATTAGCTGGGCTCCCCTGTCTGCACCCTCTGTGTGTGAGAAGGGTTTAAATGCCCAAATCTTACTCCCCCTTTAGCAAGAGTCAGAGTGGAGAGAGGACCTGTACCCAAGGCCTTATATAGGATTTGAGGTCAGGGTCTAAGGGTGGAGTGAGACTTCAGATATAGCCTCCAGGGTGTCTCTGTCTGTGTGTAGGGTATGGAGATGTGCTGACAGGATACAAAGTAGACACAGGAGGCTACTGTCACTACCCCATACCTACTACTAAGAGAAGGTTGCCTTGAATAGAGGCTAAATATATCACCTTATCTTCTTATGTGATGATCATTAGCGCATTAGAGCATTGAAGGCTCTTACAAATTGTCGTGAAGAATGTGTCTAGCGACTCGCCTCTGACACAGGAGCCATTATAGTTGAAGTGAAGCATATCTAACAAAATCTTACCTGTCTTCGTGAATTTACAGACTACAGCAAAAGTGTTCAATGACATTCGCTGTTGCGCATTTCAGCTTTCGAGATACGACATAGATTGGAGACAAAGTGTCCAGCGACTTATCTCGAAAAGAGCCATTACACTTGCGAAAAAGGAGGAGTTGAATACTTTTGTAGGTTTGCCTTATTTGTTATATGCCCACCATTCATACCTTACCCCCTCATGTGTACAGATCATCAGCCACAATGATCAAACAAATCAACAAGGACAAGTTGATCTTTGAGAAGCGGGGCAAGAAGAGCAAGATGCCGTCCTCATCAGACCGCGATCCGCTCTTAGCCTCACTAGACGCACTCATTGCGGAGGCCGACCACCACCTCACTAACACCCACTTCCACCACCAGGAGGCCACAGGAAGTGGTAGGAAGGGGAACTTCCGGTTCCAACCCCTCCAGGAGGAAGTGGATGAAGATTCTGGGGAGCCTCCAGTGCTGCCATCTGGTGAGGGTTTAATGGAAGCGGCAGCGTTCGGTGATGGCGAAGACTCTGGGTATGGGACATTGCTGAAGGACTTCTCAGGGGACGGGTTTGCTGGGGTACGCGACATGTTAAGGGGTGGTGGAGGTAAGGTTGACCAGTGTACTAATACTGGGAGTGACCTGGAGGACACTGATAGTGATGACTCTGATAGTGGGGATGATGATGTGTTCATGGAGCAAGGGTATCAAAAACAATTAGGTCCGAGCAATGCCATCCAGATTCCTGACTCTCCACATTCGTGTGAACTGGATTCCCCAACTCGATCCGCGAGTGGATCCACGACATCCACCGGATCTACGATAACTATCACTCCAGAAATTAGCAATAGTAATATTGACACTTCGGCAGATAGTTCTGAAATCACAGAACCTACGACAGGAACTGCAAATTCTACCACTGGATTTACGTTTAGCAGAGGACGCAGTGAATCTACCATTGTAGATCATGTCACCATAAAATCATCACCATCCTCTTTAAGTATTTCGGAATCAAAGACAATTTCAGCTTCGGCTCTCTGGACTGCATCCAAGATTTCACTGGGATCTAAGTTAGATAAGTCATCTTCCGATGACGTCACGACGACGTCCTGTGACGTCACGTCCGCTGGTGACGTCACGGAGACGCCTGAGGAGAGACTGCAGCGCCTGCTGGCAGGTCTGGAGGTGCTGGAGGAGGAGACCCTGGAGCAGGTGGAGGAGCTGGGCATGCTGCTGGTCGACTTCTGCATCACCATGGAGGTTTGTAGTCACTGACCGCTTAATGTCTCAAGGGCAGCTTTATTGCCCCAAGGGCAGCATATTGGTTTAGAGGTATCCATCATATTGACTCAAGGGCAGCATGATGCTTAATGTCTCAAGGGCAGGCTATTCCCTCAAAGGTCTCATATTGACTTAAGTGTATTATATTGACTCAAGGACAGCATAATTGCTCATAAGTAGCATTATAGTTTCAAGGGCTGCATTATGCCTAGAGGGAAGCATGATTGCACAAAGGGCAGCATAACGCCTCAAGGGCAAGGGGCAGCACGATTGCCTGAAGAGCAGCATGATTGTCACAAAGACAGTATTTTGTCTCAAGGGTAGCATAATGCCTCAAAGCCAGTATTTTGTTGCCTCAAGGGCAGCATACTGTCTTGAGGCTTCATGTTTATTTGTGTCCATGGTGTGAGTAACTCGCCAGTGCCGCATTAATGCATCATGGCGGCACCCCTGAATGGTCAATAGGATACACCAATACGACACTGTATTTAGATGTTGTCATTGGTGCATTATGACGACAAATGAGCATATGATACTTAAGCACGTGCACCATCGTGTCACCCTTAGACTAAATGATTAAGAATATTGTGTCATCACCATGTGACTGGGGCCGGATTAGGTATCAGAAATAATGGACTGGTTTCTGCTACACATTTATCAGTGTCCATAGTCTGTCAACCAAGCATCACATGATTGCACTAGATTGAGTTGTTTTAACCCCTCCCCCCCCCTTCTGCACTTGTAAGATCTTTGAAGACAGACTTAATGCTATTTGATCCAACATGTCCCAGTCTGCCATAGTGCTCGGTATGTTCTCAGGCTCTGGGTCTATACTGTGTCTAGTATACTAAAGAGAACTGGAGCCAAAATATATATAAGCACTACGTAGCGGATGTAACAAGCCACAACTATGTATAAGTAGCAGTGTCATCTTGGCAGCCAGGCAGAAAGATATGTACCTTACCGTTGGTATTTAAATAGCATGTAGATATATGCAATGCATCTAGCTTCCTCTTATATGTTAATTTTTAAAAAAGAAGCTAAATATATAGTCCTACATCTGGCCACACAGCACCCACCCTCCCATGAAAAGGAGAAAGAAAAAATGAGAAAAAAAACACAAGTTATGTTTCGGTTCCACGCCATATAGACTCCTTAGTATGTTACTGTGTTCAGGAATTATGGCTTCTGTGGCGCCACCTTGATATGACGCAAAATGCAGTAAATCTTTTCTTGATACTTTAATAGGATTTCCCTAATTATTTATGTACAGTTAATGCTTTCTGATAAATCAGAGACGTCAAGATCAAATGCTGTTTTGAATTATGGTTGTGTGTGAACATGGAACATTACTTCTTTCTTTTTAAGGGGGGGGGGGGAGGTGGTAGGCTCGGCCTCCATGTACATATGTATAGCTCTAGATAGACTCTACCCCTTTCTGTCTACACCTAGATACAAAAAAAACATGGCGTCCTGACATTGTCGCCATCCCTGACCTAGACACTGATACCCCTCGTGATTAGTACAGAACAAAAACTATATATAATAAAATAATGTCAGGATTCACTCCTCACTTAGTCACCACCAAACAGCGGACAGTTTATCAGGGCCTTGATCAAAGCACTCTATAACCCCAGGGTTGTGCTTTATGTAGGGTGTTAGGCCTGTATGGTATAACTGTATGATATATGTAACTTGTTGATATTGGGGATTTATAGGATGGGTAAATATGTGTATGCATACAGGTTTCATAGAGAGTCTTGTGTGGTACGAGGATAATCACTGACACAACCCTACCCCACCCCAGATCGAAAAAGAAGAAGAACTAATTCTAGCTGTCAGAACAGTGCCAACCATGATTTCCGTCGTGACAAAATTAAACAATTTCCTCCTCGTTCTCTTATTCTTCTAACGCCCACCACTTCCCCCCCTGCCTCGATGAGATAGACTACTCCCTTGGCAATAACTGGATTTGACATCGTGATATTATTAGAACTACACGGACAAAGATTATAGAAGTCTAGCATAGATACATTTATTAGGTTATCATCTTGATTTTGTAATGCATAGTTTAACCATAGATACATCCATGGTTTAACACTGCGATAAAAGCTCCGTATCATAAATGCAGTGGGGCCATCAGCATGTAAAATAACACCGTACTGCGACCATGTAGATAGGTAAACTGGGGCAACCATTTGTATAAAACATTAGCTACTCATTAGAAAAGAATTATTTGTAGAAACAAAAAGTCTGACATACATGCATCCATGTTGATATATCTCATCCAGGGTATCAGGTTTTTAAGTACACCAGGCCATGTATACATGATGTCAGACAGGATGTCCATAAATAGTATGATTAGACTGTAGTATTATATACACTCTAGTCTAATCATGATCAGCCAATTATCTCTACTAAGGCACCTCTAGTTTCAGCTCCTATCTCTCCACCTTGGCCTATTAGACGGAGGGAAATCACTGTTAAAAACGAAGCATGTAGTGTATTAAATGCTAGTAAAGGGTGGGCGATAGCTACAGAATCGTGTCAGGCTTCTGCTTAAACCTGAACTAAAATGTGGGATTAGGGAGTGCTCATTTTTTAACAACAGGGGGGTGGTGGATTTGGGGGGGGGGTAAAAGATTTGGACCCCTTGACCGGGGGGGGGTAAAAAATTTAGACCCCTCTTGGGGGGGGATGAAAAACCAGTTTGGAGGGAAAAAGCCCGCGCGTTACTATGCTACAAAGGGGCGCGAACGCGCCCGATTTCCGGCCTGCCGGGGGGGGGGGTTAAAAAATTTCGACCCCTCTAGGGGGGGGGTGAAAAAATTTCGCACACTTCGCGCGAAATCCACCCCCCCCCCCCCCCCCCCCCCTGTTGAAAAAATGAGCACTCCCTTAGTAAGCCAAAATAAGTTGTTGTAATAAGTGTCTACGTTATCTTATTACACCCTGCAGTAAGGTTCCTAAATGTTGGAAGGATTCATTCATGCAACATGCCGAACTTTCGGGAGAGTACTTAGTAGGCAGGGCTGCAATCAACACCCTGCATAGAACATTAAGGCACTATAAAATGATATTCTGACCTTGGCCACTACTGGCTAGCATCTCAGTCACTATAGTGATTAACCTAGTTACTGTTAGTCATTTTGGCTTCCTATACAGCCAAATGCATACAGCCAACCTTGATTAGTTAATAATTTCAGGTTGGTGATTACTGACCAACTCACCTTAGTCTTTACATTTCAATGAGTACGGCTAGGTCTTTTTGAGTATATTTAAAGGCAATTTTTTGACTCTGTCATTTTTGAATATCAGTTGGTCAGTACTGACCAATGTCCCTATGAGTAACCTGGGATAGCCACTACAGACCAAGGCCCGGAGCATAGGGATTATCAGTGTGCCGTCCTTAGAGGGTTAATCAATTCCTGTGTGTCCTTTTTGTCCACTGTAGATGCAGGGTGTCAGGTTGTGCTGGGTGGTGTGGTGGTGCCTCAGCTGGCTGACATCATCAGCCATTCCAGCACACCACCCTCACAGAATCTTACTGCTTACATGTTTTAACCCTTCAAGTACCACATAGGGCTTTAACCATCAACTGCTGCAGCAATTCCAGCACACCACCCTCACTGAAAATCTCACACTTTGTATGCATGTTTTGACCCTTTATTGGCCGCGTATTGCTTTAATGTTTTATGCAATTTGTCGGTATAATATATGAATGCAGCCTTGGAATCGTGTATGATGTATGAATCCAGCCCTGGCGAGTAGACTTGCCACACATGAAATCATGCATCAACCCGACAAGGTCCATGATACATGTAGTACACTAAAACACTATGCAGAGGGTTATACACTTTTTAGTGGACATCCCAGTGCCATAGAATAAGACGACGTGAGCTCCCCCACACTGCCACCTTGCTACATGTATATGGAGGAAGGCCCGGGGGTGGTATTAGGATATATAAGTGATAGCAGTTTTTAGAGCAGTTTTTGAACATCATGTGGCACTGCTACCAACATGTGGACATTCAATCAGTCATCTCATGCTGGGGTGGATACGGCTTGGTGGGTATCCGGGCCATCTTGTAAAAAAAATAGGGTGTGAGGGGTGCTGTATATAAAGTGGGGTGGTGAGTAAAAGTAATGACAGAAATTCCACTGCTTTTGAGCAGAAAAAAATTACTACTCGGTATGCATTATTTTCAACATCTAGAAATGGGCCCTTGCAAAGTCGGAGATGCAACTTTCGTACTTTTTTCGCTGGAATTCTGTACATTTCTTACATGAAATAAATCAAAATCGAATAAGGAAAAAACAACAAAAAACAACTTTTGCCTACCAGTGAGTGGCAGCTTAGCAGTTTTGACTCCATATCCCGATATTATAAGGACCGTATCTGAGTTGAGGACTTGATCAAGTACAAGAACTGGGGAAGATGGTGTTGACACTTGACAGTGCAGAAAAAGTTGACAGTGATGGTTGACAGCTGAGAACACTGTGACTGCTATACCCCCAGGCCGCATTCCTGGCGTGCTGGAGGGTGGGGAAGGGAATAGCACGCAGTTTGACACCAATATCATTAATACTAATGAGCACAAATTTATGCCCAGAATTTACAGTCTTGGCAGATACAATAAGGAAAATGATGACAATGAGGAAGCTCATGGTTGGTTTCTGGTTTGTATTACTATTAGGGAGGTATATCCAAGAGACATAGAGCTTTTCCAGTTACATTCAGTTTCTAGTCTTTTGGCAATGAGGTATATTTATATATGTACTTCTCTCCATGAACTTGTCACTCCCGCCCCATATCATTAATACTGATGAGGCACATCACTAATTAAACTAAATTATTCAACAGGTCCTTCGATGAAGTTTTCTTGTTTGTATCCACCTGTGATAGAGGTATTTCTATGCCTTCCTCATTCCTCATTACATTACATCATTAGGGATCAATTCCAATACATACTAAAGTGATACATTTGAGGATGTGGGAACCTTGTTCTATAATAGCACTATCAAAATTAAGTAGCAGGACTTGAACATAAGCTCACGTTTTGTTCCTTACATACATGTCTCAACACCAGAGACTGTGGCCTGTTGCAGATGGTGTCATATGAACATGGGGAACCTTAAGGAAATTAGTAAATCAAAAACTTGAGTCTTGTCTTCTTTACCCATGGTGGTGTGATTAGACCACGTGGTCAGGTCATGTGACATGTGCAGCTCACCGTGTGTGGGTTATGGGTGTGGGGTGGGAACATGTTTTCATCCTTTTAGTTCCTCACTGGTCTCAGAACTCTTGGCTCTGTTCAAATATCCTTTAATATCAAAATTGCCCTGTTGGAAAGGCCCTTTTAGAGAGGGCCCTTGCACAAGAGATCTAGTTTAGAGGGTTCCTGTTCTAAGGGCCCCGACAAAGAGTAATGGCACTAGGGGGGCTGGATACAGTAGCCTTACAAGACATGGATTATATATACAGCTGATATACACAGCTACATATTGCTGTGTATATACAATCTCCTAGCAGATACACGGCCTAGACTCAAATCCAATTGCATTAATTATATCTACCAATGGATACAGATGGCCGTATCCGTTCAGGGAGTGAATAATTATTGATCTTGATGAGGCAGCATCTCAGTCTCTCGCCTCAGAATGAATGGCGTTCTAAGCCAGGCCCTTACCATGCATCGAATCAGGTGCCGCCATCTGGTGGTAATTGTAGCAGAATGTTGTGTATAGCTCGGTGGTAGCCGGATCCCGCACCCCCAGGCCTTATAACACACTAAAGGCTGACAAACAACTTACTGCCATGTCTTTATGAAAAAAGGGTCAGAGGTTGGGAGCAGTATGGGGAACGTGTGCCGAGCTGCTGGTGGGGCTCTCAGAGGGAGAATTAGCGAGGCAATAACCACATGTGGGGACAGAACTTGCATCTAAGAATGTGACTCTCACCATATTCTGCCCATCACCCATTCAGGGATACTAGCAATTCATGGCATTTGGGAAGAAGTGTATGGGTGTATGCATGAACAGTGGACAGTCCGGTATTATGAATATCTTAGACAGATTGCAATACTTTTATGGGTGTATAAAACTGTCGTATCTAATGGTAAGAGAATACGAGAACAAAACATGTCTAAATGATACAATGCCAAGCTTATAAGCGAGGTGTTTATGCGGACTCCTTAATTAAGGGAAAACATGCATTACAAAAGAGTGCCATATGATTGACAGTTAGACAATGGGCAACATATTATGTAGCAGTTGACTACAAGTTAACAAGACTGCATGTAACTTTTGTATAAATGTAGTGATGTACAAAAATTACCGTTCTCCTTCAACTTGGTAAACTGGATAATGGTGTGTAGCTATAATATATATATAAACCATCTAACCACAACAATTCCCAATACTCGATAATGATATAATACCATTGCTCTGCTGCAGAATATAACACATTTTAAACCAAACCCTATATACCTGTATTCTCTCCTGCAGGTGATCGGGTGGCTGACGTCGGAGGGGGAGCAGGTACTGACCCGACATGCCGACGTGTCCGACAACCTGCGGGCTGTCCGACAACAGCAGAAGGAGTTCGACAAACTCTACTTTGCCGCCATGGTAGGTGCTCCTTTTACTAACCCTTTAAGGGCCGCATATTGCTTCCGTTTGCTATGTTTTTAAGCTTTCAAGGACTGCCTAGTGATTCAATGTGCTACGTGTTTAACCCTTTAAGAGCAGCATACAGTGCTTTACTGTGATGTGTCCTTTGTCGCCATGATGCATAGGTACAGCCCTGGCGAGCCTGGCGAACCTCCTGACCCAAGGCCTTAGAGCTAGGTCCTTCCGGCCGTCTATGCAGTGAGCGATGGGTCTCGGGCAAGCAGGTCCATATTTCCCATTTGCATTGTTCAGAAAAGGTTTTAACTGGGGGAGAAAAAGATCAGAAACGTTCTCACGGTTGTTTTTGACAATTGCACAATTGGACAACTGTTTAAGTACTCTCTAAAAATACATTTCCCTTCCGGTTACAATGTATTGCTTCATAAAAATGACGTAGACAATTTGACACGTGGGAGAAAATAACAAAGGATAGACATATGTAAGGAATAGCTGACTTGTCACCTATTGAGTTACACTTATATGTTGGTACAAATGCCTAGAAGAGATTCGCAAAGTGCAGTGGAAATAGATAAGTTATACCATAGGCCAGGCTGAGGGCCCACTGGATAACAACTCTTTGCAAGATAACAATGCAATATAATAGGCCCACAGTATAAATGTTTAGAATGGATCACATCAACGAGATCAATCAGGCTGGTGTGATGGGGTAGCCTAGCTTGTAGATGAGGGGTAGATATCGACCAGTCGGGTGCACATTTCCCCACATCCCCCTCCACCTATTATACAAGTGTCTTCTTGCCACCCATACACACACTATATATATAATAACTTCATAGTATATACATTAAACTGATTGCATCAATGCGTACAGATAGGCTAGATGATAAGTAGATATGAACCGGTCTGGGGGGTAATCTTCCAGACACCCCCCTCACCCTACCCCTCTCCCCTCAGGGGTTAAACCAGGTAATTGTTACACAGGAGCACGTCAGGGCCCTTATTGTCCACCTGTGTACATCTAGTACAATGTATACAGATTATCTTACACCAATCAACTTCTAGGGAGCTCTTCTCAGGCAAAAGTCAGGAAGTCAGGCATTGTTAATACCCTTTAAGGGCCGCACAGTGCTTTAATGTGATAATGCCCTGGTAGTCATGATGCATGAATGCAGCCCTGGCGAGCTTCACCAGTATACTGCATTATGGAGGAATGATTCCAAGGGGTTCATACGCTCTCTGAGAATAGGCATGGTGCACAAATGCATCCCCTGCTGCATTCAGTATGCCACCCGTAAAGGGTTAAAACTCACAACACTGAATACCAATCTTATTTTGGTCGTTGTAATTTTGGTGTCAGTTGCGGTGGTGCATTGTGGGGAGTGAACAGGATATAGCCTGTGTAGCAGAATTATGGGAATTAAGTGATATTGAGACCGGAAGTAGTAATGGGCATTTACATGGGGTCCAGGTAAGAACTTTTGAGGACAGGGGAAATGGGTGAACGGGGATGTGTATTTATGTATTAGATATGGTACAAGGGACTTGCTGTATAAGTGTTATAGACCTAAGCCAAGGACAGGGTAATTATTGTCTAAGGCGCCAGTCGTGGATAACTACCATTGTTCAAGTCTTGTAACACTTATGCTGCTAGTCACGTGTAACCATATCTGACTTATTTCACTACTAATCTCCTCAATTGTTTTGTCACCTTGTGTACGCATCGTACAGAAATCCAGTTTTTTTGTTCTTCCGGCCAAGTGTGGTATGAACATGTGTAACACCAACGATAGGACATCTGTCTAATATACCTCAACTTACTTTAATTGGGGACATTGTTTGGATCGTCTTTTCAACCCATTCAGGACTGGGTAATGTTCATGAGCTGCTTGCCGGCGCTGTATTGATGCATCATGATGCAACCTTTCGGGAGTGTATCAACCCTGTAGGCTTGGCATGCTGCATTCGTGCATCATGGGTACAGTGGGGCAGGGTGCATGCCGGCAGCCCAGCATTGCTTGACCCTTCTCCCTCTTATCTAGAGCCCAGAAGTGTCTGTCAGACTCTAACATGTATTTGAAAGTGAGTCATATATGCAGTCAGTCAGTGCTGGGTCTACTCTCAGAGTTTTTCTACAAATGGAGTCAGTTTGCAGACATACCTGACTCTGTCCCCACCCCTCCACTGCATGCCTCCCCCCTTTTTGCAGTCAGTCACCACCTGCCAACATAACACCCCAGACCATTGTCGTTTTCTGTCGGCTAGATTCACCACGAGTCGGACACAAACCTGTAGTCGGACACTTTGTATTTACTAAAGCATCTACTCCATTCATGTATAGGTCCCTAGCCGTACAATTTAAGTGATATTCTTACTGATAGAGAACACATAGAGGGCATCACAAACATGAATAACTACAAATTCAAGTGTCCACCAACTCAAGGTGTGTGTCCGACACCCCCGGCCCTAGTCGTGGTCGACACCCAGTGAACACCCTAGGGGCTTACAGGTGGGTTGCCGTACTACAGAAGATACTATTGTAGTCTTGTTTTGTACACCCCCGCCCTTCCCCCACATACACACCTACCCTGTACCTCTCACCTTCTTCACACCCCGTGCACCCAGGTAAGGGAGTGCTCATTTTTTAACAACAGGGGGGGGCGGTGAGATTTTGCGCGGAGCGTGCGAAATTTTTTCACCCCCCCCCCCCTAGAGGGGTCGAAATTTTTTACCCCCCCCCCCCCCCACCTCCCCCCCGGCAGGCCGAAAAGAGCGCGCATTCGCGCCCCTTTGTACCATAGTAACGCGCGGGCTTTTTCCCTCAAAACAGGTTGAATTTTTTTGACCCCCCCCAAGAGGGGTCTAAATTTTTTACCCCCCCCCCGGTCAAGGGGTCCAAATTTGTTACCCCCCCCCCCAAATCCACCCCCCCCCCCCTGTTGTTAAAAAATGAGCACTCCCTAAGATAGGTCAAGTGGTTTGTCCTAGGGATCCTGGGAGAGATGGATGGGGAAGGAGGGGGGAGGGGAGAGGGTGAGGGGGGTATAAAACAAGGTTCAGAGATACAGGATACAAGATCCACATTTCGTACTTTTCAAAAAGTTCCTATCCCCCCCCCCCTCAGTTATCTATATGAAATTGTGTCAATTTCCAACTGAAAATTGACCAAAATTGGAAGATGTCCTATACTTTATGTTGAAGAGGGAATGACATCGCTGAAGATTGTAGTGCACAAAGTATTTAAGTGTAGGATTCTGGCTGGCAGAGGGAGGGGGTAGTAGGCCAGTATCAGTGTGCAGTATGGGGTCGGGCACGTTGGCTATTTGAAGGTAGGCTTTGCAGCATACATATACTTGTATTGAGTATACATGACATACATATTGGGGATGAGTCATTGTTTGAGATGACAGTGGTGTGATATCCTCACACTAGGGGGCACCTCAGTCTTATCATCGTGACAACCCTGAAGGGAAGATTGACTCTCCATAAGGCAGGTTCATTAAAGTTGATCCACGACAAACCCGGGCTATGGTGAACCTAAATCTACCAGATAACATCTTTAGGGTTTTCCTTTGAAGTTGCCGCCTGGGATTTATAGCCCCTAGGATGTGTCAATTGTGTGGTAGACAAGCCAGGACAGTGGAAGGGGAAGGGGGAGGGCGGCTTAGACAGGTGTCTTGTATCAAATACAGGTGTCAGTCAAGAAATATAATGCTCTGATAATATCTCATACAGCATTGGCACATATTTGAGAATCTGACAGTTCCTGGGATCTAGTGAGATGGTGTTATACCACCCACCATATAGACCCCACCTGAAGTTGGCAGAAATACAACACTTGGCTGTTGCACATTGTGTGGAAGAGTTAACCCTTAAATCTGGCTTGATGCCTCAATGTGTTGTGTTAATTTTGTTGTCATGATGTACCAATATGGCACCGGCGAGTAACTTGTAAGCGCAGTGTTGGTGCATCGATCATGCCGGCCATATACATCAGCGAGTTTTAATCATATGGATCATGCCAACCAAATGGTATAATGTATTGAATCAATATTCTGCCCTTGATATAAATGGATTACGTTAGGCCGTAAAAGGGTCTGAAAGCTAAACGTTATTATCAAATTGAATTGAAACTTCATTTATTCATACAGAAAAGCAGGAAAGTCAAAAGACCTGTTATTCACATATAGCCAGTCACATGATTAATTAAATTCTATCCAGACCGTATAGAATGATACAAACGTATACAGTGGAGAATTGCTACACTTACCCTTTTTAAAGGGAACACAGTATAAGTGTCCATGACGAAAATGACCACCCAGCCAGCCTCTACCCTCCTGATAGCGAGGTATTGAGAGGGCATCTATAGTCTAGGATCTGGCTGTCACATTGTCAGCTGGGGTTGATGTAGGATATTCCCCTCACCTTTCACCCTTAACCCTTTAAAGATGGCATGCTGCCTCAAGATTCATGCCCATCAATCATGATGCAACAATGCAGCGATACGCGCGTAACTCGCATTGGTATATTATACCGACCCGTCACAGGTATATTCAACCTCGGAGGGTCGGCATGATTGGTGCAACACTGGCGGATTACTCCCCAGGGCTGCATTCAGGCATCATGACGACCAAGGGTGTAGTGCATTAAGGCACTCTGCTACCCTTAAAGGGTTCATATTGTGTTAAAGGTAACCAGGCTGGTGGGCAGGACTGACCTCCCTGATGATAGGTCTTACTCAGGTGTGCACTGAACGGGAAATAAGAGTGGACACAATGAGGGGGAAAGGTGTGGTCCAGTTACCCGACCCTATACCTAAAGAAACAACTCTGACCCTAATTTATCCAATTTTAACACGAAAGTGTAAATTTTAGATGCATATATTACTTAGAGTTATCTGGGTTATCATTGCCACACGCCTGTTTCCTATAGATCACCTCAATAAGTTTGCGATAAACCAAGACTCATATTTTTGTCAGTATAATGGTTAAATTGTCCATTTTCCTGAATTGAGTGGCTTTTTTAAGGGACAGCATACAGCTGATTTGGTGGATTGTTGTGGTCCTTATCCAGGGAGATAAGTTTCTAAAGTTTCCAAATGTAGTACACACTGTTGAATGTTTGACAACAAATTGAGATGTAGGAAAAATTGTGTTTTCACAACTTAGAAAGATATATGTACCAGGGCACAAAGGGAGCACTCTTGCAACTTGAGCTATTGAACAAGAGCGACCACCGAAAGGTCAGTCATCTGATATGTATAAATAGATTGCCCCTCTTGCAACTTTAGAAATTGAATAAGAATGAAAGAGACGCAAAAAGTCAAAATGATGATGGGGTGTGTAGAGTGGAGATCCTTTGAGAATAAGGCCAGGATTTGTGTGAGTGTAGACCATAAAGCACCACTAGTTTAACCCTTTAAGGGCTGCATAGTGCGTTAATGTGGTATGTCCTTTGTTGTGATGATGCATGAATGCAGCCCTGGCGAGTAGACTCACCAGGGCTGCATTCATGAATCATGCTGACCCTACAGGATTGAGACACTCCTGAAGGGTCAGCATGGTGCACCAACAGTTATGCAAATGGTGAAATACCCACCAGCACTGCGTTTGTGCATCAAGACAACAAAAACAGCTTTTAAGGCAACATGTCATCCATAAAGGGTTAAGTCTTGTTGACATACCTGATCCAACTCCAATGTCAGTTGAAGTTTATGGAGTGACAGCTAACGGTGGGGAGCCCAGCCTGGCACACAACGGGCCAATAACCGCCGTCATTTACTCATTTTAGTGTTGGACAAGAGGCCACAAGATGTTGGCTGAATTTCAATTTACCTGCATCCTGAGATTTACTGGTGTGGTGCAGGGAGGGGAGGGTGGGCATGGTGAGGGGAGGGTGGGCATGATGAGGGGAGGGTGGACATGATGAGCGGAGGGTGGACATGATGAAGGGAGGGTGGGCATGATGAGGGGAGGGTGGGCATGATGAGGGGAGGGTGGGCATGATGAGGGGAGGGTGGGCATGATGAGGGGAGGGTGGGCATGATGAGGGGAGGGTGGGCATGATGAAGGGAGAGATCTGGTGAGAAGGCTTTAGTGCATTCATAGAGCCGTGCTGGAATAGGATGTATTGTAATTGATGTGAATTAGAACTAGAAGTGTCCTATACTAGTTTGGTTGGTGAAGTACACGTAATATGAAGGGGCAGAGGCAAGGTAGTAGAAGCTAAAGATCAAGCGTGAGCATATTTATGTGTGAAAAGAATGCCATATCCTTCAAGTCGATATCTTTTACGCAGTTTTAAGAGCACATAACTCTAACGTCAGGATTAAAGCATCGTTAGGTGTGTGGCACCCCCTGATCAGCCAAATCTGTCTATTTCCTCCCCTGTGTAGTGTTTATAGGTTTAAAGAAGAACACGTCTAGGATCAGTATGTCACATTCCTGCCATTTTTACCTGACTATATACTGATAGAATACACACATTTCCTCTGCAATTTAGATATTTTATCACATGCGTTTCCTATAGGTAATTCCCAAGTTTTCCCTACATTTTGTTAACCAAGGAGGGCCATATCTGATGGAGGTGGTAGAGAGTACGTACAATGGTGTAATTACGCCATCACTCAGGCTCTTTTTCCCTACAACCCCTCCTTCCCCCTTCTCCACCCGATCCCCCATCTCACCCTTCCTCCTCCTGTAGGTTACAGCCTTAGTTCCCTACCTGCCCGATAGGGGGTGTGACTCAGTGTCCAGGTATGTAGCTATCTGACCATGACCAGGGTCACTCAGGTGTGACTGGTGTGTCTCCCTCCCTCCTCCCCTCCATGCAGCCTCCTAGTGTTAATACCACCCCTTACCCCACAGGAGGAGTAGGGAGACTTACAGGAGGGTAGAACCATTGAGTACAGGTTGTCATCAGGACATCACCTGGACGTACAGATCATGGGGTGCTGTGGATTACCTGTAGGCACCAAACATCCACAGGTAGGTGTTAGCACATCTCAGGTACACAGAGTTGTCTCAGGGGAAGATGACTTGAATAAGGTATTACAGTTGGGGCCCTTACCAACTATACTCTTGAGTTCCATCATAGATTGGGTGTGGTTGGGGGGGGGGGTTTCAGGGGAGATGCTGGTAGGACGAAAGTATATGGGAAGGATTGAAGTAGGTTGGCATAGAAGATAGAGGGTGTAGGCTTTCAGTTTACAAACTATTAAACTAGGACCATATAACAAGTATGCGTTTCTTTCATACTTGAAACCATGGTTTGCTAGCTTCTACTTTCTCTCTACTATCAAATCTGATATTTAAGTAATCTGATATGTAGATAACACTTGGACCCTATAACTGCAGACTGCTTCATTTCTTTGGTCTGTTGCCCCAGCCCATGCCCCCCCTCCCCTATGCCCCATGTGGTGATATACTACAGTGTAGTAGCATGTGGTAATACGACCCATGCTGTATCCTTCCTGCTACCTGCCCCTTCCCGCCATAGCTCCACATGATACCAGCTGGTTGTCACTTACTGCTGCCGTAAGTTCACACTACTTGTCACCCTTTTCCTGTCTGAATCTCAAGGGGCCTTTTCTAAGCAATAGAGCCAGGAAAAGGCTATATTATATTATAGGAAAAAACTGTCTAGGCTATACCTTAAGCCGTTTGAACCATATTCTGTAGCTCAATGTGTGGCCCAGAAACACAATAATGCTGCAGATCCCTGTCTCATGCAGGTGGGTTGTTTATTAGATCTATCTGGACACAAAAGCAGTACAAAGCCAGTCACTCTTCGGTAGGGTAGCTTGACGTAGAGTCAACCAGCACTCCACTTCCATTATGTAGTTTACTCATGCATGATATTCTCTCTAGTCGCCCTTTCCTGGAAGGAGTAAACTTAATGTGGACTGTAATACACAAAAAAAAAAAACCAGTGGGCTTTAAAGGAATCGGTGCTAAAGTATCCCCTAGGATAGGTATGACATCTATTGCGAAATACACTTGCAACGATTACCAAAAGGGGATCATTATCATAGCATTGATATCGTTATTTGATGTGCAAAAAACACCACAGGCAACATAAAGTATATTTCCCATACATCTAAGGGTCAGGAAATGAAATTTCAAAGTTCCCAATGCATTTAATGTCTTTTTTTTCCCGAAGTCATAAGGTCCTAGCTTCCGATTGGCCCACCTTAATCACGTTAATGTAAATGTGAGATGTCTGCAGCAAGGTGTGGGACACAGTGTGTGTTACTGCATGGTGGGATATCAACAGCAAGATCTGGGAAACATGTATTTAATTTACTTCATGGCTGTATGTATGAACTGGTACAGCTCACAAGTGTTACACCCTCCTTGACCTCCAAGTTCTTAAATGTCACCATGTTAGAGGTGACATGTAGCACAGGACATACAGGCACTGGGCGCATATTAAAAGTGTTGCACATGAGTGGGGCCTCTATGGTTAAAGGACAAAAGTCAATTGACATTGTGACAGTGTGACAGATATCCGTAGACACAGGCTTATCATCCCTCTGTCACATCCCCCACAAACTAGGTTAATAACATGCTGTCACCACTGTCAGGTCAGTGTTTGACAGTTGACAGTGGCAGTTAATGCTATTTGTGGCACCAAGAGAGGTAGACCATGGCTCCATGTGATACATAATATCATGGGTTGTTTCAGTTTTGTCACCTCCTTTTGGTATGCTAGTTTGTACCGGTGATGAAGGAATGGGTATTTCCTTTTGTATTTGGAGATAGGTACAGAGAGAAATTGTGTGAGATAATGAATGCTTTGAAATAGCTATTCAACTGTCCAGGGATAAAAGTCAGTTTTTATCCTGGATTTTAAAGCTTGTTATGCTCTAAAGAATAAATTTTGTGATCAAGGACTTCTATTCAGGGGACTTTTTCTCTCTTTTTTTCATGATTGCTCATTTCCATTCCTATCTGTTATAAACTGCTCTACACCTTTCACTATATACATGGTATGGTGGTATACTGGTTGGGTAGTCCTTTAAGATTACCTGTGTATAGGCCCTAGTGGCTTCAAACACACCACCCCCAGCTAGGTCTAAGACCTACCCATCATCAAAGGTCATGCAGTCAATACCTCCCCACAGTACAACAATGTATTGAGTTTTAGTGGTGAAAGCCCAGACCCTTCAGCCACAGGGTGTTTGTGAAAATCCCTGCAATAAAATCTCAGGTGTGTCCTTCGGTGGTTTACCCCCCCCCCCCCCCCCAAGTCCCAGCACTCCCATGTTACATAATAAAAACCCTCCCCATTCAAAGAACCCTCCCACTTCCAGACACCCAAGGACTCTCCCACAGAAATCTCTCAGAAGCCATTGTTTAACCGTCATCCTTGTAAGTCCCCGACCACATGGATGTTACCTGGGCCCTGGGGCGGGTTTTATCTCCTGTCCATATGGCTGACGGGATCCTGTCAAAGCCGTCAATGCTGCTAGGTTATGTAAAAGGCTATTGGTCTTTGTACACATAATGCTTTGCAATCCTAACTGCTTAATCTCCTGCAAAATGGCTGTACTACGCAGCAGGACCCCTACTTGGTTGTGGCAGGAGTCTGGGCATCACTAGGTATACCACCATAGGTATACCTATACACTAAGACTACTGCCCGATAGTCTAGTTGTGGCAGGAGTCTGGGCATCACTAGGTATACCACCATACTAAGGTATACCTATACACTAAGACTACTGCCCGGTAGTCTAGTTGTAGCAGGAGTCTGGGCATCACTAGGTACCACAGAGACCCTTACCTGTTTGTGGCAATCTTTTGGATAGGATAAGATGCCATCAGGACCATTACCTATTTGTGGTAGGGGTCTGGACAGGGCTAGATACTAAACTAGACCAGCTAGATACCACCAGGACTCTTACCTAGTTGTGTCAGGAATCTGGATAGTATCCCCTCCCGCCCCCCCCCCCCCTCCTCTGCATGGTCTGATTCACACCAGTCTTTTTTTGCTCACCAGGGGGAGGGCTTAGCCTTACTTCCGGTGGTGTATTTCCTGCCCGGTAGCGCCCCCTCCCGTGCACAAACCCCACTATTGTGTCAGACCTATCAAAAACCAGGAGCGACCAGCTGGGTTAGCAGATATATGGTTATCACCAATAGCTTTAACAAAAGAAATTGCATAATTTTATCTAAAATGGTAGTGAAACTGCTCTGCAGTCCCAGGACGCTTAGAGTAGCATAATCACCGAGCATATCCCACTCACAATTCTAGTACTGTTCTAGTCTACTATGTTGTTATGTGTGAGTGGTGAGACTGCCTCTATAAACTCCCACCTCTCTCGTTCAGCTCCGACTGTTACTGTAGGGGCAGCAAGAGGTCCACCTTTAAACCCTGAAGACCTAGCCTAACATTTAGAAACTGACTGCTAGGCTAACATGCTGTATTTGTAGTTCATGAATCAGACTGCAGGGGGCGTGGTGAGGTGAGGGGTGGTGTTCAGTGTGTCTTTATGTGAGGGTGTGTGACTGTATCCTCCATCTTGTGTTGACAATGCAGTAAACTGAACCTAGGTTTAACTCATGTAGACCTAGTATCTTGTTTTGTGTCGAAATGGTTTATGGCAGATACTTTTATGATCTGGGAAGTGACACTATAAATATGTTACTGCGTTTTAGAAAGCAAGTCCATCCTGAACGTATTATTATAGTATTCTACTGCAACAAACAAGTTCGATTTGCCTGTTTCGAAAGTTTGATGAGGGAAATGTAACTTGTTATCCAGTATAACAATTTTCTGTATGTGTATAGCTGTGTTGTATTTAAAGATAAGTGTTAAAGGATCGAGGTACACAAGTGGGTTATCTTTCCATGGGGATATTTAATGCCAGATTTCTGAAATCCTATTTGTGACCCTGTCAAACCTGTTTTAGAGAAGAGAACCCTTCTTTCGATAGCTTCCCTGAAAAATCTAAATTTCTAGTCATAGAGGTATATGTGAAGTGGCCTTTAGTTTAGGCCCTAGGCTGACAGACAGGGGGAGGCTAGATGGGATTGGGGTGCGTTGGGGAGAGGGGGGGTCGGTGTGTTTGAGGGTGTAGTGGACCCTACACCTATGTACATATACACATAGTGTGTAGAAGGTGTGCATTAACCCTTTAAGGGTAGCCTAGTGCTTTAACACACTTTGCCCTTTTGTCACAATTCTGATCCTACGCAGTTGAGACATACACTCCCAAGGGGTTTGCAGGATGCATCAATACAGTGAGTTACTCGCCGGCGCTGCATTGTTGCATCCTGACCACAGTGGTATCAAGTGAACCTTAAGGGTCAGGATTTACTAAAACTTATATAGGTGTCACCCCCTGTATAGTGTGTGTGTTGGGGTGGACACTAGACGTCCCTTGACGTGGTATCGATCCTGTCCACATATTGCCACACCTAGATACAACCCACACACACCCACAACTGGACCACCCCCTCCCCTTACACCAAGATGTACTCTGGTGTACAATGTTTCTCTACATTTTACAGGAATGTAAATCTTCAAGGTTTTCCCTGATTTCAAGTTTTTTTTATGTCGCAAATACCTGCGCATAGAGGAATTTTATCCAGGGGCCTCAACTTGAACATTCCACGTTTTTTTGAGCTTGGTCACTTTCATCCCTTAAAGTTTACTAGGAATGTGAGTGGGGATGTAGCAACATTCAGGATGTACTTTTAATCTTTATGCCCCAACTCCACCCCCAATAAGAGAACGAAAAGATTTAGGTATGCATTTTAAAACAACCTTGGGTAGATTCTGATAGGGCAGATCTTCATATCACAGCGACAGTAAGAATAAGAAAGGAGGTATGTGAAATTCCAAAAGAAACCCCGGGTGCGTATCGTAGTTGTTCCTGGTTCAGCAGGGGAATAGTATGGGAGCTGGGTCATCTGTTCCCGATCCTATACATTACAAAGGCTGTGTGAGATTCAGCTCCCTTCAGGATGTACCTCGATCATTATCTTGGTGATAGGTGACAATGTCTTTGACATTCAAGACAAACTTTGGTCTTATCCTCTTCCTGTCTTAGAAGTCAGGCTACAGGGAATAGTGTGTCTGATCTCAGGTGTGATATATGTATATCAGTTGTGACACCTGCCACAGGAGGAGTATACAGGTGTAACAGGGCTGCTGGGTGTCCTCAGGTAGGAGGGTCAGACATGTGTGTGTGTGGCTGTATGGTAGGGTCGTTCAGTGCACAGGGTGTAGGGTGATCTCCCACTAGGACGTTACCTGGGTTCACACCCTCCCTGCTACATGTTATTCCATACACCCATGCTTCAAGAAAGAGTCCTCTAAAATGCAATAATGTTCTCAATTTAAACATTTCATGCAAAAGATGTGAGGAAATTGATGAGGTTCTCAGATAATCCACATGGAGTGCAATTATGTCGCTTTGATGCTAGATTGTGTGCCAGTTTGACTTTTAGATTTCAGAAGGGTGAAAAAAAGACTTCAGATTGGTCTAAAAAGCCTCACCATGAAGGGCCCTGAAAGTAACTCTTTCTTGGTGCATGGGTCTATGATATCTGATACTAATGTAGACCCCCCCATTACCCCACCTGGCGTTACCCCCCTCACTCACCTGTAACCCTTATACCTCCAGGTAGTTTATCAGCTCCCTCCTAAGGTTAACCCTCTAAGGGCTGCATAGTGCTTTAATATACTATGCCCTTTGTCGTCATGATGCATGAATGCAGTCCTGGCGAGTCTACTCACCAATGCTGCATTCATGCATTATGCCGACCCGGGGTTGATACACTTCTTAAGGTTTGTCATGATGCATTCATACAATCCTGGCGAGTTACTGGCAGCGCTGCATTCATACATTATGACGACTAAGGGGCAAAATGTATCAAAGCACTGCGCGATCCCTCCTATTGTTACCAATAGACAGGCTCGAGGCTACACACCACCACAGACCCCCCCCCCCCCCCATTGTTATGTACATCCTAGAAGGCAGACAGACAGGGCTGATACCAGGCACAAGTTACTGTATGTTAACCCTTTAGGGTTGGATCAATGTCTCAAGACTTCTTTAATTTTGTCATCATTGGCCGACACAGCGTAACTCGCCAGCGCTGCATTTGGTGCGTCATTCCAGGCCCTGGGGAGTGTATCAACTCCGTCAGGTCAGCATCATGCATGCATGGACGCAGCAATGCTGGGTAACTCCCCAGGGCTGCATGTAATTCCATGCATGATAAAAATCAAAAGGGTATTAGTGCATTAAAGCACTATGCTGGCCTCAAAGGGTGAAATACTAGTTCACTTTGATGATTCCTACATCTGTGTGTACCCCTCACTTCCTGCACCCTATAATACCCTTTGTACCCTGAGGTCATACCCAGGTAACCTTCATGATTCATGACTGATAATGCTGGGGTTTCCTTGAGAGTCCCCTCTTCCCTAGGAATTAGTGAAATATAATCCTACTCTGATTTAAGGTTTACACTGAGGGGCCGACATTGTGGTCGCCATTGTCCCTCTGGATTAGTGATTTATAGTGGGGTTCTAAGGGCCGCTGGGGACATCTATGAATCCGGGCTGTGAATGCATGGATTTCCCTACATTTGGGTGTTTCCTCAGTTGGAATATATATTTAGGTTAATTCAGGGTTTCCTATAAGATTTCTCCTCCAATTCCCAGTGAGGTCTGAATTTAATAAGGCTTATTCCTCTTGTTTTCTCTGAGAAATCATTGAGGAATTTCCCTGTAATTTCCAGTGAAATACAAGCTTCGGAAATCTGGGGGGAAAACACTAAGGAAGGACCAACCTGGTAGTCAAATGTCACCGTCGGACATGGCCATATACAATGTATAGTCGTAGAATTGTATAACATATTTTTGCGATGTTTGTAAGCAAAACAGTTCATGGTTAATTTGTGGAAACAGACACGGCGATTAAGAGAGGGGTACTGTGAATACCTATGTGGTGCTTCCTAGTAATGTTGCAGGCTTACCAGAGAGATAGTCTCTCTGGTCTTAATAGCTTTTACATATATATACAGCTGTAGACTATAAATGTATGAACACCATGGAGGACATCACCCATATGAATTTAGTTCCCATGTCACCGTCTAGGGGGCGACACTTGTTGCGTAGTAACAAGAGCAGACCCACAGAGGTGGGTTAAATTGTGCATGAAGTTTCCTGTCTCAGTGTAGGTGTATAATCAGGGTGGTTACGTGAGGGCTGGGTAGCCACTGACAGGTAGATGGGTAGTGAGGGATGGAGGACACATTCACTTAACTCAGTTACTTTATGTGAGTGACACAGCGTGAAAAGGACAACTGTCTAGGGGTGTATCCTGGGTCATATATGGGGAGGGATCTACATTGTGTAATGGGATGTTTGGTTCCGCTTTGGATTCCGTTTTGTGTGTTTCTTTCTATCATAATTTCATCAACTTTTCAATGAGTGCAAGTTGAATAACGTCGAAATTGCAGCCTTTTCCTCCATAATTCCAAAGCTTTCACCAAAAAAGGGGATTTTGGTATAGGTGTAAATAACATAACGAGTTCTATCCAGATCCCCTATAACTATTTTCCCCCTTCTACACCACATTATCCTTCCAGTGGGAACAACATAAAGTCAAACGTTGAATCAACATTGTATTGATAAAATTTAATGGTTGTCAATGTTGATTCAATTTTGTGTGCCCACTGCATGGGCTGGGGTCTTTGAGTGAGTCGTGTGCTGCTGCCTTCTCTTAGTTATCATCTGATATATATACTTTATTAATAGCATATACATTCCAAACCAATATGAATCTCACGGTGCCAGTTACAACAGTCTGTAGGGTTATGTAAGGTGCCTATTGATAGATAAGTTGGAGTACTCTAGTCTGGTGTCTCTATCTCTGTTCTATTGTCATGATAACAGTCATCACACCCAGCCTCTACTAATATCAATAACACCCTGAGTCCAAAGTCACAGTACCAGCCAGATACAATTAATACATATGAGCAGCCAAGCCCAAAGGATGCTCCTCGCAGGGGCATGCGAATTATTCTTTCTGCTTAGTTGCTTACCTCATCAAAGTATATTTCATAATTAAAAAGATATTTTCATAAAATACATTAATGATGATAATAATTTTAAAAATCGAAGTAGCCAACCGAAAATAATGAACTGTGCACAGGACATCCTTCTCACTCTTGTCCTTGATTCCATGGTGATCCTTTTCCTTGAGAAAATCGATTGTGAATCATACATATGGTGTATGATAACTATAATTACCAATAAAAGTAGTCAGTTTCATGACATCAACTCTACCAGTTAGATGTGCAGTAACATCCACTAGTGACAACCCAACACGATGACTCATACGGTGCAGGTAAAGCACCCAGGTACACCCCACCCCCCTCCCACCCCCACCAGCCAACCCCCACTTTAAGGACCTCATAGTGCTTTAATTCATTATGCCCATCTGTCGCTATGAGCCCTAGAAAGTAACTTACCACTGCTGCATATAAGCATCATGCCCACCCTATGGGATAGATACACTCCCAAAGGTTCAACATCATGCATTGAATGCAGCCCTGGTGAATAAACTAGCCAGGGTTACATGCATTAATGCATCATGACACTCGACCAATGGTATAGCACATTAAAGTAAAGTACTATGCTGGCCTGAAAGGGCTAAATGGCTGCCTGGGAGTGACAGGGAGGTCAGCAGGGGTCACCGCCAGAGGGCCTCCTGTGTGGGCGGACCCTGAGAACAGAGTGGGTACTGGAGGACCCACCTGGAGGCTCACCTCTACCTGTAACCTACACTACACCTGGAGGCAGGGTCCTGCCTATATGCTACCCACCTGGACAGTGCACTGTGCCAGGCCGTATACATGTACACAGGATGTATTGGCCCTATACCCAGTGACTACTCAGGCAGGACCAGTGTTAAAGCCCTGTCTTTGGGATTCACACCTGGAGTTACGCCTTCATCTATACACTCCCTGGAGGATGCCTGCCTACCTGTATGTACAGTGCACGGTGACTGGATCATTGATCAGTGACTAATCAGGCAGAGCCCCTGTTACAGAGTGGAGATATCTGGGATATACATGGACAAAACCTGGATGTAATATAGACCCCTTCTGACACTCTTATCAAAATTGGAAATTTGCCTGACTCGGCATTTTTCAGGACCAAACAACAGCCAGGTAGTGTTCACTTGTGTACTTCATCCACATGTGAAACAATGACCCAGAAGGTCTAACTCTGCTAGTTCCTGGAGTTTTGTCACATCTTACAGTTGTCATGGAAACATAATCAATAATTGTGCCATACACACAAGACATGGGACATGTAGCTACCAAGGCTAAGGTGTTCAAAAAGCCTCATGTGGTTTCCACCCAGTGACCTCAGGGCTTTAGGTCCCCCTCCCCCCAGTTCAATTAGTACCCCTGCCTCCCTCGCCCACCACCGTCAGTGGTGCCCTCCGTTGGCAAGGTCCCCCACACGTCGTCAACGTCGTCATGGTTGTCATGGCAACGATTGTACGTGACAATGGAGTACATGTCTATAGTATGGTATAGTGGACTTCAACGTAGATAGATCTACCCAGTAGTAGAGTGAAAACCCTTCTCACTGTGTGGTCATTTAGCTGGACCTGTGGTAGGAGCGTGCAGTATAGGAGACTGGAGGAAGGCAGACCAATAGATCAGCTATGGAACGGTGCCATTGCTGAACACTTGGAGTATTTAGCCTATCAGCAAAGGACTTGGCAGCAAAGCCCTCATGGATATATTTTGGAGGTAGATGGAATAATCCATTGAGCAAAGTTCTATAGGTGATATCTTAGCTATAACTTAAAGTAAAAGCTTGGGAATTACGTTGGACCTCAGCCGTCTTCACGTGTAATATAAGATATAGTGACGCTTTCATGGAATATTACACAAGATTTAAAGACACCTTTATATTCGTCCCATAAAAAGTGCACCCAGCAGCTTAGACTGGCCAGATGTGTACTTTCACATGCCAGCATTGAATCACATCACTTTTCTTGGAGAAAAAATGTCGTCTGCCTACATGACACGTCCTGTGTAGAGATTCCTTGACGTGCTGAACCCATGAACAGCATCCTATTACATAATCCTTCACTCCACTGTCTTGACAACAAATACGTCAAGACAACGTCAGGACTACGTCAAACATGAAAATGGCATCTAGGACTCATCAGGAAACAGGACAATGAAGGACGGCGACCCTGACCTTGGGAACGTCCAATTCCGGTTCTACCAGAAGTACCCTCGGCAGGATGGTGGCGCCTCCTTCCGGGACTTCTGGGCAACAGTCAGGGAGATACCCCTTATGGACTTCACAAGGGGGGAGTCTACAGAGAGCTGTACTATAAATAGTCATACTGACATCCTAAATATTAAACTCAAACCTAATGTTATAGTGACCAAAGTCAATTCAGAGACCATTGATGCCAAGGTCAATTCTGAAGTCATATATAGCAAGGTCAATTCTGAGGTCACAGATACCGAGGTCAATTCTGAGGTCAGTAACTCCTGTCAAATGGGAGGCATAGAAGACAGCATGACCAGAACTGAGAACTCAATCCTAGCCAACAATGTTACTGTCAGGAAGGAAGTGGATTCATCAAATAACAGAGAATACTCTAGTACCTGCCGTGGACAGCAAGGTATGAAGCTGCTAGCAAAGGCAGTATACGATGAGGGAGAGGACGGAGAGGAAGGGAAGGAGCAGGGAGAGAAAGATGGAGAACAACGTAGAGAAGTGTATGGAGAAGATATGTACACTGAGGGATATGAGGAAGATTTGAAGGACAGAGACTGCATAGTACTGGATAGAGAAGTAAGGAGAGAAGAAAGTAGAGAAGTGTATGGGGGAGATGTGTACTCTGAGGATGGACTGAAAACTGATGATGGTGAAATAGAAGAGCCTGGATTACGGAGGGAGGAGGCTGTGGTGTGGTGTTTGTGTGGGCAGGAGACTACCCACCAGCATCTCTACCACACAAAGCTTCTACAACGTCTAAAAGTAGGCAACTTTACTTAGTATGGGTACATCATTATCAACCGCATAGTGCATTAATGTCCTTTGTCGTCATGATTCGCCAGGGTTTCATTCATGCATTCATGCATTTATCAACATGCATCATGATAGCATAAGACATTAAAACACTATGCGGCCCTTGAAGGGTCAATATGCTGTATATTAAGGGCGATTGCCCAGTGTTAAAACGATTTGAGGAATTGGTCTATCAATAGACTTTTATCACCATGCCAAGAATATGATTTTAGACCAAAAATAAACAATTCGCCATAATATACCAAATGCTAATAATACACATGCACCGTAAAAAATATCACACCCTTAGCATTTTGTATTTAAAAAGGCAATATACAACATGGAATTGGTTGATTATACTCGACTTATCAATATCCATCAGTCTTTTGTTCAACCGGTTTGTGCCTTTTGATGAGGAACATAATATAGTTAGAAATAACAGTGAGAGGGTGTGGTGAAGTGTGAGCTGTATCTATGTGGAGCAACTCCTCCACCCAAATGAGCAATAGCCAGAATAAAGATAAAGCAAAAGTAGATGGGGCCGGGGAGAAGGATGTGGAGCGGTGTGTATCAGGAATAAACCATCCTGTTTGTAGTTCAGTCACTGACTAAATAGGGGAAATTAGTCATACCCAGGACCCTGCTACCACTAGGGAATGGTCCTGGAGGTATCTAGTCTCCTACAGGACTAAATAGGGGAAACTAGTCATACCCAGGACCCTGCTACCACTAGGGAAGGGTCCTGGAGGTAGCTAGTCTTCTACAGACTCCTACCACAACTAGGTTAGGGTCCTGGAGATAATCTAGTCCTCTACAGACTCCTGCCACAACTAACTAAGGGTCCTGGTTGTATCTAGTCCTGTATAGACTCCTGTAACATCTAGGTAAGGGTTCTGGTGGTATCTAGTCCTGTATTGACTCCTGTCACCACTAGCTAAGAGTCCTGGGGTATCTAGTCCTCTACAGACTCCTATCTAGGTAAAGGTCCTGATGGTTCTAGACCCTTTCCACAACTATACAGCTGGTACCAGACTCCTGCCATAACTAGTTGAGGACCCTGATGGTGCCAGACTCCTTCCATAACTAGGTATGGGTAGTACATTTGTACCAAGTACGGACTCCTGCTGCAACTAGGTTACTATAAGAAGAGCCCCTCCAAAAGTGGGGCTACAAACAAAATGGCTATGATGGAGTTTAGGCCTTACATAACAGCAGCAGAGGCTGGATGATTAATAACTGCAGCAGGCATCTAGCTGACCTATGCAGCACGGGTCTAAGAGGTCAGCCCCACTTAGTGGTGTTTATGTAGTAAACCACCATGACACTGTACAGCTAACCTGGACACAAACTTCACAAATGGACATCCTGATACTGATAAAAACTTTATCTCGCTTACACGTAATTTCATTGTCTCGATTCCATTTAAAAAAATCAAATATAGCATTGAACATCAACACAATACTACATAGAGTTGACTGTCCCCATCCACCCACCCTCTCCTATGTTCGGGAGTGTGTGTGGGGGGGGGGGCAGTTAATGTACTTTGTCATGCTAAGATATGGGTATTATTGACATTACAATAGGCAGGAAGGTCACGTTGGGAAGGAGAGATAATTTCCCAGGAAATTCTCTCGCATTCGATGATTAATGAGACTAGAATAAGACAATGGTTTCTTAAGCCTTTATGTACATTTGTGGTCCTGAATGAACCAAACCAGCATCGGTGCATCATGTCGACTCCTATAGGGCTCTGTGATGCATGAAGGCAGCTCTGGCAAATAGAGTCACCAGAGATGCCTTTATGCATCATGATGACAATAAGAGGTAGTGGATCAAAGCACTATTCCGCCCTTAAAGGGTCAAACCAATATATTGAGTTACTCCCCTGATACGATGAGTTGCTCTCACGGCTTGTGCAGAGTCGTTAGCTAATGTTGACACAGTCTGTGTAATGTGTTGTCTAAATGATACAAGTTACCAACATCATAATGATGATCAAACTCTGCTTTACTGAGACAGAAGAACCATTTATGGTATCCAAAGATCTGCCCATTTATGTGTACATGCAGTTCTGTACCATGACCCACTGAAAATGTAGATCTAATATTTCGGATAATAATAGTACATGTATCTTAAATGTTGGCATTTAACTAACTTGAATATGCTCAAAGGACCCAGGGGGGCCACTCCCTATATGTTCTATAGTAGCTATGTGCGTACACAAAGTAGCGGGAAAGGGGTCCTTTTTGGGCCCCATTGGCGGGCCCGCCCGGGCCCGCCAATAGGGGTGCTTTTTAAGCCATTTTGGGGGAAAAGGGGTATGTTTTTGGGCCAGAAAAATCCAACCAAATCCTCCAAAAGTACCACTAAAAAGGGGTATATTTTGAGGGAATTTGCTCCAAATATAGGGTGGTATCTTGCAATAGGGGTCCAATTTTGGTAAATTTAGTAGGGTATCCCGCCAAAAGGGGTCCAATTTTGGCAATTTTAAGAGGGTATCCCGCCAAAAGGGGCCAATTTTTGGCAAATTTAGGGTAATCTGCCAAAAGGGGTCCGATTTTGGCAAATCCAGAGTGGTGTCCCAAGAAAAGGGGCCTGGTTTCTTCACATTTTAGGGGGTTATCCCGCCATAAGGGGGGTGTTTTGATGGATTTTTATCCCGCCAAAAGGGGTCCAAATTCAAGGTGATGTACGCACATGGTATCCATAAATGTGAGAGTGGCCCCCCCGGGTTAAAGGAACACTTAAAGCAATCAATTTAATCAAATTCCACTTCAATTTGCCATTATGACCTTTCCGTGACATTTAAATAGCACTACTGAAATCAAAATGTTCTCATATATAGATATAGATATGTATGACTGCGTCCTACCGTCCGTGATTGAACCCACCCATGTTATAGCTACATCAACACACCAATCCCCAATCACAGGTCAGCTTCCAACACCCAGTGCTCTCTGAAGGTCACTGGGTGCCACCTGAAGGTCACACGAATGTCATACGAAGGTCAAACTAGAGTGAGGTCGTCATTGTGTCAGGTCATGACGTCACAGGAAGGGGATGTGTATAGATATAGAGGTAGACATGGGTGCTAGAGTGATGTAGCTGTGGTCACATTGATGTCCCATAGAAGACCAGGTAACAATCGGCCATGTTGGCAAGGGGTGAAAGGGAACTCAACACTGCACTCAAGGAGCACTGACTTTAATAGTACTAAGGTAAAAAGGATGACAGGAAGATGATGGCCATTAAAAGGGTACTCTATGACACATGTGTGGTCCAGAAGAGGAGGGATGGTCTGACTGCAGCTATTGTCCCTGCACTGCATGCACCCATAGAGCACCAGCGGTGGGTTGGATGAAAGAATCATCAGGACACTTAAATAGGTACTCTGTAACAGATGTAACTAGGGTCTTGGCGTTTGTGAGGTAGGAGGGGGTTTGGCCGTTGCTATTGTCCTCGTGGAAGGTGGTGGTGGGGGGGGGGGGGTAGCAGAAGGTTGAAGGGTATACACGATTTGGTGTCCATAGATGTCTGCATTAAATTGTATGTGTGTTCAGGGGAGGGGTGACAAACTGGCTATCAATGGAGGAGGGTAGCAGTGGGGGCGGCGGCGGGGCGGAGGGTATCTGGCAGAGTTATGTATCAGGTTCTGGTTGATATAAGCATTATTGCAGACAGACATATTCTAAACCTTTAACGGCAGCATAGTGCTTTGATAGTGCATAGTATGGTTCTGTTCGCCGTGATGCATGAATGCATGCCGCCCTGCCGAACTCTACTCGGCGGGGCTGTATTAAAGCACTATGCCCACCATATAAGGAGTTGATACATTCCCAAAGAGCCAGCATGATGCTTGAACACAGCCCTGGCGAGTAGACATGCCAGGGTTACATTCATGTATTATGACGATCTGGGGCATGTCGCATTAATTAACGAAATATGCGGCCCTTAACGGACTTATTTATACTACAGCTATTCTAAAGCATTCCCAGCAATCTGTGTGTGATAGTACTTGGCATGATACCTGTGGCATCTTCATGACTCAGTCTTATATAGACTACATCATAGAGACCTGGGCTATGTGTATAAATATAGGCTATAGACTACTCACGAGATGGTTTTGGCAGCATCACCCCTTCACCTAGCGATCATAATAATTATGAGAACATGTATACAGAATAAAAAGGAAAGTAACTTGACTCATTGCTAGCATTTAGTAACCAATTCCTCTGACGGCCAGGAATTAATGTACCAGAATGTTTTATGGACATAAAAGTACAGTAATATCCATGAGGTCTGTAACTGTAAGCTCTCTATTATAAAGACAGTTGCCAAGTGTTCCTCTTATAGAATACCAACGGTTAAAAAACCATCATACTGTACAGAGATTTATTTATAAGGGGAGGTCTAGTCACCCACTACAATACACCAAATACCACCCCTGGCCGCTGTATTGTATGAGTCTACCCGTCCCCGACCACAACTATATAGGCCACTGAGACGCAGCCGGATGTACCTCTCTGAAGTCACTTCCGGTATTTCGCAATACTTTCTACACTCCCCAAGCCGATGTGTGGTTTACACACAAAGTGCATTTAGATAGGCCCTATTACTACATCCTGATTGAAGGAGGGATTCTGCTTGGAGAGTCAGTGATAACAGTAAGGGGGAATGTATGTATGTAAGTGTGCTCCTCTCCAAGCGGATCTTCGGGTGTACTGTATTACTTTTAGCCTAGAGGTGATCAGAGCAGGATCCAAAGCTGTGGTGGAGAGTGTCTACCACTAATCGTCATCATTGGGTAAAATCCTGGAGTGTGGCAGATATCCCGCCACGTCTAGAGAAAACGGTCAGTTCACCATCAGTCTGCGGAGATAAAGCAACGAGAAAGGAGCCTACCAGAGATCTAACTATAACCCAACTAATAGAGATACCAATGTGGATTTACCAGAAGACTACTACTACAATATCACTACCAGTTACTCATGATGATCGGCGTGGGACTCTCTCTTCTGGAAGGGGTAGTGGGCTGGTTCAGGCGTCGACGTGGACGTCGTCGACGTCGCGGTCGTCATGACGACGACGACGATGACGTGACGTCACCGCCAGGTGCTGCCCCCTACCTGAGACTGTCAGGACGAGGGGAGGATGGTCAGTGGGGGCAGGAGGTGGTGGAGGTGAGGGCAGAGGGAGGGGAGTGTCAGGAGGGGACGGTGTGGGGAGGGAGGGAGGGACAGGGGAGTCATCAGATGTGGTGGCAGCAAAATACCCTCTACTCATCACCTAAAAAAGGGCAACTTGATGATGGAGAAAAGCTGATCCATGACGGGGATGCTGGAGAAGGGAGGAGGGTGAGAGAGGAGGGCATGACTGTGTCTCAATCAGTTAGCCGGCCTAGAGGACTTACTAATACTAGAGAAGAAGGAAGGACAGTTTCAAGAGATGACATTGTCCCCCAGTTGCAGAGTACTCCTGCCGGGTGCTGGGGAGACCAGGCCAGCACCCTCCCACCTCCCTGGGTGGACTGCCAGAACCCAGGCTCATGGGGCAAGGCCATGTGCTCCCTACCACCCAAGGACAATGCTAAGACGTTAGCACGGGTAGAGGTCCACCCCCAGGGGGTTGAAGAGGTTCAAGGGGCTCCAGAACCCTGCCCCTGGGCGGAGGAGACTGAGATGATGGAGGTCTTCGAACCCAGGGATGACATCCAGGTGACACCCAGCCAAATGATCCCCCAAGGAGGAATAGAAGACAATCTGAAGCCTGTGGATGAAGGCCCACTGATTGATATTGGTGAAACTGACAGCGATATTATTACGCCCTGCAGAGATAATTGTGATGATCATCATATGAATAGTAATAAGAAAGATGACAGTGGACATGGAGGGAAACCCAACCGCAGAGGAAATGTCCAACTGGGCTGGCCTTGGGGTAAAGTGAGTGCCCTGGACATTTGGAAGGCCATCAACCTGCAGGTGCCAGTATGGGGGGACGAGGAGCCAAATGTGATTGAGATCTGGGAGGGAGCAGAGGAGAAAGGAGGGGAAGGTAGTGTTCATAATAATGGCACTGCTGCTCTGGTCCCTGATACTCTGGCCCCTAATGCTGGAGACATGAGTCGGGCCGTCAACCTGGAGGTCCCATTATGGGGGGAGGAGGAGGAGGACCTTATGGACCTCTGGGGAGGTGCTGGAGGAAGGGAGGATATTGAGACATTGGATGCAGAATTCCACAATGCTGCAGCTGATACCAGTATGCAGACCTGTACGTCAGTCACCGCCATGGAGGTGGATGAAGAAGGGACCCTGGAGGAGGGCTATACACCTGAGAACCTGGAGGAGGATTATACACCTAATGCCCTGGAGGACTATCCAGCAGGTGTGGGGCCTGTGCTGTTGACCCCTCTGGAGGCTATGATCATACAGGATAACGTAACAGAGGAGGGCACCAGGGTGTTGGACACCGTGGAGAGACTCATCTCTGCCCTACACACATTGGTAAGATGGGGACTATTCTGGGGACCGTTTCAATTTTTTTTTGTTATGAGCCTCATAACGGTTTATTGATATGATTTTCAGTAAATACTCACAACCGAGCAATAAAGGCAGATATACGTATAATCGGCAGAATCGTTCATCAGTTTGCTTTAAACTTCTTCGGGTACAGTTGTCAATTTCTAATACAAATTCTGATATAATAGTTTACATGATGGTCTTTCTATGGAATAAAATAGAAGCTTTCTATAGAATAAAACATAAAGTTCGGTGAATGTACTGACAGTCATATGAATGCACTAAGGAAATGGGAAACATTTATGACGCGATCTGCAAAAAGGGACATTATTGCAGGGGACATTAAGGTCCCTTTTCCCAGGACATTATAAGGTATATTGCACTAGAATAATAATGACGTACTGAACTAACTCGGTATTGTGTAGTGGAGTCTGCAGAGAAGGGCATCCTGTTCTGAAGCTGAGTAACCTTGGTTACCATTAGTGTATCCCACATTCCTTACTATCTCATCACAAACTTACACCCCAGGGGGGGGGGGGGGCTAGCGGTTTGATAACGGGGCGTGTCCAGTAACTACAGAAATACAGATAAGCGTTTGATACTGATTCGCAGCCAAACAAAATATCATATGAAAAAGCTAGATTTCTTTATGTATGTGTGGGGGCGGGGGTCTGGGTGAGCCATCCCCCAAGTGGCAGGCACTCCCCCACCCCTGCTCTCTGCTCCCCTCCCTGTTCTCCCTCCTGTCCCTGCTCTCGTCCATACTCCCCCCTCCCTTCCCTGTGTTTCCCTTCTATCCCTGCTCTCCCCCATCCCTCATCATTAAACCCCAAGCTGGCCCCAACCCCCCAGCCTCCACTCAGGCAACACACCTGCTACCAGCCTGCAGCCCTACCTGTGACCACATCCCTCCTCACCTGGCCAGGTGAGGCTCCCCCTCAGGTGTATACTTTATCTCTACACCCCCACCCCCCCCACCCCACTACTACCCACCTAATGTGTCTGAATAGGCTTATACCATTTAACCCTCTATAGTGCTACATGTCCTTTGTCGTCATGATGCATGGGTGAATGCAGCCCCACCGTCTGTTTATCTGGATAGGCATAGTACTTTTTAATCCCTTATTACTTTAAGGTGCTACATTGTATATCCTTTGTCGGCATGATGCATTGTGTGAATGCAGCCATGGCCAGTCTACTCGCCGGGCTGCATTCATGCATCATGTCGACCCTATGGGGTTGTTAGTTACACTCCCGAGGAGTCAGCATGATGCAAGTAGTGAATGCATCATGCAGACAAATGGTATAGCGCGTATTGAAGCACTATGCTGCATCTAAAGGGTTAGACTTATACTTATAGTAAGACTAACTATAGACTGTACTTCCTCCATGCCCTCAGGGTGTGACTGTGGTTGGCACACAACAGACACGTCTCATCCCCCATCAGTGTTTCATTATAGCTACCTAATGGTGCGGACCTCTACTGCTAATGCACTGTCTAGACTAGACTAGACTGGACTAGGGATATATATTTATCTACAATGGTACAGTGATCTCTCGTTTAGCTCATCGTATCCCTTTTCAGTGAAAAAAGATGCCACTTTGCTCTAACTTAGTTGCAATGGGGAAACTCTTGGACCGCCCCCGCCCCCCCCCCCCCACGAACCAGGGTCTTTGAGGCCCATACTCGCTTTAATATACATATTAATGCCATTTGAACTATGTTCCTTAGGACCAAGATGTCCTGGTACATACCTAATGCTATTGTGGTACCCGCCTATGGATGTTATCACGTTCTCAATACAGAGCTGTGTCCCATGGTATGGCTGTATTATTGTAGTGTTACCACAGACATGGCTGCATCCCTGTACCCACCTAGTGAGGTGGGGCTGCCTCATGACGTCATCTCTGCTATTTATAGACCATTACACACCCACTCCCACAATGCACTATCCCACAACAAGATGGCAGAATAAGGAAAACACAGACAAAATACAGACATGGGTGAAAACCTGTGATATCATACAGAGAGTGGCACCAAGCCAGGGGCCTGTGAGTGGCACATGAGCAGTCTGATATTATGTGCAATATCCGATATAATTGTAGCCTTTCACCCTCTGAGTTCTGTTTTATGCTGTTTGTATTATAACTGGTCATAATTAGTTATAAACAGTTGTTCCATGGATCTTGGGAAGTTATGATTAGTCAATTGGTGCTGCCTTAAAATGTAGGGAATCCTACAAAACATAGACATGGTATAGATACTCATGTTTAGACTCCTCAAATCACTTCTATGTATTTGGAAGCTGCTCGAGAGGGGTGAATACGTTTTGGCCTCCTGGACCATAGGGCCTTAGGTTCAACACTCTGGTCCACTGGGCATTTGAACCAAAAACGGTCCCTGATTTTGGGGGCTTTAGCTTTAGGCCAAATGCCAATTATTCATATGAATAGGACCGGATACAATACACATGTATCATTTAGGTCCCATGGGGTGACAGATATATGAATACCATAGAGATAGCTGTAGTACGGTATAGGCAAATTATATCCAAAATGAGAAGTACATGTATTTCTAGTTCATTGTTAGTGTTTATGCTGCACCATAGCTGGGTTGTGAGTCAGTGGTCAGTGAGTGTGTGAGACTGTTGGTTCAGGTGGGCAGTCTGGGTGACAGGGGGCAGCGTCACCCAGTCTAGTACTGGGCCTACATCAAAGCTACTGGGCCTGGGCAGGTGCCAGTGCTGTCACATACACCTCATCATAGGACTTAAACTATGGTCTCAACTACACACAAAAACTATATAAAATCTCACACCTGGCTCAATCATTATATACTGGCGGAATGAACAGAAATATTATGTTTTAGTTATGTGGGTAAGCTCATGATATGCAGCGATGCCACTTTTTCCTGCTTTTGTAAGAATTTTTGTCTCAAAATATATTAATTTACTGCCAAAAGCGGAGCAAAATTGGAGGTTTTATGTCCAGAGACAAAATGCAGGAAACCTTACATCTCTCACCCAAAGCATTCAGCATATATAGCAAACAAACGTTTTATTACTTAGTAATACTATTGACAATGAAATAAACATTTCATGGCCTTTCAATATAGGAAAGGAGACCAGTGCTGAGCAGACTGTAAACTAGAACATGTAGAGTTGTCTCTGGTCAGAACCAGACCGTTGAGTTCAATAGGAAAGGTAGGCCTTGCCTGGAGATCTGCCAATGGTCCCACCATGCCACATCATGCCACACCAATACATCACCATACAACTCAGAGCATGCTTTCAACTACACAAAATAGATGTCTCTCCATCATTAGTACAAAGGGACAACAGGCTCGTCTCCTGGCAGATCTCAAAAGAACGCTCGCTGTGAACTCTTTGCTCGCGAGTTACTCGCCAGGAGGCCTGCATTCATGCGTCATACTGACAAAATGGCAAAGTGCTTAAAAACACATAGGGCATATGAGCCAAATACCGGTACCTGATTTTGGGGGGTTTAGTGCCAATTAGTGTTGTAGTGTTCTTTTTTAGCCCCCGGTGGTGATAACTTGTCCATAGATACGACCTTTGGTCTCGGCAAATTATCAAAAATGAAATATATTTCAACTGTAGGGAGCGCTCATTTTTTGGCTTTGGGACCTTGTCCCCAAAGCCATTTACACCACTGACCAGAGTGTCAGCTTTTCGACAAGAAAAGACTAGCATAGGCCCCCTTGTTCATTGTTAGATACAGCCCTAGCTGGCCCTTAAACCTTGCTTAGGACTGGTATCCCCATGTGTCCTTGTAGGCATGTGCAAGACTAATTTATCCTAGATCTTGTTTTCAGTTACTACATGTAGAACCAATGTACCTTGTGGTAAGGCCTAGACATCTTGTGAACAGCCATATTTTGAGTTCTCTAATGTGGCTGTCAATGGCAAGGATAGGTACCAGCCTAATAACTATTGACTCCTATGTCAAGCCAAGCTGTCAATGTCAATGCCAATTCCCATACTATGCACATACAGGACCTATACTAGAAGTTGAGTGGGTCCAGGGTGGCTCTTGAAATCACTCAAGCCCGCCCAAAGACAAACTGTGAAGTCCAACATAATTACCCCTCCCCCACCCCACACACACATGCACCAACCCTGAAATAATATTTTACAGTCTTTAAAGTTAGGCCATCACAAGTCCTCCTTGTGCCCCCCTCCTCCTCCCTGTGCCCTCTCCTCCTCCTGCATCTGCCCTCTCCTCCTCCTGCCTCTGCCCTCTCCTCCTCCCTCCTTTCTCTGCCCTCTCCTCCTCCCTCTGCCCTCTCCTCCTTCCTATGCCCCCTCCTACTACCCCATCTACCCCTCCCCCCCCCCCACTCTACCCCATTTTCCTCCTTCCTGTTACCTTCTCCTCCCTCTGCTTTCCCTCTTTCTGCCCCCTCCTCCTCCCTCTGACTGCCAAGATGGCTGCCGAAAACTCAAGATTGTCTGATTTCCTTGTGTGATACATGGATAATAGGGTTTTCTGGGATGTAGACTCCATTTTCAGGCTCACAATTTCAATCCGGGAAATTTCCAAGATGGCCACCAAAAACTCAAGGTTGTCTGAGTTCCATGTGTGATACATGGATAGTAGGGTTTTCTGGGATATAGAATCCATTTTCAGGCTCAGATTTTCAATCCGAGAAATTTCCAAGATGGCTGCCAAGATGGCCACCAAAAACTCAAGATTGTCTGATTTCCTTGTGTGATACATGGATAGTAGGGGTTTCTAGGATGTAGAATCCATTTTCAGGCTCAGATTTTCAATCCGGGAAATTTCCAAGATGGCTGCCAAGATGGCCACCAAAAACTCAAGATTGTCCGATTTCCTTGTATGACACATGTATAATAGGGTTTTCTGGGGTGTAGAATCCATTTGTAGGCTCCGATTTTTGATCCAGGTAATTTTCAAGATGGCTGCCAAGATGGTATTTGCATAGGCATCAATGGAGGTGCATTGGTACATTTGATTCCATTGGCACATATTGGATTCTATTGTTATGCCATACATGAATTGCATAAGAACCCCAGAAACACCAAAAATTATAAATCTATGCCCCCCTCGTTTTCTCACCTGTAGTTCATAACATTCCTATAAAACCCAAAGCCACTACGGCTTTGCCGTAAAATCCTTGAATTTGTCCCCTTGTTTTAACAGGGGGTGTGGTGGATTCTCACGCGGAGTGGCATGACCCCAGTCAAGGGGTCGAAATTATACCAAAGTGGATAAAGTTGAATAGTTAAATGACTTTCCAACTACATGTACAGCATATCCTATATAATATAGGATAGTCCAGGATTCATGAGTACATATTGCACCCATAGTGCCTGCATGGCGCCCACATGAGCCTGAGGTGGCACTATGAGAGTTGTAGCGGCACCACAGCTGTTACCGCTACAAGGTCCTGTACACCCCCCCCCCCCACACACACACCTACAATCGTCATCAGCTCTTGTTTATGAAGCCTGACCTCTGTCACCTCTCCTCAGCCCACCCAACTATTTAACCCTTTAAGGGCCGCGTACTGATTTAAGGTGCAATGCCCCTTGTCGTTATGATGCATGAATGCAGTTACAGGTACTCGTCAGGGCTGCATCATTACGATCCCTCTTGTGTGCTTCAACCCCAAAGGGTCGTCATGATGCATGAATGCAGCCCTGGCGAGTAGACTCACCAGGGCTGCATGAATGCATCATGACGACCAAGGACATAGAATTCTAAAGCGCTATGCTGCCCTTAAAGATTTACTGTAATATCAAAGTGGTTAGTCCTGAAGCTGGGTGCGTCATGCTGTGTGTCACGTTCTGTAATACTACAGGGTCATGGCATCAGCTTCAACTCTAATGATAAAGGCTGTTTCTCATGACTGGTCGTCATTTGACCTGGGAGGACCTAATTTTAGAATTCATGAGAAGATGAAAATCCTTTTGCTTGTAGATAATAAAGGTATTTGGCCAACTTATTTCAAAGTTATGGAAGCTTATATCAGAAAATCTTTCCTATGGTAGCTTGGCAAAGTTCATGTGTCAACAAATGGTCTAGGGCATGGTTCCAATCGTCACTCTCTATCAATATAATGGTTTAACTCTTATTTTTCTTTTGTTAAGGTATACTTTCCTTTTGTGAGCAGTTCTTATGTATAAAGTAGAGGCTAGTGATCATATTTATGGATATTTCCTATATATTGGCATATTTCTTGTAGCTTTTCACTGTGTTGAAGGAAGTAGGTGATATAGTGTAATATTCTGGGATGAATGATTCCTTTAATGCACTCTCTATCACATACCCTTACATCCTCATATTTTTATCAATAGCTGTATTTTCTACTAAAATAGTTTCGTCTATATCCACTCTTTGCAATGGTAGGTGAAACTAAGGCTTATTATGAAGAATTAAGTTTATAGCTGCCGTACAATAGAGAGGATGTAGGCTGTTTTATAGAGAGTGATGATTGGAACCAAGGCATTTTTGTGCACTTTGCAGTAGTATCACTATCTTTAGGCCCTCAAGTATTTATATGATTCCCATTTCCACTGTTAGATATTACTGCTGGTGTATTTACCAGCCCTAAAGCCTATCTTTCAAGTACATTTACTTATCTATATTTGCTCTAAACTCATACTTCTTGCTTAAATGGAGCAGATATTCCCCTTCCTCTCCTTATCTTGCTATAATTAGGCAGATAAAAGGTAATGAAGTGGTAGGAATCAATAAAAATGTAAGTAAATGGATGGAAATACAACTCATTAATAACACATAAGTTTATAGCAGCTCTAGCATAGAGAGAATGTAGTCCATACGATACAGCATGATGATTGGAACCAGCGTGACGATTGGAACCATTGACATATATACATAGCAATACCACCTGACAGGCTTGCTGCAGAATTCTCTCATAATTGTATATTATTCCCTTTATAATAGAGATAGTTGACATTTGATATGAATAGTTAAATATAGATACTATGCAAGCTATGACAATGGATGTAGTTTGATAGAGAGTGATGATTGGAACCAGGAAATTACACATTTTTGCCATCATGAACTTCAATTGGCTCTCCTGAGTCAAGTTTACAACATATTATCCTTTTCTTTTTTTTAATATATACATATAAGATATACTAGTCCAGCATGACAATATATTTTGATATGGTTAGCTAATTGCTATAAGATAGGGGAGGTGTAACTTATGACAATAGAGCGTGATGATTGGAACCATTGAATTACACAAATGGATCATAGCACCATCAAACCACAGTTATAGGTACAACTAATGAGTTATACACCTTACACATTTCAATCATTGGTATTCTTTATTAAGATAATAGGAAAGGTCATATTCTTCTCATAATCTTTGAAATTTTACAACTTTTGAAATTCACTGTTGATGAAAATTCATGAAAAATGCCATATTTTGCCTTTTTATGGGCTCTGACACACTTAATATTGGTCATAGAGAGGTAAAGGTATATACCCCAATGTAGCTCTAACTGAGTTTGACCTGATACAATCAATAGAAACTCATAACATCCAGTTCCAAGAGATTTGAAGCCTGCTAGAGTAAAAATGGCATATGACGACCAGTCATGAGAAACAGCCATAACAGATCATGATATTGTAAATCGTGTTAAATATTCAGGGATGAGAGTCTTCAAGTTTTCCCTTGATTTGAAGTGATTTTGTTGCATAGGCTTTACTTAACTATAGAGGACCTATTCAGCGACCTCTATTTGAACATTTGACGTTTTCTTTTAATTGGTCACTTTCATCTCTGAATATTCTCGGCAAGTTGCAAACGATGCTCACGTACTACATACACTAAATGATTTCTAGTTCCCTGATGCACGGAACATAAACCAAACAATACTAGTACAAGGAGGTTCCAAATAGGAAGTTGCCATATTCTGATATTATCATAGATAGAGAAACCTGCACTGTGGATCCAACTCTGCATTCAGAGAAACTAAACTACCACTACCCTTTATGGGCCGCATAATGTCCCCCAATGCATTATACGGTCTGTTAGTGGTACATCAACCAAGCGGCAGAGAGAGTCGCTGGCACTACTTGCCGCATCATGCCGACCCTTCAGGAGTGTATCAACCCCATGAGGTGGTGGACATGTTGAATTGCACACCTGGCAAGGTACTGGCCAAGGCTGTATTAAATACATCAAAGGCAAAAGGGCATAGCTCATTAAGATACACTGCTGTCCTTAAAGAGCTAGCCTAGAATTATGAGATAATCAGAACTGTTTCCGGGGGAGTTCCTGTTGTTTAGA
Organism: Harmothoe impar; assembly: GCA_947462335.1. Classification (NCBI taxonomy): domain Eukaryota; kingdom Metazoa; phylum Annelida; class Polychaeta; order Phyllodocida; family Polynoidae; genus Harmothoe; species Harmothoe impar. The sequence goes on along the minus strand of OX381712.1, from coordinate 57,451,333 downwards.
TCGGGACTAACACATTTCTGGTCATTTGGGGAACGTTGTCTTTCCCAGAAAATAGGAAGTTACGCCCATTCCACCATGGTGCGAGGCTTACACATAGGTCAGATTTATTTCTCTCTCTCGAGGACACACGAAAGAAGAGATTCAAAAACAAAGAGAACAAAATCATTCACACCTACTGAAGTAGATCAGGTATTTGGCCGATCTGGTTTTTACCTTTTTGCCCGAATTTCACACTGGAGAATGTGAAGCGTCATATGTTAACTACTTTCCACTTTCTCCCTATGCAGACATGCATTGAGAAAGTGAACTAACCCCTGATTAGGGCAGAAAACCGATTTCTGTATTTTCTCGACTTGCAGACACGTATAGAGAAACTGACTTGTGCAATATTAGCCTCTTTCCCACATTCTCGATTCGAAGACACAGATGGAGAAACTGACTTGTGCAATATTAACCTGTTTCCCACTTTCTCTACTTGCAGACACACATAGAGAAAGGCAATGACATGTTGGAGGAGGCGGGTCTCCTCACCCAGACCGGTCAGTTTGATGACGTCACAGGTATTACGGAGATTACGCACGAACTCAAGACGCGGGTACGAAGCTTCACGTCACGACTAGACGATCTCAAGGACAAAATCAGCAATACTGCCCAGTGCTACCACCTACTGGATAAGGTATGTACTAATCATCTGTCCTATGGTGTCATTTTAGCCCCTTGAGAGCCATATATTGGATACAGCCCTGGCGAGTAATTCGCCAGAGCTCTATTCATACATCATGCCCATCCTACACTAGTACAGGTAGGATATTCTCCCCCAGGGTCGGCATGATGCACCCTGCGACTGGGGTGCGCTGAGTATATCATGCGATCTGCCTGGGTTGATACACCCCCAAAGGGTCGGTATGATGCCCCAACGTAGCGCTGGTGAGTTACTCACCAGCGGTTTTCTGGTGCATCATACCGACAAATGAAACATAAAGCATTAAGGCATCATGCCGTACATAAAGGGTTATAACGCAGTTACCAACACCATTGCCGTACGTGGTCTACTACTGTTTGGTTAATGGTGTCTGAAGTTTTCAAGCTGCAACAGTTAAACTGGGTGAAATAGTTCTACTCGCTGAGTCCTCCTCTCGGCTAGTGTCGCATCACTCAAACATGACAAGGTATACTCAGGGGTCTGGGAAATGTGGGCCCTCTTAACCAGAGTCTTTAGAACATCTTCTACTAACCTGATAGTCTCCCGTGGGCCCTTTTTTCAAGTGTTCTGGTTCGGAGGGCCCAAATTCCAGAGGGCCCTGAGAGGGTAGCATTTATAAAATAACACATAATAAAAACTTAAAAATGAATCAACAATAACCCTATAGCCTCCTGCATGGTACCTTGAGAAAATAAATTGACAATAAATATTTGTATTCTTCTCTTTGACCCCGGTGTCCAGTCGTACGAGTGGGCGCTGGATGCTATGAAGTACGTGGGCAGTATGAAGATGGAGACCACGGCGACCCCGGCCGGCCTCGACAAGGTCACCTCTAGTCTGGATCTCTACCTGCGAGAACACCCACCCATCAACGACACCACCTTTGAGTCCATGCTGGAACTAGCCGAGCAGCTCGAGAACGATAAGCTACATGAGCAGTGCCGGCAAGCCCAGGCGAGGTGTCACGAGACGAGTAATTTGCTGCGGACGCGGCAGGCTGCGCTGCGGAGGGCGCGGGGGCGGCTGGAAAAAGAGGAGCGGCGGCGAGCGTCATTAGTCTCGGCCATGTCGCATAGCGGGTTCGGACCGGACCTACAGGAGCCGTGCTGGCAGCCACAGACAGAACTAGCGTGTAGTGTACAGTCCATGATGGCGCTAAGACGCCGCTCCTACGCCGGCCAATCCTCAGCCCCCATGTACAGCCCCCAGGCACAGGCCTTCCGCGACGGGGTCCGCGACACTAACCTCAGCGAGTACGAGGAGCAGTTCTTCCGCGAGGGATTAATCACGGAGGATATGTCCGACCGCATCGTCACATCGCTTCCCGGAACCTCCGTTCATGGCGGAGCGGCCGGACGGACTTCTATGGACAGCCTGCGGGCCTCCAAGGAGTCGCTCCGCGGTGGCTCGTCGGAGAACTTATCCCGAGAACAGAAGAGCAGCTCACTACCTCGCGAGTTGACGGGTCTCGGGGCAGTCGCAGGGCAGCAGGGGCAGGGAGACAGCGCCCAAAGTCCAGGTAACATTCTGTTCCTTTCACTATCAATCACCTAAATGTAAGTTTTAAAAAATATTTGTATTATAGCAACCCTTTTTCAATGTTTTTGACTCAGGGTTACCACCCAGAGTCTTTTGCGACGGTTTGGAGCATGCATTTCAAGATAGTCAGTCACTCTACTTTAGACTGAATTTTACCTATAAAATATTCATCCTATAAACATATTCATAGATGGTATTGAACAAACAGACATTCACCTACATGGTAGACCCAAAGATATTGCAAATATCTTGTTCCAACCCATCAAAATATTCAATTAAAAAAATGTCACCAAAAAACAGGAAAACATGTATCTGGAAAATTAAACACTTAAGTACTAGAAGGGATTTTTGTCTACATTACGGTCCACACAATTCTAGTGCTATGTCAATGGGAACTATCTTGCAACTCAAGGTGAGACACTTTTCGTAAGACCTTTTTTGCAACCACCTCTGTCATTTTCTTGAATTATCTTGAAATATGCAAATCTGTGGACGAATTGAAAATAAAGGAAGAGATGAAAACACAGCGCGGGAAAAAATATTATTCTCGACTGGAAAACGCATGTCTAGAGTTAAATAGGTGTGCATCAGTTCTGCTTCCGTCCTCTTGGGAACCAATGATAGCCCCAAACAAGAGGGCCATCGGAACGCTGTTCCAGTACAGGACAGTAGTGATGGTGATGGCATAACGTAGCTGCATGAGATGAAAATCACTTTTTGAAAAAAAACTATTAACAGAGTTACATCCACTTTGGGTAATTTATCTGCATGGTGTGTCCACATGGGATATCCACATGGGAAAGATATCTGCACGGGCCAAATTGGGCTCTCACTCTTTCTGAGCTCGGTCACATGGCGGCGTTTGTGTGGGTGGTGAGAGAAACTCTGACAGCTGTTTATGCACGAATTGACTCGATTTCCGACGGCTCGGGCAATCTGGATGAGAACCAGAGGGCACTTGTGGCGTAGTGATCTCGCCCAAACGCACCTCCTTGCCCACACCCACGTGCTTGCCCACCCACGTACTTGCCCACACCTACTTTCTTGCCCATACCGACCTGTTCGGCTGAAATATGATAACATACTATAGTGTGACACATGATTTGAGGGTAGTTTTGACCTAGGAATATGTTTCTGCTCTCAGAATTGACAAATAATTCACTGTACCTGAAATAATTTACAGATTTAATTTTTCAAGCAAATAATTCTATCACTTAATCACCCTGACCCTGAGTCATTTGTGATGTCAATCACACGTTCAATCTTTTTATTTGTACTTGATACATAAACGGTAAGACAAAATATTGGTGTTTTAGGCTAATTAATAGAGTCACTATTACATTGCTCATGAATAAACAATTTCGAAAAAAATTGACCTACCTAGCCTAAATCACATATCCATGCACTGACTCCCCCCCCCCCCTCCCCCACTCCTCTCGTGTGAAATGTGACCTTAGGGAGTGATCATTTTTCAACTACGAGTCGAAAATCGGCGCATGCGCAAGCCCTCTGAAGCATAGTAACACGTTGGATTTTTGCCCCAAAACAGGTTACTCCCCCCCCCCCCCCCAAGAGGGGTCCACATTTTATACATCCCCCCTCCCCATGTTGATAAGAAATGATCACTCCCTTTTGAAGTTGTACATAAAAAAGAATTAGCAGTTTGCAAAATGAGCAACTTAACTTTCCAGCTGGTGGTAAATCTGCAGACCAGCCGGTGGCAGTGCTACCAGGGCGGACAGGCGGAAACCAGCCCCAGAAGAAGTTGATGCGGCGCATGAACTCGGTGCTCACCGGGGCCGAGGGGGAGGTGCTCGACCACCAACCCGGCACCGATAGCCGGAAGGGGAAGACGCTCAGTCTCATCAGCGGCAGCTCTGAGAGTCTACCCAGGTATGTATTAATTTCTCTGAAAAAAAATCCTTTAATTTAATAGCAGTGAACCTGACTAAATCTGAACCTAAAAACTACAGCAATTTACAGACAAACAGATCTACTATGTCTACCTATGTATGTAGACTATAAATACCGGGTATATATATATATATATATGTGGCTTGTGCCTCGCGGTATGTATTTCAGGCTATATGTGGTTTCTGCCTTTCATTATGCCTGTCACTCTTTCACTCTGCCTATCAGGCTACGTATATTGCTTGTGCCTCGATTTATAAAAAAACTAATATATATTAAACAATTTTTTTTTTTTTTAAATGTCTGTAATTATGCCTTTAAAAATGATGATAAAAAAAAATTGAAAATAATAATAATGACAATAATACCCGGTACTCCAGATATCTTTGTTTAATCTTAACACGTATGTTATTTGTAAAGATAGAAATATTGCTTCTATAACTGTCTTTATAACCACATATATACTGATTTATATAATCCAGATATCTATGTTCAACCTTGATTTGCCTGCGTATTTGTAGTGATATATAAAAAATATTCAGCAATGTAGATGCACTATATAACCTGTATTAAAGAATATATATATATATCTAAATGACGATAAAAATCAAACTTTGTGTGTTTTAGTATGCCTGAGGAGGAGGAAGGAGACGAGGAGCGGCAGGACGGACAGGTCCCTAACGGGGAGCGTAAGTTTGTGTGGTCGCCCGTCCCGGTCAACACGCACCTGGCACGACAGGGGCGCGGCACCCTGTCCTCCTACCACTCCATGGCCGACCTCCGCCTCACCGACGAGGAAATGAAACGACGACGGTGAGTTTTTTTTTTCTGTCTTCATTTTTATTTAAGAAAGATTAAATACTTGGTGTGGTTCCAAAACTAAACTTAGGGCACTATTAAATGATTAACAGTCGAGTGTGGAGAAAACACTACGGTGATTAGTTATGAACCATTTAAGGGCATAATAGTTAGTGCTTTAATACTTTATCTTGAGGGTTGATTGGTGCCAGGTTGATTGGTGCCAGTTCAGTAAAAACGTTTTCCAACATCGTGTTACGAGGGAAGATTTTAAAGGATTTTTTCGTAGACAAACCTCAGTGTTGGTTTCTATCCCGGCGTTCCATCATCATTCCAGACTCAGCGAAAGCTCACACCTCATTGCATGCCATTTCACTGTACCCAATGGCTGAAAAAATAATAATATGGCATATGTATGTATCAAGTAATGATTTTATATCATGAATGATACCACTAACCCCACTACCATTATGTTCACAGAACACTTGAACTGATCATGAACGAGATGGTACAAACGGAGCGGAACTACGTCAAATCGCTCGGCTACGTCATTGAAAACTACATCCCGGAGTTACTGCGGGAGGACGTGCCGCAGCCGATGCGCGGAAAGCGAAACGTCATCTTTGGAAACCTGGAGCAGATCCACACCTTCCACTCACAGTACTTCCTGTCTGCACTAGAGCAGTGCGAGGTGACGCCCTTCCAGATCTGCCACTGCTTCCTGCAACACGTAAGTGTACAGAGATAGGGTGTACCACTGTAAGGTAGGGTCCCAGACAGTTACTGTGTACCAGGCTAGGGTAGGGTAGGGTAACAGTGAGGTGACGCCCTTCCAGATCTGCCACTGCTTCCTGCAACACGTAAGTGTACAGGGATAGGGTGTACCACTGTAAGGTAGGGTCCCAGACAGTTACTGTGTACCAGGCTAGGGTAGGGTAGGGTAACAGTGAGGTGACGCCCTTCCAGATCTGCCACTGCTTCCTGCAACACGTAAGTGTACAGAGATAGGGGTACCACTGTAAGGTAGGGTCCCAGACAGTTACTGTGTACCAGGCTAGGGTAGGGTAGGGTAACAGTGAGGTGACGCCCTTCCAGATCTGCCACTGCTTCCTGCAACACGTAAGTGTACAGAGATAGGGGTACCACTGTAAGGTAAGGTCCCAGACAGTTACTGTGTACCAGGCTAGGGTAGGGTAGGGTGACCGTGTGAGGTGACGCCCTTCCAGATCTGCCACTGCTTCCTGCATGGTATACATTTAACATGATACTATGTCTCATACTATATGTACTGTATAGTATGAGATAGGGTGTACCACCATAAGGTAGGGTCCCAGCCAGTTACTCCATAGGGTGGAAGGGTGGGAGAGGGACTTTAAAAAATTAGGCCCTGGAGAACCAAAATTGGTTCACCTCTTTAAGCGATCGTTATACATATATGTACTACTAAGGGGCTGTCCCGGGGAAATTGTAATTCTGCATTCTGCAATTGAGACAAAAATATAAACATAAATAATGCCCAGTAAGTATTCTCCATAGTCACAATAATAAGTACAATCCTGCTGCTTTTAAGAAAACAGAGCAATGTCTTTAGGAAATGACTAACGTGGAATGCGCTTCTTTCAGGCACAAGAATTCTACCTCTACGCACTGTACAACAAAAACAAACCTAAGTCAGACGAGTTGATGAGCGAGTACGCCGCCAAGTTCTTCCGGGTAAGTCGTGGCAGCCACAGTCTTGTCGAGGTTTGATGTCTTGTTTAACCCTTTATGGGCCGCATAGTGTTTTAATAATGCATAATGTCATTTATCATGATGATGCATAAATGCAGCCATGGTGAGTAACTCTCCAGGGCTGCATCCATGCACCATGCCGATGATACACTCCTGAAGGACGACACGATGTATGATTTCAGCTGCATTCATGTATCATGACGATTTTGGGCTTAGCGAGTATTATGCAGCCCTTAAAGGCTTAATTAACTTTTTCTCTTTGATTCTTAAACGGCAACTGGAATCTAGTCAAGTTCCCAGTGAAGTCCTTCTCTAGCTCATTGTTGGTTTTTCATATCCTCCTACAGCGGAAGCAGGGTGAGCTTAAGGATCGGATGGACTTGTCGAGTTACCTCCTCAAACCGGTACAACGTATGGGCAAGTACGCGCTACTACTCAAACAGATCCTCAAGGAGTGTCCCGAGACGGAGCAGGAGCACGCAGACCTCAAGGTAACCACACTACTTTGTTACTCTGTTACTACTGCCACACGTGGACACCAAGGCATCACCCAGGGCCTTAGCAGTGGACCATACACCCACTAGTCAAGGAAAGTTAGGGATTAAAAAATGGATATGGAAAGTTAGAAATTCTATGATGGTTCATGGAAAGTCAGGGAAAATATATAATAAAACACAACCCTTGTTGTGAAAAAATGCATTAAAAAGCACCATTTATTTGCTAGGTTTTAACAATTTTGCCCAGGGGACAAGTCTTCTTTATTTTACTGTTTCTATTGAATCCAAGTCAATGGATACATAAACAATGGCTTCGCTATTGCTTCCTGATTGTAATCTAGACCTATCTTTTTGAACAAAAACAAAAATATATTATGGTATTCTCCAATCTCACCTTTTCTTGCCTCCTGCAGTCTGCGCTGGAGATGGTCAAGTTCCAGCTGCGTCACGGTAACGACCTCCTGGTCATGGACTCACTCCGCGACTGTGACGTCAACCTCCAGGAGCAAGGCCGTCTTCTCCGCCAAGACGAATTCCTCGTCTGGACCGGCCGTCGCAAATCCCTCCGACGAGTGTTCCTCTTCGAGGAGCTAATCCTCTTCTCCAAAACGAGACGGAGCACGAACGGACACGACGTGTACATATACAAGAACTCGATGAAGACTGCGGATATTGGATTGACGGAGAACGTCGGGGAGAGTCAGTATAAGTTTGAGATCTGGTTCCGGCGGCGGACGGACGGGGCCACGCGAACGCTGCAGGCCCCGAACATGGATGTCAAGGCGGCCTGGGTGCGGGAGATCTCACGGCTCTTGTGGAAACAGGCCATAAAGAACCGCGGTGAGTGCTAATTAAGAGTTGTCTTTGACATTGAGTCCACTGGATTGCGACTTTTGGCGTGCCTGAATTAAGTTGCACCCATTAGAAATACACTGAATAGGCTCATAGCTAGATACCATGGCACCCCTTATCTGAACCCATACTGTCCATAAAAGGCGTTTGATTATCAGTATGGAAGAAATTTAAATAGGATTTAGAAAAAAAAATTGGGATGTACTAACTTTAATGTGTGTGCATACTTTGATACTGACCATGTGGTGTCCCCCTGACAGAGCTGCGGCTACAGGAGATGGCACGCATGGGGATCGGCAGCAAACCCTGCCTGGACCTCAAACAGAGCAAAGACAACATCAAGGACCGCTTTGTCAACCTCACCACCAACAGGGGTAAGTCAAGGTTAAACCTGTAAATGCAGCAGAGCGCTTTAATGCACAAATGTAGCATTGGCGAGTAACTCGTGTATCAAGTCGAGCATATGGGTCGATATGATGCACCAATACTGGGCATTGTACTACTTGGGGTATCCAATGAGCGGGGGACGGGGTTAGTCAAAAAGTGGAAGTGAACACAGCAAACGGACTGCACCACATGGCACCATACCCAAGTAGTACAATGCCCAATACTGAAGGGTCGGCGCAGGCAAGACACTGCGTTAGTGCACCATAGCAACAAAGAACATGACCATTAAGTTATCATGTAGTCAGTAATGGGTTAAATCTACCGAACATTAACCAACATTAGCTGAACATGGTATTTATACAGCTCTCTAATGCATAATATTGCTAAATCATTGCCCTAGCCATTGAGATCCTAACAACAACGCCCTCTTATTTCTTCATTACTCCAGTTCAACAGATCCTAACAATAACGTCCTATTATTTCCTCATTACTACAGTTCCACGATCGAGAAACTCGATAGCGGTTTCCTCGTTCGAGCACCTTAAGAACGGCACGAAGCGGCCTCACTCCATCATCTCTGTGAGCAGCACCTCGTCCTCCAACAGCAGCCACTCGTCCGGACCCGGCCTCTTCAGCAACCTCCTCAGCTCCAACCTAGAAACTACCTCAGAGTCACCGCCACAGAGGAACTCCAAGTCCTACACCATATGCTCCAATGGTGAGTAGTATAGGTGTTTTTTTTAAATCTTTTTCTTTTGAATATATACATTTTTATATTATTTTGTTTTTAATTTTAAAAAGAAAAAATTTATGGGGGGGGGGGGGGTCATGAAGGTCTTTGGTATTTTTTCTCAACGTTCTTAATGGGTGTTCTACTGTCGGAAAAAAAATCTAAAAACAGATGAATAGGGTTTGCTCAAACTTTTGTCAGTGGTTAGAATACCCCTTTAGAACAATGGTTGCCTAGTGTCAAAATAATGTTGGGTACAGTGTATATACTGTGATATTTTGTTGGAATTGAAAATGTAATTGCTACTGGTATACTTTATGTAGCAAGCAGTAATCTGTCCTTATGCATTGTCAGTAATGTGGGTTGTTAACTAGGTTTTAGGGTAGTAAGCATGGTTTGATGATAATCAGAGTGAAAAGTAACTTAAATGTTAAGGTACAAATCTAGTGTTTAAGATGGATAAGACTAATTAAAGTGGTAACATTTTTTTTTAAAATCAATTCTAGTTATAAATTTGAAAATCGACAAGCTCTGAAAGGTGGAATAAACTGATTAAGTAGCTATGCTATGTATTTGGCTTGAATTTAGACTATTTATAAACTCACTTTGCAAATTTTTAGTGGTAACGGCTGGAGTGGCCAAATCAAAGTCCCTCTTCCGCACGACATTATTATGGCGAAGAAACAGCACAGGCACAGGCAAAGAAAACTACTGAATTCTGTTCCACCTAGCATGCCCTTCTCCCAAGAAATTGATTATTTATTGATCTTTTTTAGCTGATCTCGTTGCTGTTATTTCATTGTTATCAGGACTCAGGGTCCTCAGAAGTTAACCCTTCATGGGTAGCTTTAATGCACTATGCCCTTTGTTGTCATGATGCATGAATGAAGCCATGGCTATTGCATTGTCAAAATCAGCATCCAGTGCTTTAAAAGCCAAGGATGCTGAAGTTCTGATGATCGGAGACTCAGATGTCTGGACCCTGGGTCCTAATATTTCATCAAGTTTTAGCTACATTTTACCTCTCCCAAGTTTGTTTTGAGAAAATTAATTCCTTGCCTTCATAGGAAACTCGTTCTGTTTGTATCTAGTGGTTCAGCTCACTGAGATGTTCTCCCAATCTGCCCCTTATAACACTGGCAGGTCTGGCCTGCTTCCCCGTAAACTACAAATTACGGCGTGAGTTACGGTGAGAAGGGTGTTCCGCCTGTGTATATACCGGTACTAGTCATCTGATGAGAGCGCATTTAACATATTTGTTGCGAGAATTCTCCCACTATTAATCTCTAGAGTTTGATCTTAACCACTGTGTCGTTCTTTGTTGACGCTTCATTCTGTTATGTTGTGTGATTTGCAGAAACCTTGTTCAGGGGTTCACTGATAAAAGTAAATAAAGGGGCGTTGTGTGTAACTCTGACTTGCAATATTTTCTAAGTGAGAATCGCTAATTGAAATGGTTCGCTTTAATTCATAGTGCTCTTCAAAATAAATGGTTTCAGTATTACACAGCCCTGTTTTTACTCTTGAAAATATCCGAGAGATTAATAAGACTAATGTCATTAACGACTCTTCAAGATTATAGTTACAAATATTCCAATTTGTAGAACTCAACTTGACAATACTAAAAGCACTGTACATGGCGCATATATCATATTTAAGTCTGAATATTTACTTAAATGGATATTTGAGTCATTTAGGTATGCAAATTCTGTTCTATGGGTATTAAATGAAAAGCTACACTTCCGTCATATAAACATCATGTGATGAAACTCGTAAAGAACAAATCTAACGAGATAGAACAACATTTAATACAAAGAAATTCTTGTATAAATCTTACACCAGAATGTCTTTGAGTGTTTAAAATGCTATCTATGCAATTGCACATTTAGACACTTAAGTTGAGTCTGAGCAGTCAACACAGATTTGCTGGAGCCGTCGGCAGGCAGGAATTTTTTTTACTTAAGCCATAAATAACACTCACACCTAGTTACAAGTTGATCACCATAATCTAAGACTGTGCTTCCTTCCTTGTGCCCCTAACAGAGAGTGGTATCGTGGCCGACATGGGCAGCACCACCCCTCCCACCTCCACGTCTCTCATGACCGACTCGTGTACCCAGACGACGCTGAAACGCCCCCCACGACACCCCAAGGCACCGAGTAGCACGGGCTCCTCGTCCGAGGCCGTGTCACTAACGGCTGCCGGGAACACAGGCACACAGACCTCATCACACATGCTAAGCACAGATGTAAGGCTTGTATATATATAGTATGAAGTTGTCTAGTTAATGTCTTTAACATTTAAGCTATCTCTTAAGTCGAGGAAAATGGCCCGTAGAATTAATAAGGATTGTTTTATCATTAATTGAAAATAAATTAAATGAAAATAAATTTATATTTAAATGAGGCCATTCCAAATAATATCCTTGTATCTCATCACGGCGTGCATCACCGAAATTGTGTTTTGAATATTTCTCATGGCTTGGTGATGAGAAACAAGGATATTATTTGGAGTGTCCTTATGAAAAATGTGCCTAATTTCATTTTATTTTAAAATGAATAGCCTAAGACTAAAAGCATTGCTTTGCTGATTTAGCATAAGTAAAGCTATCCCATAACAGTGCTGACTATGGCATAGCCTTCTACTCAATCCTTGTAGAGTAACCTAACGTGTTCAATAGTATTAATCTAAGTTCTCACCCCTCCTCCTGCTCTGTTCTCCAGGTATAGTTGAAGGCTACACACCACGTGAACAATCAACTCTCACTGCCAGAGTCTGACCACCAGGCGCCAACCGCCGCTGACAAGGAAGACACCGCCAGCGAGCCATGACCGAAGCGGCCTGACGTCAGCACATTGTGACGTCACTACGTCATGTTATGACGTATAATAACGTCTCACAGGCTATAGAATGACTAAAGCTCACATGGAAGGCTGTCGTTGTGCCGTGCTGCCACCTAGCACATTGTCAGCGCGTAGCGACTCGAATCGGATGATCAAGGTTATCTCATGGATACCAACAGATGCAAGGACATGTAACAGTTTGTTATATCAGAGACAATGTTATATCAGAAACAAGATGGTGGCATACTGCTGGTACCACAGGTGTCATCACCATACTGGACGTTTGAAATGCAAAGGCGGTGATATCCTGGATTTGAACAGTGAATCGGTAGTGTTATGGGTGATATATTATCACCACCTACATTGATGGTGGCATCAATCATTGGTTAAGTTTCATGGAGTAAATAAAGACCACAGTGGAACACAGAATTGATGTTGAACTGTTGATTTTGAAATTGAGCGGTGTGTCTGCCTCCTATAAGACCGCCCTAAGGTGGATATAGCAAGCGGCACAGATGTCTTCCAATATATCGACAAGGAGCTACATATGGCATATAGCAACAAGCTATTGTGGTAGAATGAAAGAATAAATTGATGAGTAAATGTCTCTATGGTTCAGCCAAAGGAAGTTGTGTTGTGATGGTAACAGGCAGCATTGCCATGGTTACAGTCGGTTAATAACAGGCGGTGTTGCCATAGTTACGGCCGACTAGTTACATCACACCCAGAAGAACATGTTCACGTGGAACGTAGCCTGCATGTATATGTTGTTCGCGTCTTTAATTGTTTTTGCTCTTTCATTTGTTCTATTTTGTTCCTTTTTAATATTAAATAACTGTATATTGCCGGGTTTATACAATATTGTGCCTTCAGCTATAGCCATTTCAAATGGAACTGGGAGAATAAGTTCTGTGAATGTTCACTAGTGTATCTGGGTTACTAAGTATGGATGGTGTGTTTGTGATTTATTGAACTTGAAGTGATATGAGAGCTAGGAGAGAATGTTTCATTTGTGTTGATAAACTGTATCAAAACTCAAAAGGAAAAATGGTGCTACATTTAAGATGGTGTGTTTGTTAAAGAATAAATGTTAAGGTTGATGAAGAAAATGTGTACATTTATTATGTGGGAGTTCAGTTATTCCCTCTTCAGGGAATATATAGAAATAGATGGTTTGATTGTTATAAACATAACATTGTAGTGAAATGTCCTGCCTGGGAAGCCTTATGTTGAAGCATCAACTTTTGTATATTTTGAAAGTTCTTTTGACATTTCATGAAAATGCTGTATTTTCATTCCATAAATGATATGTTCATTTTTGAAAACTGGTATTGAATGTCAAAGTTGACAAGTACAAGAATAATATCCTCCTCTGTTCTGATTTGATAACCAATGGTTTCTCATGTTAAATGATGTTAAATCACTTGATAAATATTGTTTATATGAAAATAGCTGTGGCATAACAAAGATGCCTATATCCCCTGTGTTTTAATTGGTATGGTAGATATATATATACAATAGTTAAGATGATTAGTAGATAATGTTTCATGGTGTCAATATTTTAATCCTAGCTTCCCTCTCCTTTCTTTAAATCCATTTATGATGATAAGAAACAGCTTAAGATTTGTAACAAGTATGTACATAAAGTAAACCAGCTTTGATAAATGTAGGAACAACACTTGATTTAGGCCTAGTTCAAATATCAGAGAGATATGGAATTTGAGTAATTTCAACAATGCAAGAAATATGACAAGAATTCTGCTATTTGTATGTTTAAGTTTCCTGAGAAAATCTCATGATTTTCATTCTTATGTAAGCACAGTCTTGTTCGACATGGCACGCAATTTTTTAATCAATGTCTTCAACTAGTTCAAATCCCATAACTACCTGTCCTGTTATCATATTGTAATGTTTCCTACAACATGGGCATTCCTTATTTCACTTGTCCCCCATATTTTTCCCTCCAGAACTTCTCACAAAATATTCTTCTTTTTTCTCAAAGAAAAAAAGTAGAGATTGTCAGGGTTGATCTAGGCTGTGCAGTGCCATGTGCAGAAGTTGTTTTGTATAACCCTTTATGGACATCATGTTGCCTTGAAGCAATGTGTGTCGTCATGATGCACCAATGAAGCCAGGGCGAGTAACTCGCCAGCACTACATTGGTGCATTATGCTGAGCCTTCATCTGTGTATCAACGATATAGGGTCGGTAAGATGTATAAATGCAGCACTGGGGAGTTACTCGGCACAGCTGCATCAATTCATCATGATGACAAAGAGCATAGCATATGAAATTACTATGCTATCCTTTAAATTATAAGGAAGTATCTACAAAAGGTATACGCGACGAGGCGGCTGTTGTAATAGGTGCGCATGGTAGAAGCTTACCGGAAGTTGTATATCTGCGCTACATGGCTGAGACACAGTGATAGACGCCTTCTTTGGTTATTGCTTGTTTTGATGCAGATCTTTCACTGCTCACAAGCCTTAGTACAGAGTCGTGCGCACACACATACATACACTCACTACCCTTCTGTAATTAACACAGAATCTACATTGTAAATACAGAAACAGACTCAACTTGTAGTTTGGTGCCAATCTATAATATATGTATACTCACTACACTGTTACATAAAAATTATACATAGAAAAGGACAATGCACCCCAGGGCGCCTCAGACGTCGTGTCTCTGTGTACAGTTTTAAATCAGCCTACAACGCCACCATGTGGAACGCGCCTACATTACGCACCCGATTCATGGGGAACGTAGTCTCTTGTATATACGTAAATCATATTTAAAAGGGAACTATCAAAATATGTGATCATAGTGTATGAGTAGCATATATTTTGAAATCAAAGCAACACAGTGAATAGCTGTGCTAGCATGATGGAAGTCAGAGAGAGAAGTAGTTTTTCCTACAACAGTAGCTGGTGTAGATTATCAAGTTATTTAAACAAATAAACCATTTATAAACAACAACAGAGTTCTTTGTCAATGATTTCACTTATAGTCATATGTATGGACTACAATAAAATTAATGTCCTCGTTGGCATTATTACTAGCTGCTGTTGCAATCCCCAAAAAGAGATGAAAAAGTCATAGGACTTGTTGTTCCTCTCTCATATCAATCATCAAAGTTTTAGCCCTCCTTTCTGTTAGGCAAATACAATCAGCTACCAATCAGTATTAGGCATTGGCCTAATTACTCTATGAACGCAATAGTGGCAGTTCTCAGACATTTGAATATGTAGGCTGAACATGATGAACATATAAATAAGACTTGCTATAGTATTATTTGAAAATGGTCTGATGCCTTCTACAAAAATATCCTTTCCTAATTTATTGCATAGATGTCATCATAACAGTTACATGACTAGTGATGATGCTAGTTCTACATCAAGTTGAAGAGAATCCTAGACTGGTTGGTGTCTACATGTGTTGTATATACCAAAATGTGACAGCGTCCTTTATCAGCTTTTCAACATTAGACTGTCTATTTGCATGTTTGGATAGATATGGACAGTGGTGATGTCTATTTTGGAAGGTAAAAACGGCAAAGTCTGCCATCGTCTTTCAACATTCAACGGTGCTGCTGTCTATGTCCAAACACATAGACAGTGATTGAAAGCTAACCAGGTTCTTTCAACGTGATACCTTTTGATATAATACACAGCACACACCAACCAGTTCAGCATGCTGTCCTGTTGAAACTTGTGCTAGCTACTACATGCAGATCTTGTGTCGGAGAGTGTACCCAGATCTTGGAGTGAAAGCTGACGTTCAATATGAAGCCTGTCCCAGTGTGTACAGTTCATTACTGCATGGTACGGGCAATCACACTCATAAAAATACAAGAACACACACCCACCATACCAGAACCAAAATTATCATAATCCATGCTCCTCTTCCTTCTCTGTCTAATAGAGAAACCTAGAGAGCCATGATGATGGCAGATGCTTGACTTGAAAAAGGTCAAACCCCTCTGCTTCAACAGACCTCCGATGGTCTTCATTATTCAAATCAAGGCCACCATCTTGTAGCTCCTGGGGTACCTCAAAGTAGATATTGAAGTCTACACCAAGCTGCTTTGCATACTTGTGTCCATAGTATACCAGAAGCTCATCTCCAGGTAGAATATCCTTGTTGGTCATGTAGTACATCCTACCATAACACTCCATTGCTACAACATTGGTATCTCTATGTCTGGCCGGCGCATTAATGTAGCGGTGATAAGAGCTTAAGTGAAAGTAGTACCCATCAATATATGCGGTACTTTCACCATCTCTATGCACCTGTTGAAATAGAGGGAATTACATTTTATTACACAAAGATGTGAGACATGAGAATTTACATTCATTTATGCATCCTTAATAGATGCAGTGGTTATCTAATTTGAGAGAGAATAATTTTGATATTATCTAGTTATTCGGATTCTGTTTTTGTTAATGATTATGAATAAGTGTATAAACATTGTCAAATATAATATAAATATAATTAAATATAATTAAATTTGACAAAAGAAAACAGGAATGTTAACTTACCAACCATGTGTACCAGCTGGTATGTTCTCCGTCCTTCAGTTTGACAATCTCCCCATCATAAAGCCCTAGCCAGGTGTACTTGGGTATGAAGGTCTCTGACAGGACACCAAACCCTGCACCTGAGATCTTAGAGGGCGCAATGACTAACCCACGCGGGAGGGTTTTGTATGCTCGGCCTGGTATTCCCCAAGGCACCTGAGAGTAGAAACTTATATATCAGAGTTTTAATGAACACAGAAAAAAAGCGTCAAAAGGGAGTCCAGGATGACTCCCCTGTTTAGGGGAGTCCAGGGTGCCTAGGGGAGTCTATGTGACTCTCTGGCTGAGCTAAGGGAGTCACCAGGGGGAGTCATTCTGGAGGCAACCCGGACTCCCTTCTGACGCCGTTTCTTCTGTCTGTGAAGGCTAGATAATTGTGTTGGGGTATAAGATACACGACTACATTCACACCATCACTGTGAAACCACCATCCACTGCAGACACAGCTCCTAAAGTTAAAACGTACTCTTTTGTGAGAGATTTGAATCATGCTTTTCTGGCTATTTCATGATTAAGTGAATGAAAACCAGATTACATTTGAGTAACCCTAGTATGAACCTCTTCATTATCATAGTTATAAACAAAGAACATCACAAGCGTATATTAAGGTCTAAATGTTCTAGGTAAACTCACTGTTAGAAGTAATTGTTGGTAGTCTACAGCCGAAGTATGTTTTACTGTTACAGTAGAGTCTGCTGTCGATGTGTACTATGTGAGTCAATTATCCTTCTAATTTCCATGCATAATTATGCATACAGCAACAATTCCCTTTATAACAGTACAAAGTCCTGTAAAAATAACTCAGAGTTGTGGGTTCATCCATTTGCAGGCTCTTTAACTGAAAATGATTGGAATTTTTCCAAATTATTTATCTGACACCACCATTTCCTGCACCCCCATCCATGTTGCTCAATCGTGGCCATACCCATACAGCAGCGAGATTAGTGATATCATCTTTATCTACACCCAATCTATACTGACCTCATTGATCATCATAGGTGCGTTTTCCTCTGGACAGTCCTTTTCTGCCTGATCATAGTCCGTGGTCATCTGGCCCCATACTGAACCTAATAGACAAGAGCAAGAATAAACTAATAAACCAATACAGCCTCTTAAAATTAGTCTCATTCATTTAATATGCAGCTGTTATAGTATCTAGTGATCTTTCAGTATATTTCCAATTGAATACGATTGTGCACCATTCGTAGGCAAAGTCCTGGATCAAAAATGGAATTCTGAGTCCAAATGGTCAGACATAAGCTGAGACTCCACTACCCGATTTTTTGGGTCATTCTCACGAACCGATCATCATGATCATATAGGTCTTTACAGTTTGATCAGGTCAAAACAAAAAGAAATCCTATCTGTTATTGTGCATAAATCGGCCGATTAGAGCCCTATCACATTGGCCTCATCTCATGAGACACAGCCATCAGCATTTCACTAGCAGCTTCAGAATATTACTCGCAGGTTAGGCTCAATTTGGCGCCATCTATAGCTAACACTCATAGTATGTAAATGTTAAAATGCCACACCTCCGGCGTAACAGCATCAACCTACCTATACACAGCACGAGGTACAACATCCTCCCTCCTCCAGCACCTGACAAGGGTTCCATGCTTAATATAGTCCCTTCACTAGTAGGTGACACGCACATATGACCCTAACCCCTATTATAGAGCCACCTCCCATGCAGGTACTCCCTGCCCTATGGCTCTAGACCCCTAAATTCGATATGGCGACATGGGCATTTCTTAAAATCGACATGCGACATGAGGTCTAGTGACATGGGACATGAGGCTTAGTGACAGGGGACATGGACATTTCTTAAATTGACATGGGACATGATCATTTTAAGCGACATAGACATGCGACATGGTCATTTCTTAAATCCGACATGCTACATGGGGACCCCCCCATCAAGGGCCCCTGCCCTAACCCCCCCCCCCTCTCATTCTGAAAACCAGTCGATCAGACACAGTTGATTTAGTCCCAGGCCCTGCCACACCTGAATGTCCAATATTGACATAACCCACTGTGTTAATGGTTGACCCGGGGAGGGGGTGACAGATGGCTACATGGGAAGAATTTACTGTTGTACCTGTATGCATGAAGGATTCTAGGCAACGTGTTGAATCAACATTGACAAATTTCGATAATGTTGAGGGGCCCAGGAGGCAGGGGGGCTGAGGAATTTCCCTGTTCATAGAATAGTGAGAACTCCAAATTGACTTGCCCTGGAGTAAAAAGGGAAAAAAGAAGAGAACAAGGAGAGGAACGGGAGTTAGGAGGAGAGGCGGAGTACCCCATGAAATATTAGTTGATAAGGCTATCCAATGGACAGGATAATAGTTGGTGGCGCCGTCTGGAGGCAAACCATTGTAAGACTATGCAGAGTGTGTACCTTTAAGATTATGGATGGTGTGTAAATGTCCAAGTGCGGGTGGAGAGGTCGTCCCTAAAGAGAGCTGCCCTGGGTGCTGTTTCTCTGCAAATTTGCTTCCATAAATTTGTGGAGCACCGCAAGTATATACGGAGGTCCGTATTTGTATGCTTAAGTACCAGAAAACGATTTTATTCATCATTTTATTTTCTCCATAAATATATGGAATGTATATTGCAGACATCCACAAATTTGCGGACCTCCGCAAATTTGTGGAGAAACAGCACCCTGCAGGAGCAGAACAATCTATTGCATCGAACAGGTAACTAAAGGAGTTTTTAAACAGCCGTTGGCAAGGATACCAGGGTAGGGTAAGCAAATAAATTGCAGGGGGGGGGGGGGGCGTGTTATGATGCTCAATACCCAGCGTAAATATGAAACAGGATAACGCTAGGGGATGGGCAACAGATCATGGGGCTCCATGGCAGGGAGATGGCACAACATTATTGACTGCTGTGTTGGAGAATCCCAAAAGGAAAATTGGGGTCAAAGGGAGGGGACCCCAGCCCCTCCACTTTTACCTCATTGCATGGGGCTTTAATATGTGTTATGTCTTTGGTCGACATGATGCAAGAATGTAACCCTGGCGAGTTCAGCACCAGGGCTGAATTTGTGCATCACGAAGATAAGGGGCATAGTTCAATAAAGCAATGTGCAGCCCTAGAGGAGGGTGGAATTGCTACTCACCCTGGTGTTAGACTCGTGTATACTTTGGTTTAGTTCAGGAGCCAAATGGATATGGAGTGGTGAGCTCGAGATCCCAATACAGTGGTGCCATCTATGGCAGTTTGGGGAACTAGTTACTGTAGGATTCAATGGGGCAGAGTTATAATAAGAGACAATCTAAAATATTCTTTTCAACCACAAGCAATGAGCTCCCCCAATGCTTCTATTCATTTCCTTTTCTAGATTTAGTGGAACTACCCTTAAAAAGTTTCAGTAACTGTCTAATCTTAGGCTTCATAGACAACCCAATGTCAGGTCAACTAGCCTAGATTTCTCTATTCTCAAACAATTCATGCCTCTAGTATGTAGCAGGTATACAGGGGGAAGTCTTTTTGATATGGGTGTATCATTGATTAGTTGGTATATGTTGTAGTGTTTGAGTATGATGGCATTTTCTCAGACATGCTGAGTTGGAGAGAACACACAGCAATGTTGTAGTTTGCCTGTTCTCCGAGAGATGGAACCCTTGCAGTTGGAACCCTCCCCCCTAATGCAGCCCACTCTCATTCCCAAATCCTTCCCAAGGAAGGCTCTGATAACTGACAAATGACCTTGAACTTGGGATTTTGCTGGAAACTGGAAATGGAACCACAAACTATGATGGTAAAAGCACCCCCAGGAAACAAGACACGTGATTTCCACCACTTTGACACATGTATATTTGGGGTAAATCCCATGTGGTGACAATTCACGTGAAGAGCACCAGAACTTCACATGATTTTAGTTGGTGATCTCAACTTGAGAATTACACACGTGTCAAACTGGTTCTGACACTGGGTGGCAGCACTATACCAATTTGACAGTTTGATCCTTCTCCCAGCATTGCAATGCTATTTCTCTGAGTTTGATGCTTCATTTTAACTATGAAAATCCAGTAAACTGATAATAGATGTAAGACCATTCAGTTGTTTATTTCATGAGATGAATAATTTAACCTATTGATGACTTAAAATATAGAATTACACCTTAATGGGGCTATTGACACCATTTCTGCGGGTAATAGAGTTTCTTATATACCTGTAGGTATATCATATATAATATGCCCTAAGTTTCCTGTGGTCTAAGTTGTACTCTCTACTAGAAACTAAGGATGAAAATGAGGAGGTATTGTGCAAACGATACAATGGCTAAAACTATATTGATTTATAAGTTTTAGTCATAAATATTAGGATGCTGGTACTCTGTTTACCTACAGGTTTGGCATGTATAGACCCAAGCCTAGATTTTATGATAGCCTTTACCTAGGAATTACATGAGACAGCCCTACATTCTACTATATTCCTTACTAATTAAAGATATTAATGAGTTAATTACCTTCAGGAAGGGTTAAATTGGTAGCAAATCATAAGTATATCTTGTGATTTCACATGGTCAAATCATGTGTTTGAATCACGTGGCTGACAGCGGTCTGGTGGGTCACAGAATCACGAGGTATACTTAAGATTCATACATGTGAATGGAACAAGATTTTCACCAATATGACATGTTCCAGACACGAGTTAGACACAAGATTTTGTTTCCAGGATCATACATTCTGGTTCCTGTTCACTGGTTCCAAGCTACCGACAGGGATTGCTCAGACCCAGAAAAATCCCAAGTTCAAGGTCATTTGCCAGTTACCAGAGCCTTCCTTTCGGAAAGCTTTGGGAACGAGAGTATATGCAGCCCTGAAAGGGTTAACAATTACCAGCTGCTGTAGGGGTGACTATTAGCTCTGAAACAACTCACTAGACACACATCCACTTTTCGGCCAGGACATGCCCAGACTCGCTCAAGTAGTACCTTTTTCCACCATAAGGGCTGCAAATGGGACTGGTGGAACTGCTATATTTAGATTGTTACTTCCTGTCAGGCTGTGCACAGGAATTTGTCCGGAATTGGTGTACAGGATTTACAGGTCAACTCCTGAGAGCAAGCTAGTAAAACTAGTTTTTTATATGAGTTTGCCCAGCCTCTACTATTACAGAGTCGGGGCCTAAGACTGGGACACACCCAGCTATTGACATAACCCCCAGCCTTTCTAATATAAAAGACTCCCCGCTCTGCCAAATCGTGGTTAGGGAGGGGGAATACCCAAGGTGGCGCCGCCATGGTTATTCAGGCAAGACACCGTAATTGTGTGGGATCCAGGTCTCTGGGATCACCCTCAGGGAACTCCCAGTCATGTGGGCAATGCTGCTTAAAATAACATTATTTTCCCTCTAATTGCCAGATTTAAGTGCCAGGAACCAGGAAAGCTGACAAGGACATGTATCCCAAAATAGATTGCATTATGTGACTATTCACCAATGATAGACGTATCACACCCGTATGCATTCATAAAAAAATATTTGCATCATATTACTAGTATTGGTATCTGAACATATGAACCAAAGTGTGC
The DNA here is from genome assembly GCA_947462335.1 of Harmothoe impar. Lineage (NCBI taxonomy): Eukaryota > Metazoa > Annelida > Polychaeta > Phyllodocida > Polynoidae > Harmothoe > Harmothoe impar. Next base: position 57,429,212 of record OX381712.1, on the reverse strand, counting down.
ATTCCCCGATTCGCAAAGCCCTATTTATCAAATACCAACCAATGATTACACTAGTGGTTGTGTCTCACGCCCTCGGGCCAATGTTTTTGTCTCTGACCGGGTGCCGTCTCTGACCAGCTGCCGTCTCTGACCAGCTTGGCTTGATAAGTTCAAAATACCAACAGCAGGAGGCTAATTGTAATTATAATTCAATTCAATTTCAATTTAAAGAGTTTATTATCCTGAGCATACAATCTATGAATTAACATAGGAATCACTTGAACAGGTCAGCTAGGAGCAAGAAGGTTTTGTTATACTTCCTTATAACTAACAACAGATTTGACTTCCATATAAAACCTTTCTTTTAGCTTTGTTATTATTTGGAAGGATTGAAGAATCCTTAGATGATATTACTTAAAGGGAATGGGGGAAAGGGGGGGGGGGATGAAGGGTGATCAACAAGACATTGTCGACAAATAAGATTCACATTTTTCTCAAATAGGTACACATAATCTCTCGCCACTACATTACATTTCTGGGTACACTCTGGACTTGCACTATTTTCATAACTGTAGACTCATCCTACTGATAACATCAAAAATATTCTTATATATTTTACATGACAATGAGACAGCCCTAATAAATATGTTATTTCTATACACTTATTACACGCATGCCATAAATAAACATTTATAAGGTAGCATAAAAACTGTAGTTTGTTACCAATCTAAGAACCGCACTCCACACTTAATCCAAGCATAAAGTTAGTTCACATAGTTCTGGCAATTTTTCATTTTAATATACTGTTATTTTACTGTCACTCATCCAAAAGCTTGTATGATAACCTAGTTATATTACTGTGGTTATAACAACCGCCATAACGTTTTTACAAATCGTTATATATATATATGAGTATAATTCTTTTTAAAACACTTTTTTTCTGACACCTGGTCAGAGACGGCACCTGGTCAGAGACGGCACCCGGTCAGAGACAAAAACACTGGCCCAAGGTCGTGAGACACAGCCTATTACTCATACTGGGATATGTAGATATAATATTGGAAGTTGCCAAAATCAAAAAGAGCTAAAAAAAAAAGCTAATACATCAATTTACTAACTCATTATGCATATCAGTCACTGTCACCTGTCAGATAATTCCCTAAGGATTTCAGATAAACCAGAAAACCTAAAATTCAAGCTGTTACCTTCTCTAAATGGGATTTGGAAATGGGCACACCATTCCTTTGGCTTTTACAGAATTACGTAAGATCGGCTACCAGATGTGGATTTCAACCATGGTTCGTTACTATCTCATGACCAGACTGGGCATTTTACGTGCCCGGAACCCTGAGCATACCCATCCCTTTTTTGAGGGGCGGGTGGCCCCTCCCTCCTTTTGGGGGGGGGGGGGGGGGCTGGCCCCCTCCTGCCTTTTGGGGGGGGGGGTGGCCAAAATAATGAATATCAACTACCCTCTGCATGCATGCATGTATGTGCATGCATGCATGCATACATACATGCATGCATGCAGAAAGTTGACTGGTGCCTGATTTCTATATGGTGCATAATGCATGCATTCATGCAGAAAAATGTTGCTCTCATGCAGCTATTTTTTTTTGAATAATGTTAAGCTTTATTTGTCCATAAGAAGATGCTTGGTTTTACAGTGTATGACATACAGTATCTCTTCATGATTTGGTTCCTGGGTAGATAGCGCGTACAATTCAATCGTGTTTCACATGTGTCATACTATAAACAATCATAAGCTTAAAGTCACAATACAAGATTTTGGACAAAAAGCCATGGTGTGACCGTTATCAATGATAATTTTCAGGTCACACCATATGTGGGCATGAGTACAAATTTAGTGTGAATGATACGAGTATATACTATATATTTCTACAAGATGGCAGCAGTATTTATTACTTCTTTTAAACACATCAAACTATGTCCCATTTAAAAAAAAAAAAAAGAGGAGAAAAATAGACAGTAGGACAGTATAATGTATGTACCTATACTTTCTTAGGTATTGTGTTATCCAACACCTTTCTTGCTCGACTTTTGAACTCATCATTTAACTGTATACATCTAGTCTCTGGGGGCATGTCATTCCAAATTTGTCCGCATCTGACCTGTGGGCTTTGCTCATATGAGGCAGCATGTATAATATTATAGAACAGTAACGGTGCGACATTGGCTCTAGTGTTTCTTACTACATTTCTTCTGTATACATCACCCTTGTAGGCCCTTTTGTGTGCCAATAATTTGACATGATAAGACCTTCTCTCGTTCAGCATTGGTAGCTGCGCTGCCCTATGTACCTCTATAGTAGGGGTCAATAGGTTCATGTTCAAACAGGTCTTCAGACATTTATTTTGAATTCTTTGAAGCGTTTCTAGTAAATCTACATGCGTACTCGCATATAGAGTGTCAGCATAATCTATCAGCGGAATTACATAAGTTTTATATACATGTAGTAGTATATTACAAGGCATTAGCTTTTTCAGTCTATACAATAATACAGACTTAAAGCGGAGATCCTTAATAAGGCTTTTTACATGAAGAGAAAAATTTAGCTCCTGGTCAAGAATAATGCCCAAATACTTATACGAAATGACCTGCTGCAGCAACTTGCCTTTCAACTTAACTGTAGGTTTGGGTAGCCTCTTCAGGGTGGGAGCAGCTGCAAATACCATGACTTTGGTCTTACTCTCATTAATTGTAAGTTTATTTTTAGCTGACCAAGCAGCAAATAACCCAAGTGCTACATTCAGTCTAGCTTCTACAGAGTAAAAATCACCGCCTGATACATAGAGAACAGAGTCGTCCGCATACAACATGGTTTTATGATCGTCATTTTGTTGAATACAGTCATTAACATATAAAAGAAAAAATAAAGGACCCAAAATTGAGCCCTGGGGTACACCACAAGATAAGGCTGCTTCTTTGGAACGTGTGTTATTAGCTATCGTGCATTGTTTTCTATTTGTTAAGTAATTTTTTATTAAGTCCAAATTTTTATTTTTAATTCCATAATTTTCTAATTTTTTCTGAAGTATTAAGTAATTTACTGAATCGAAAGCTTTCTTTATATCGATGAATGCAGCCATAGTAAACTTACCAATATTTCTATTAACTAGTATATCATCAACAAAGTCCGAAATAGTATCAGTTGTGGATTTACCTTTCTGATAGCCTCCTTGAAAAGGGGACAGTATTTTGTTATCATCTAGGTGTGTAGAAATTGCGGTGTGCAATAATCTTTCTAATATTTTACCGGGTACCGGTAACACACTTATAGGTCTATAGTTAGAAACATTAGCCTTGTCACCAGATTTAGGTAAAGCGGTAACAACTGCAATTTTCCAAGAATCTGGAATTTTTGACGTGATAAAACATAACGTTATTATTTTTATGAACCTGGTGGGATTTGCTAATACAACATCTCTGAAGACTCTGGTTGGAATATAATTTAAAGCAGACGACTTTGTAATATCAAGCTCTTTGACGCACTTAATAACATCCTCAGGATTTACGACAAAATCCGGCATGACATTATGACACATTTCTCCCATAAAATTCCATTCATCAGTATGACTTTCAGCTAGCTTTGACCCAATATTCGCAAAGAATGTATTGATATATTCCGCAGTACTAAGGACCTCTATGGGATTGCCAGTTTCATCTATTAAATTTATACAAGACGATGAGCTACCCTTTTTAGAGGGAACCAATCTTCTAATATTTTTCCAGAATCTTTTGCTATCTTTTAATGAGTTTGTGCATTCTTCCTTAAACCATTTGTCCCTGGCATTCTCACGTTCAAGATTCACAGCATTCCTAAGATCGCGTGCATTGTGCCAATCTATAACAGAGGTAGACCTTCTGGCAGTATCCAACAACTCATTTTTATCTCGAGTGCGTTCCAATAAGTAGTTAGACATCCATGGATCACTATCAGCTCTAATGCGAAATTCCCTGATAGGACATGTCTTATCAAGCTGGCAGTACATGTGCCTTTCAAAAATATTCATCCGGATCGTCAGATACATCAAATATTGACCAGTCACAATTTTCAAAATCATTGGTGAAATTAACAGGGTTATAGTTTTTATATGATCTACCGGTGAAGAACCTGAATCCTTTTTTTACAGTCTCATGTTTACGTATAATGTATATGGGTAGGTGATCACTCAGATGAATGTTAAGCGGACCGCTGGATAAAATGTTTTGACAATTTGTAAAAATCAAGTCCAAGCATGTATTGAAACCTACAGTTGTGGTGACACAGTTTATCAATTGTTCTAGATTAAAATCAGCAAACATTTCATAAAGCATGGTTTTTTCATTGTCATCAATTAAAGCATCAACATTGTAATCACCTATAGCAACTATGTCATAAGAATCAACATCGTCAATTTGTAGAAGTAGGGCCTTGAAAGTATTACAGAAATTCAATAAATTTCCATTAGGTGGGCGATACACATTACATATAATAGTCTTTCTCCCTTTTCCTTTCTGTACAAAAAGCCATTGGACTTCTATGTCTGTGTTACTTCTGTTTAACAATCTAAATTTCTCAGAGGAGCATGTAAGCGAGTCAGATATGTGTGCTACTAGGCCTCCACCTCTATGAACACTAATTCTGTCGTGTCTATACAGGTTATAGTGCGCCAGTTGATACTCAAAGTCATCGTCAGTGTGGTTTAGAAACGTCTCAGAAAATAATAATACATCAATACCTTTACCATCCAGCTCATCCCTAATACCAGCTTTTTTATTGCGTATGCTTCTAGCATTTAAGTGGACAATGGAAAAGCCCCTATCAAAAGTATTAGCCGCGCCTGTTTGGCATTGGGCTCAGATACAGTGAGATATTACAACACATAAATACACATAAACTGTCTAGAAAAAATATGAAAAAAAGAAAAAAAGCCCCCATTACAGACAGGTTTCGACTCTTATGGTCACCCGTCCTAGTATAAGAATAAAACATGGTGGGTGTCAGCCTTAGTTGGCCAGTACCCTATCTAGCGTCATACTGTTGAATCATCAAATAACCAGAAAATAACTTTGGATATTCTGGATTATTAGTTATACCTGTTACGGTACCTTATGTACCACCAATTTACATCAACTCATATTTAGTAAGTACATAATTAAATCACCTTAATCACATAAGTATTATGTTCCATACTTGGTTTGATTACTGGATTAGCCATTAGCCATCAAAACATACCGGTAATTGTAGGTCTATTCAGCTTTCGAGACCGTGCGTGTGGGCGTGGCAGATTTTAACAGTTTCACTTTTACACACCAGACGGCGCGTCTTGTCGGCGTTTGCTATACTATGTAAACAGAGATGGCGCGACTGCTTTTCGGCGCTCCTGGGGGTTGTTACTCCAACACTAATATTGACGAAACTAGTGTATTACCACATACATAATCATATAGCTATTCTGCACAAATACATTGTTAAATTTGCCGACATTTTGACTAAGGAGTCAGAGTTCAAGTATCAGGGACGTCTGCAGGTGGTGGGGCTTGGTTTTGGAGTATGGTGCGTATCTTCATAAGCTGCTTGCCGTGGAGGTTGGCGCCTTTGACGTTTGCGCCTACACACTTGTTTTTCTGCCCGAGGTGATATCCGCATCCCCATACTGGGTGAAGACTTGCCTCATACAACATACCATCAGTCGACTTCAGATAATCCTTCATTGCTGGCTCGTTGAACTTTATCACGTTTAGCCTATACAGGACCTGCTCAGCCTCTTTAGCCCAGATTTGTGTGTCTTTAATGTCTTTTCCCGCTTGCATCATCAGATATGGGCATGAGAGTGCCATAATTCTTTCTGCTATAGGTTTGTTACCTGTAGTAATCGCCTTGGTCCATTGGAATCCCTGTTCTACACATGAAAAGGTGTTCTCCCCGTCGACAATCTGGCATGGGTATAAGATTGACAGTTTATGGTGGTTCGACCTGAACATCAATCCGTCTTGAGTGAAGGCTTGGGTTGCCTCGTGCATATTCAAACCCTGGATGGGAATAGAATTTAACCTGTGGTGAGGGTAGACATTGTCGTCAATAATAACAACACGCTGTCTCAGCTTGGCATTATGACCTTTGTTTCGGGCCAAAAAGAACATACTGCGGAGGTCTAGGAATTTCCTGTGCTCATCATCATTTAACTGGTCTCCTATGGATAGGCCGAGTTTATTGAGTGACTTCATAACATCAGTTTTGGTTTGCGCCTTATGGAACGTCGCCCTGACTGGCCGGGGTTTGACAGGCCGAGCCTCCTTCTCCTGACCCGGTGGTAATGGCTGCCGACGCGGCCTGAATTTCCTTCGCTGTCCTACTCTCTCCACGGTATCAATGGAGTTTTTGCCCCAGTCTACTTCTGTGTCAACAAGAAGGGAATTTACCTCGTTATATAGGTCTTCTCTGTCGTTTTCCGGAAGGCCTTCCATGATTAGAACCTTCATAAGGTCCTGACGGTCGCATTTCTCAAAGCGATTTTGGTGCTCAACTAGTATACGGGTTTGAGCGTCGTTGACAAGTGACAGCGAACTGACTGTGGCTTGAGATGCAGCCATAGTAGTGTTGACACGTACTAAGGCTTCAGTGTTCTGCGTAAGGCTAGATTTCAGCTCGTCAAGGAGACCATTCTGGGTGGTGTTTGTCGTATTTATGTCCTTAATAGAAGAGGTTACACCTTGCAGGGTACGGACTGTCTTCTGTGAGATTTTTTCTTGGACATGGACACGTACCTCGAGTTGGTTTAAAGCCGCTATGACATCGTCCATTGACGCTCCAGGCTGAAGAAATAATGGCCGGTCCTCCGCCACGATGGGTTGCTCGGTGTTCGCCATGTTTTCCTCTGTTTTTCTTGACCTCAATTCCATTTGAGACATTATTCTCCGGGATATTCGTGTTCTCCGTCTTGAGTTGTGCTAGTTTGACAAGTTGTGTACTTCTTAATTAATGAAGAATTTACATTAGTAAAGACGATAAATGTGGGACCGCTCCTAACCTCGACTTAGCCCTGTGCCGCCATCTTGACCATGATATAGGGTACGCCTACATCAATGCACCCAAGGGTGAGTCACCTTAATGCATGCATCATGCATGCATGATCGTCATGATGCATCAATGCAGCCCTAGGGTTCCATTTAGCAGGGCTGCAGTTCTATTCTAAGTAGGTATACCCTCATTTGATATGCCAAAAGAGCATTTCCCAACCCCAGATAGCCTATTTCCAGCTAAAAGAGCATAATGGTAGCTCATTGGAGGATTGACAATATTATTGGATAACAGTGGAAAAGAATGTTTCTGGTTGCCATGGTAACCCAACTGAGAATGTTCCCCCAAACAATAATGGAAGTGCCTTCCCAATAGCTTTCAAAAGGTGTGACATAAAGCATGTGTGAGAACAGAATATCCAGCTGTTACACAATCTTCTAATGATAATGTAGTACACCAGTCCCTGTGCACAGCCTGGCAAGATATCACAATCTCATTATAACAGTTTGTCCAGTCCCATGTGTAGCCCTTGTGGCAGAAAATGGAACTGGAGGCTTGAGGCTGGTGAGATGTACAGGTACATGTAGTCCTGGTTGACCAGATAGGGGGCAGCACTGTGCACCATTGAACATAGCTCTCAGACACATTGTGACATTGGGTCTGCTAAGGGTAGGGAGTTGCATCGAAAACTAAATATCTGTCCCAAATGTTTGCCATCTAGTGTTACCAGAGGAGAAGACATGTAAAATTCTATTGCAAAAATCAGAATAAAGATATCTTTAGTGATAAGTGCTTGAGAGCGATAGAAAATTGAAAAAAGTCCATATATTTTTACCCCTACTGCTCTATATTTAACCTGTTAGGCGGGTGGCACTCATACTCTGTGTACAGTGGGGCAGTCAGTGCATTGAGTAATCACCCTGCACATAGCCGGACACTCTGACTCTGGAAAATCCGTCATATTCATATCGTCATATATCAACAAGTACACCGATTAATCACTGAATTATTTTGTCAATAAAATATATGATTTAATATACTGTTTATTTATATATTCTTTATCATTATGCTGAAGTGTGTTCATAACTTTATCATAACCTTCACAAGGGTCAATTTCCGGGGGAGATATGGATAATTATGTCAAATCTCAAAAAGGCATTGCATTTATGAATATGGCATCTTTGGAATCACAAAATACCATTTTTTGTAAATTGGAACTATCTTATTCCAATGCTACTTGGAAGTTTTGTTTTGGTCATATCTCCTTAACCATGAAAAATTTAGAAAATGGTATCAGGTGAAAATATGCCCCAATATGTGTAGAATATCCCTACTGAAAAAGATTTTGTGAGAAAAGAATAGGTTAGCCCGGAAATAACAATATCTGAGAATCATAGGGCAGTCCCATACTGTAAAATAGGTGCCGTGATATGGCCCTCTACACAGTGGACTCTCTGGGGACACGCAGGGCCGACTGGAGTGAACACCCTACTAAGGATTGAGAGATCACCTTCTCTATAATGCGTCTTCCAACATACTGTAAAACAACCTGTGTAAGCTGTGGCTAGTATGCAAGTTAGATTGTCAGTGTGGCTTATAAGATCAGGACAAAGTAAGGGTACGGCTTATACGTTTTATATGTACCAACTTATCAACCCCCCTCTTCAGATTACATGATTTGTCAAAGCTAGGGGTGCTGCTTGTATGCGAGTTAGGCTTGTACATGAGGTTTTATGGTAATAATGCGCTTATACGTGAAGTTTTACTGTAATAATGATCTAGGTTGCTTAACATTTTTACATCATCAGAATCCAAGAAATTGAAACGTTACCAGCATGGGATTCCTACTGGTGGCAATTTTCCAATCAGAATGTCATATCTGAGTCAGTACTATCGTTATTGTTATAACGTGAGAATATGTATTGATATTGATATAATAATGACATTTATGAAATAGTCATAATAGTACAGGAACTTTAGACGAATTCTAGCCCAAGCCTGGGATTGAATACCATAAAGCTGAACATTTCAGGAATGGCTAGTCTTGATATCAGTTCCTGGGGTGTCTTGTTTCTTCTTCCATTAAAAATATGGGCCATAATGACAATGTGACTCCAAGATTGATATTAACCTTACCTATCCCCACTCCAAGATTGATATTTACCTTACATATCCCCCCCCCCCCCAAATTGGATATAAGGAATCCACTGGTGCCATTGCCAGTGGTGTTCATTGCTAGGACAAGTGGTTGCTTAGCAACAGCAGGTTTGCATAGCAAACTGGGGTTAGAAGCAAGCATCTACAGCAAAATCCCAAGACACCATTCAGGAAGATCCTGACATCACTCACCTCCCCAAATTCACTCCAATAAAGCAATTGGTATGGCTAGGGCAGTTGCTTGGCAACATTATACTAATGTACATGAATGTTTTGTATTTATATATTCTGCCAATCATACGTATTCACTTCATGGTGAATACGGCAGCCCCATTCAAGTCATCAAGTCATTAAATATTTAAACAGTTAAAGGTATCTAAACTTATTCTTTTCCGACTTATGAACGTGCATTTTGAATCAATTTAGAGAATAATTTCATGAAATAAATACAAAGGAACAATCAAATTGTCACGAGGCGAGTAACAATTCAGCAGTGAACAATTCTTGTACCCATTTGTCTATTTACCGCCGTGGTAAACATGAAGGACTGCCTGGAAGTAGGTGTCAGACAGGACTTCATCTTATGAATTTGAAATGGGTAATTATATTCGAGGGAACATTCATTATGCAAGACAGGTCATGGCATATTGGGATTTAGACACTCAAGGGATCGATTAAGTGTGAGAGGAATACATTAGATCAACAGGAAAGGTGTGCATGAATTGATGTATGTCAACATTAAATGACCATTATATGCATCTATTTAACATATTCATTGGCAATGATTACATACTAGTACAGTTTATAGCCATCCGGTCCTCTCGCCTTCCTAGCCATATAGGCACAGACCATCAGCATTTTCTTGGGGGGGGGGGGGGGGCGCATGCCCCAAAACCCTCCTAGCATGGCTTTGCTTGTGATGCACTTCGCTTGCGCTGTGCGCGGAACAGACAGTCACTGGTTGGCCAGGTTTCGCCCCCCCTCTGGAAAATCCTGGATCCGCCACTGGTACCCCTCTACCACATACACCTGGAATTGTATCCCAGTATTCTGCTAAGTAAAGTGTAATATTTATAACTCCTTTGGCATTGCCTGCTTTGGGAAACATTTATGAGTTACCTTGACAAAATATAGGGTTGGTGAATAGCTAAGTTCTTGTCAACATACAAATATGTCATCTCCCTTTGACAAACCATAGTCTAACAGGTGATTTGCACATACCTACGATGAATGCTATCTATGAGAGCGCTGGGGGTTTAACAGTTCAAGGGCCACATAACTTTAATGTTCTATTTATGATAGTGAAATATGCTGATGTTTATCCAGAGGTGTTAATAGAATTCACCTGGAGCTGTTAATGAAGGATAGGATTCACAACAGGAATACCGAAGAGGACACTAGTCCTCATAAACACCTGACAGCGTGATTAACCCTTTAAGGACGGCATAATGCATTAATGCATCATACCTTGGTGACATTGGTGCATCATGCCGATCCTTCGGGAGTGTCTCAACCCTGTAGGGTCGGCATGATGCTTGAATACAGCCCTGGCGAGTTACTCACCAGGGCTGCATTCATGCATCATGACGACAATGTCATCTTTTAGTGACATCCGTCCTTAACGGGTTAACCCGTTGTGGGCAACATAGTGCTTTGCCATACTGTTAGAAGTAAGTGTAGCTGAGCAGCAATCTACTGTTAGTTTACAGTATAATTATGAGGACGTACTTTTGGATTTTTTAATTTACAATATATTATGTTTTTGGTCGTCATGATGCATGAATGCAGCCCCGGCATAAACCTCTGATTAATGCTAAGGCCTAGTGCAGAATGGGACAGGCACCTCAAGTGCACTAACCACATGAGAGCACTTTTAAATGACGCTCTGCATTTTTTCAGGGATTCCAAAAGAATACTCTAAATCACATTAAAATGTAAATTCTGAACAATAGGGTTATCATATTAATGTAGAATATAACTGATTGAGATTTAGATATTTCAGGTTTTTAATCAACAAAAATAATCCAATGAGCCAATATTCATTTGACTAAAACGCTATATTTTGAGACCATTCAAAATTGAAATGCTAAGCAATGTAAGTTTCTGATAGTAAGTTTTCCAATGGAAAGTTGCCATTGGAAATACCCGCTAATTGGAATCTTGCCCAATGGAAAGTCGCCCATCATTCAATGTAAGATCGCTTAGCTAAGAGCGGCCATGCCGAAAGAGGCCAGGCAGAATATGGCGAGGCAGAAAGTGGCGAGGCAGAAAGTGGCGAGGCAGAAAGTGGCCAGGCGGAATATTGCCAGGTGGAATGTCACACGGCAGAGAGTGATCCATGGAAAGTCGTCCAAAAAATATCCCTTTATTGAAGGGGAGAGCTGCATAACTGGATTGGGTGTCTAACTTCACAACCTTTAGAAATCCATAACCACTTGTCTGTTGGGCGCTATTCACCAATTGGTGCAGAATGCCAATCCAAAGTGTGCAGTGTCCAAATGTATGCGAGATTATGATAATGTTATTTGTGTACATTAAGATTGATCGGGCCGAAGTGTTTTTGATGTAGAATGTGTTTGATTTATCCAGTCTTTTTTCAACCAATTTGGGTTATATTGAGACTTACACATGAAACACTTACACATCAAAAAGGTGCTTGCACATATACCTCCCTCTGTCCATCTCTTGCCCAAATGCCTGAAATAATGACACATGGATTATCAGTTCTTCTAAATAATAATGCCACAAGCATGTTTCTGTACTCAAGAACAGATCTCATCTAGAATGACAAACTATTGTTGGGTTGAAGACAAGAACATGTATATACATGTATACAGCACCATTGCAATAGAAGTTCAACCTGAACCATTTGTGATGTTCAGCACATGTCTAATTGCCAATCCAATGGGTTTGCATCCATGAATATGTAAACTACATCCTGTTGGTTATAATACCAAAGGAAATCCACATTCCTGAGTCAAAGGTGATAAATCTGCGGATTGAGGATATGAATTGCAAATGAGTACAGGTTCTATATAAATAGGATGTGGGCCGTTATTATCCTACATAACCTGCTTTGCTGATCATTCAGCAACACCCTCTGCACCTTTCCACAACCACAAGACAACGCCATGTTTCTGGCAGCACTCATCCTGACAACTTTAGGTGAGTATTTCATTTGTTATCACCAGTACCTAGTCTTTCAAACTGTGTCAACTTAGTTATGCCTATCTGTTACTTTCTAGCCAAAATTGGGCATTGAAAAGTGATGAAAATCCAATTTTGGTCATTTTGAGACAGCCATATTTGATTTGCTTATCATGGGATATACTACAGCTTTGATTTTCATGTTCCAAATTTCCAAGTAACGGTTTTGATGCTCTGTTTTTTTCAAACCTTTTGCTCTTTTCAGTTGCATTTAGAAAACTTACGAGTATTAGCCTTTATCAAAACCTCCCAATATTGGTATGTATCAAGAGTGTATGATTGTGTGTGAGAACACAATCAATACCAGACCTCTAGCTCATTGCATTCTGAAAATATTGCATTTTGAAGATGACACCTAAATGACACCAACTAAGGGCCAAACCCCCTCATGTTCAGCAGCCAAAATCTCGGAAAGTTACAGGAGTTGGATGGTATAATTTTGCATGAGGTCATGAACTACATACATCTTCCCATAGGTAGAAAATTATTAGTATCTGTTAGTATTATTGTTTAGTTGGTTTGGCAGTTGAGTACACATCAGGAGCTTGCAGTTTAAAAATGGTCATTAAGGTCTAAGTTTGCGAGGTCTGGAAAATATTTCTCCTTAGACTGTGCTTTTAGGTTTATGTACCACAAGCGTACATTTAGCTAAGATTTATATAACATGTGAGGGGTAGCAGAGTTACCAGCCTCCATAACCACACAGGTGGGAAATACAATATTGTAAATCTTTGCATAGAAGCCGTGGCTAGTAGGCCCTACGCGAGTCAGATCGCCAGTGTGGCTTATACGTGAAAGGATCAGGCCAAAGTCGGGGTGCGGCTTATACATGAGTTAGGCTTATACATGTATGTGAGGTTTTACAGTAGTAGAGGAATCAGGGGACGGCGGGGATTTGAATTTCAAGCTGCCACATAGGGGTCTAATTATTTCCATCCCCTTTATATATAATTTTGAGAATGAATTCAAGGTATTCTTGTTAATATGCTATAGTCAGCATCCTAGGTGTGCCGACTAAATGATCATATGTAGTCATATATTGTATATATATTTGTACATATTTGGCCTTCAACCTTTGAAAATCGCAGTGAAAACCGTGATTACTGATTGAATAAAAATCTTACAATCTTACAATATTTAGATGCAAAGATTGACTTTATAGGTTAGATTTGATTTGTAGATATTAATACAATGAGTATGTGTGGCACATAATCATTCTATATGTCGATTACTTTAAATATCACACAGGGCCCCAGGGTGCAACCGGTAGATATACCTGTTATGGAGATGTTATCAGTGCTTATCTCACCAGTATCCTGGGTACACTTTCTTGGTGAAATTATCTCACCAGTATCAGTTCAAGTAATGACTCTGGCCAATGGGCAACCCGCTTGAACCCTTATGCCTAAATCTAGATTTAAATACTCGTAAATTTTTTTTAGATTTAAAGTGAAATGTGGGTGGGTACACAAAAGCCACCTGGTGGGAAAAAAATCAGTATTACTCACTTCTCAAATCTCCACTTAATTTACATCCCTACATGGATTACAGTGCCCAAAATAGGGCCTACATATATTTATGCAAATTGTTATAATCATACCATGTTCATCATCTTTATTAAATGTCTGAATGTCCATAGGTCACTAGTTAAGTTCCTAGTTAAGGAAATATTTTTCATAACTTTTTCATTTCATCCGTGAGCCCCTAATTTGTTTCTTCTAAAATGTTCACAATGATGTCCTCTACACACCTGCAAAGTTTAGTACATAAATCAGTAGAAGGTGATAACTTATCATAGATAATGTGAAAATACACTGTTTTCCCATTCATTTCTATAGTTAAGGCATTTACTATTTGGATGGCCATAGCATAAAATTTAGCACCGTGACATATGGATTTTTTGGCATTTTCCATTTGGAAATGTATCAGTTATGAGAAAAAAATCAGTAGAAGATCAGAACCTCCCAGCCACTAGCATTTTTCTTTAACAATGTTCACCAGAATAATTGTTTAATCTTACTATACTACGATGGCGCTAGTCCTGCAAATGTGTTCTGTTATCTACTTTCAGTCCTTCAGCAGACAAGTGGCGAAAAGGCAAATTCCGACACTACTGATGTCGGGGCAGTGAAAACACATAAACCTGTGGAAGCGAAATTCATTGGAAACGGCTATGGCTACAGCAATAATGATGGTTATGGTACCGGTGGCGGCTATGGTAACAGTGGCGGCTATGGTAACAGTGGCTATAATAATAATGGCGGCCAACGTAACAATGGCGGGTATGGAAGAAGCTACAACACAGTGGAAGGACGTAATGGGCATCACCAACAACATCACCATCAACACCACCATCAAGACCACAAACTGGTGCCCATCAAAATACCCTACGTCAGTGAAAATGGTGAGTAGACATTCTTTAATACACCTTTGTCCTAATGATACTTCTCTCCCTCTAATAGCAGAGTTGTATCGGTTGTACAGTCTCAATCTAATAAAGATATTTAATTTGTTTAATAATTTTCCATCCGCAAATTAACAAGGGTGTAACACAGTTACCTATATTTCAACCCTGGTTCACCATCTGTTTTGTATCATACTCGTTTTATTTGCCAATTATGCTGTAAAGAGGGCTTATCCTCACATGGGCCTGGGGGTCCAGCAGTATAGTGATGGGAGTATTTTTGGCAATTTTCCACATGCCTTGTCACATATACTTCTAACAGTAACATTCTATAATTTCAGGCTGCAGTTTCGTTGGTGAACCAGTCTGTGATCCGGCCGCAGCTGCTGGAGCAAGATTAGCCTATGTCATTTGTCTTCTGGCGAGTGAGAACAAAAACCTGTGGAAGAGACCAACGTTTGATCTTTCTAACAGTGTAACCTGTGTTACAACTGCTCCAGCCCGATTTATTTCGACTGAATTCTGTAATCTCAATAAGAAACTCCTTAAAGCTGCTGGCATGATCCAAGAGAAAGATAAGCATGGAATGAAAATGTTCCACCAAGGACTGTACTCTGTTAGGCTTGACCCATGCATTACAACTGCCTAGTTTCTCTCAGTATTGAGTGATTGTGTATTTGTATTGCAAACCATGGTTCTACATTTTCACAAGATTTCAAATAAATATCTATAAATGCTAGAGGTTGTCATTGTGTATTTTTACCTTCATAAGTTGCTGTCGGGCTGTGGATGTGCATATTATTGTGTCCAATATATTACTTTTATCTTGACATTGTAGTTTTACTAAAACGGGAAAATAGTGAAATTCAAACTTTAATCTTTAATGGATTTTCACATTTGTTGTGCTGAGAGGCTCCCATACATATATATATATATATATAATATTATATATATATAATTGGTTTACCGGTAGCAGTTAAATAAAGGGCATTGGCAGCCCTACTCTGATTATTAATATGAATAATAATACTAGTTCCAATAATTTACCAGTGAGTTATATACTAATTATCAAATGTTACCGCTTTTATATTGATATAAGTATTACATGAGTGAGAAGACACAAGACAGGGGTGTGGTGGAAAATGTACAAATATCAGCCTTTTATTACTGAAAAGTATCACAATTACATCACAACAAAAGAAGTCACACTCAGTATTTTTCGTGACACATGTCTCATAATAGACCCAACATTGCTATCCAAGACTTTACACTCCTGGAGTCTTATATCACAAGAACAATCAACATAAGTGCGCCCCCCCCCCCATGGCAAGGACTATGTCCAATTAATATCAGCAACAATATTATCATAATAAATATCAAAATTTTCACAATAAATATCATTACAAAAATCACAATCTCGTGAAGGATTATTGTTCAGCATTGAAACAAAATATATTAATATATCAATATCATAAATATCACCATGCACATTGGATATTACCATAAATACTACATTAAAATTTAAATCCGTTCACTAGGCTCAATGAACCCCAACTGTCAATATCTTGATGTGATGAGTGACGTAACACCAACTGGAAGTCTGCATGACGCACGTCATGTGACGTCACACCCAGGATGATGGCGCCATCTGACGGGCGATGGCGGAACTAACTCCCACGACTATGGCGCCAGCAGTGGCCAGCCCTGGAACAAGTCGTTCGCGGTGAGGGAACTGCCACGCCTTCCTGGAATTATACTGGTAAAGGGTTATACAGGGCATAATTGGTTTACCGGTAGCAGTTAACCCTTTCGTACCCAGATCCATTTGATAAAGGTCAATCATTTACATCATCATTGGCATATTGTGTAACAGCTGCATTTCTTATTCTGACATAAGCATTATATAATATTTTTTGAAAGCTATTGGAATGCCCCTTCTACTACTGTTTGAGACAACTATATGATTTAGGTTACCATGGCAACCAGAAACATTCTTTTCACTGATTTTTTTAGATATTGTAATTTTCCATGGAGGCCTGGTTCTGGTATTTGGGCTTGGAAAACTTTTTTTATTGGTACCATATGAGTTGATTCTTATACAGTTTTTTCCAGAGAATCCAAATCTGCCTGGGGCCATCGCGAATTCAGGTTTGACCCTAGATCTTTTCGAATAGAATCAGGATTGCCTCTCCTTGGTTCTGGTGTCGAACTCGAACGGCTTGGCCCATAGTGTTTCTCAAGGGCCGCTACCACCTCCGGATCCAGACTCGAAATAGGGTGAAGAGGCGCTCCACCCTTTGCCTGTTCAGCCATGTTCACCCGAACCGACTGTGCTATTCTGTGTTTCACCCGAACTGGTCACGGCACCAATGTAGGGGTTTCGTATAAGTATCACGCGAACACAGGTTCCAAATTCGGTTTGAATGCAGGTTTTATTCGATCACAGCCTCAAAAGTACACGAAGGTTTTTACTCGGTTCACTTGGTTTTTAACCATTCGAAGATGCACAGGGTTCTATCGATAGTTCGAAGTTAGCAACGCCGGACGATCTGGTCCTGAGCCAGCATGACTGGTGCAGGAGCCATAGTGTGGGAGGGGTGTAGGTGCCCCGATCAAAGTGGTAACGAAGATATCGAAAGGTGTGGGTCAGAGCTCATCCTGGGACGAACTCCCTGAGGTAGTCAACCTCGGCCTCTTATATACCCTGAGCGCGGACCAAGCAGTGTCGACGTGGCACTCCTCCGTAGCGTCGTCTGGAGTGCCCTGCCTGGCTCCGCTACCGGATAACCGAAAGGACATGGCGTAGGTGTTGCCACCTAGTGTCCGCTGGAGGCACTTCCCGCTCTGACTCCACGGACCTATATGTACACATATTATTCGTGCCCCTACATCAATATCAGTTTGATTTTCAGTTACAAATTTCCTTTGGTAATGTGTACATGTAATCATATCAGCATCAGAATTAGCACTTCGTGTAACCTTTAGCATAAATGACATCTAGTACAAATATGTACAGGTATATGTATATACATATATGGATGTGTACAGTATGATTATCACAGTTTTAATATGATCAAGAAAACAAAGTATTTGTACAATAATATGATATTTACATACATAAATGTGGAAAGATTTATACAGCATGTGGTTTGACCTGGAATACTATGTGATTCTCTAGAATAAAGATGTTAATATATCATTCCTATGGGTTGAGTCTCCTCCTTTGGAAGAAAAGCTTTCTCTGGTTCCTCATGTCATTACCGTAAATTTTCTTGGTTGCGATTTTAAACGCTTCTTTTGTTTTTGCATTTTGGACTTCTGAAGGTAACTTATCCCACAGAGCTACTCCTCTATAGTATGGTGATTTTGCCCCCATAGCAGAAATTACTCTTTTTGTAGGAAAGACAAACTTTCCATCTGACCTACCCAGTGGGCACAAAATTCAGTCCAATGTTGAATCAACTTTGCATCAACATTGATTCAACATTGACAACCATCTAACAATGTTGATTCAATGTTCTGTGCCCACTGGGTAGTATTCCTTACTTTCAACACAGGGGTAGTTTTCTTTTTCTTTCTATACATCATAGCAACTAAAAGTTCCTTCCTCCTATTTACAAGTCTGGGGACCTCAGTTCTGCAATGCAACTCCTCAATAGAAATGTCTCTTATCCTCTTTTTAAGGCACATTCTAAGAGCTTGGTTTTGTAAAGACTGAAACCTTTGAGCCGGGTCCCTCCTAGCTGATTCAGTTATAAAACAACAATAGTCTGCAACAGGTAGTATGGTTTGCTTATATACTAAAACTGCTGCCTTCTCATCGACATTGTCTCTGAGCTTCCCTAGTTTAAACACTCTGTTAGCCATTTTAGAGACAGTGTTGTTAACATATCTAGACAGATTGAGATCGGAGTCTAATTCTACGCCCAAGTATTGATAATGGTCTACTTCCATTAGCTTGACATCATTAATCTTGAGTGAGAGGTCTGGTAGAACTTTCCTTTGATTAACAGAAGTAAACTAAATTGCTTTTGTTTTAGATTCATTGATTGTCATAGAGTTGCTATCACACCAGATACTAAGTTTACTCAGGTCCACTTGCATACATGTCGTAGCTAGCCGAGGGTTTCTGTTCGTTACATATAAGACAATATCGTCGGCATACATAGCTATACGAGAGTGTATGATAGTATCAGGTAGGTCATTTAAGTAGAATATAAACAAGAGCAGTAGTCACAAGACGCAACCAGCAACTGCTAGTTCACATGTACAAGCTGAGCAGGGACGATGCATACGTAGTGGCCGCTAAGAGGGTACTGCGCACCAACAACAAGATAAAACTCAGGATAACTGTATCCTAACTCCTGAAGGTTGCATATATGGCACCATGAAATACTCCGGTATAATCTTACCTGTGTATTTGTGACGGTCATGGTAATTAGTGTATCGCCATTTGTGTATCATTTCCCATCAAAATTCATTCATTTGAATATGGTGCACGTGGTCCTTATTTGCCTCAGTGCTAACAGCACAATGCATAATCAGTATTTTAGCTATGTACGGAACAGACAAGGCTATGATCATCCCTCCTCTGACTCAATCTCCATATTGGAATGAACAATTAGAAGGCTAAAACAGATTGTTTGTATAAGAGCCCTGGCGGTTATGCGCGTATATTGCCGGGTAGCATGCCACGCCCCCTTTTCTAGAACGCCGCGGCGCAGGGGTCGTGTAAGTTCTTTGTATACTCGCTAGGTGTGTGTGGGGTGGTTGCCAGGGACGCTACTGAGCCCGCCACAGTTGGATTCAAAACTTTGCTCGGTGAGGACGCATCCTCATGAGGTTCTACATGGTAGACCTGCAAACCAACTGTCAAGCATAACTTTAGATAAAGGAGGATACCTGTGCAATAGAAGGAGTCTAGAATCATCTAGAATCACGCAGGATGGCATCAGCTTGGTGCTATGCGTGTGGGAAGGACCACACAGCCCCAAGGGGGAAGAACTGCAAAGCAGAGCCCGTGGAAGGGCATGTACCTATGCCGGTGCGCTGGTCCTCCAGACTGAAGCCCCCCGTGGAGAAGGAGGCCCAACTGGAGGCCGAGGAGGCCGCAAACAAGAGTTTAGCGGAACTCCATGATGAGACGAAATTCGGGAGCCGTGCGGAATACCTCGAGTACCTGGAAGCATTGGACGCCGACCAGGTAGAGCAGGAACGGGTGGAAGCACTGGAGGAGAAGATAAGAGCTAGGATAACTGGTCACGTGTCCCGGGCGACGACAAAGACAAAGACAAAGACGCCGCCACCTTCGAAAGATAGGACCCCGGAACCGCGGACAAGTACTCCTCGTCTTTTTGACCTGCGTTCCGAAGGTAGAGACAATTCCGCTGACCGCATCACTAAGCGTAGAAAGAAATTTGACTTAAAAAGATTCACAAGGGGTAGAGAGCCTCGTTCCCTTTCATATGCAGAACTCATGTATGTGTCCCTTAATTGGGCCTGTGTGGGTATGGAGGACCAGACTTTCAACGAGTTAGGTGAGATAAAGAAATTTCTCAGACATTTGGGCTTCATATCCTTCAAAGCCTCCAGTGACATCTATGATGAGTCAGCATACGCAGAGTACGATGCTGACATTAGGGAAGAGTGCATTTGGGGGAATGACATAGAGGAATTCTCTTTTGGTCTCGAGTTTGTGGAGAAAAGGTACTTTGCTACCGAGGGGTTGAAAAAGACAAAAAACCCTGAAGTCAAACAACACAACCCTAATAGGGGTAGGGGTAGGGGTACTCCAGGTGGTGCAGGTAGAGGTAGGGGCAACTCCTATCCTGCAGGTACTACCAACACACAACCCACAGGTAGATTTAACCAAGGTGTCAGAACCAACGAGGCAGGAGACATAATGCCATGTAACAGGTTTAATGGGGGGGGTGCGATTCTCGCCCTTGTGCATTTGCACATATCTGTTCAAAATGCCATGATCCCACCCACAAGAGTTCTGATTGTGTAAACGTCCGTATGTATAAAGCATAGGACCACTGCTCGCTTGTTAACATAATACCTACTGCTACTGTTTGTATTGACCACCCCTTTGCCGCTGCGGGGGACGATATTAATGCCAGTTTAATTGATTGCACTCCTAGTAGTCAAGTACACAGTAGTATTACAGAAGGGGCCGCTGCCTCAGGTATTAGTGTTGTGGGTGAGGTGAAGTGCTGTGACCCACTGACTGAGTTCCCTATCGACTTACGTGTAAACACAAAACAGCTGATCAGTGCTTCAGCGTCTGTGCCTAATATTGACATCTGTGGTATCCATAAAAATGGATGGCCCCTACTAACAGCACAATGCATAATCAGTATTTTAGCTATGTACGGAACAGACAAGGCTATGATCATCCCTCCTCTGACTCAATCTCCATATTGGAATGAACAATTAGAAGGCTAAAACAGATACCCATTCCAATTAAAAGCAAGAGCATCAGAGATTGCCAAGATTGTGAGACAACCAAAATACAGCCTTATACATACATTATATATATATATGTATATATATATATCTTAAAGATGAATTCATCATAGTCACTGTCATTTTGAACAGTAACTTGCCCTCTATACATATGGTGTCCGTAAACTTCTCTATGCAATGACGGCCAGCTAAGAGGCTGTTCCTGCCACCCGTTGCTACTCAGTATATAGTGCAATACTGGGACATTCAAGATGGCTACCATGTTTAAAACACTTTAACCCACGGTGGACGCCTGAGACAATGGGTTTCACACCTTGGTTATTTCTACAGCTTGCTGGTAGGGCCATTTGGGCTCCGCCCTTGTCTGGCCCCCACCAGCAAGCTGTGGTTAATTCTACATACCTTTTCATAAGCATAGTCTATCTATTACATCAAAGCTAATAATTATAAGTACTCAGGTTATTGCTTTCATCACCTCAGTTGGCAGAATAATGATTATGTTATGATAGAGGGGAATTGATAAGGGAAATCAGCTAATTAGTAGGTTCTCGAATGATAATCTCATCAAAATCCAAGATGGCTGCCATCTATCTCCTCAGAAGTAATCCCATTGTATTCCTTGACCTCAGAAATGTATATTTGGCATTTGGAATCATGATTCTAAGTTGATTAGAAGAGGAGATAAATGATCTAGAAATATTCGGTGGCGGCCATCTTGAAATATGGCTGCAATAATGGCTACAGTCTATATCTGCTATGGCCCTATATTCATGAATGTTTTTCATGGTCTAGGGGATGTGTATGCCAAGTTTCAGATTTTTTCCTGCAGGGAATCATGTGTTTCTATCATCTGGTATTTTGAGAGTGAAAGTATACATATATCTTCAGTTTCGTATAAATTATGCTAATTAGGCCTTAATGAAAAATTATGAAGGGATGCAATTTTGATCATCAACCATATATAAGGGTATTCCATCATTTCTATAAGATTTGGACCAATTTGACACTACTTTTGCTTATCCAACCTGCTAATTGGCCTACCTCATTAGAATATGCTAATTAGGGACCTTAATATGCAAAATTCGTGATGGCCCAAGGCAGATTTGGATTCTCTGGAAAAAACTGTATAAGAATCAACTGTCAAAAAATAATCTCTCATTTGGGTGAGTAACTTATACAAAATGACCTATCTAATAGAAGGATGTGAGCACCATGACTGTTATCTCTAAGAAGAAATATTAAAATATGTTTTCTTTCGTTATTTTCACAATTTTTATCGATTTTCTTCCAAATTTCCATAATAAAGAGGACCCAATGATGCTAGACCGCCCATTTGAGCTGCATTTTAGCCTAGTTTTAGCTCATATAATTTTATAGGCAAGGCTGTCATCCATTAGATACATGTGCTACCATAGTATATCTGGTATATTATGAAAGCCTATGCAATAACACTTCATTTAGTGCTTCATTTAGTGCTGTTAAATAAAGGGCATTGGCAGCCCTACTCTAATTATAATAATACTATCATAGTTCCAATAATTTACCTGTGAGATATATACTAATTATCAAGTGTTACCGCTATTATATTAATATAAGTATTATATGAGTGAAAAGACACAAGACAGTGGTGTGGTGGAAAATGTACAAACATCAGCCAACAACCCACCACACGCCAAACACAATTTAAGGATTAAATTACGTTTTTTAGATGAACACAGGGAACAGCCTCCAATCTGATACCCTCATCAGAAGACTGGTGAAGGGAATGCCTAACTAGCCCAGATCTCCAATTGCCCTTCCTCATTATGTGATCCACTGGCATATTTAGATTACTTACCATGGTACTACTACCGTGTCTGAAAGAATGAGATGATACCCTATGTACGGGTAAATTCAAGGTGGAAGCCAGCATTTTCAGCTTGTCATTAATAACAGTGTAACCAACGGGAAAGCACACACCAGCCAGCCTATGAGAGACTAGTGGATCAGCCCCCTGCAGGTCCCGAGCTAGACCACTGAGTAAAGCTCGGAGACACCATGGGGAATCAGGAATATCCTGCAGATATACTGAGTAGCTGAATCGACCAAACTGGTGGTTTTTAGCTGAATTTACCTTAATCTGCACATACCCGGTATGGAAGGAGACCGCGGCAGCGGTAATATTGTGCGGCGAAGCCGTCATATGAGAGATCCTTAGATGGGCCCTGAACCCAAGAAGGGTTGAAACCCAGAATAACAGGTCATCCTGGTTAGATGGATCTAACAGCTTAAAAATACACATCATATCAGTAGGAGTCAAAGGGTATCGCTCAACCCTAGAACATTTAGAAGAATGTTCATTACCATTTAATGTCTGCTTTAACACGAAGTCCTCACTAGAGTCAGAATAACCCCTCAATTTCTGGAAGTACCAAACCCCCGAAATATAGTTCCGTACCGAGACGGGAGACAATGTCTCAGACAAATGGGTGGCAAACAGGCCGGCCTGTTTTGCAGAGCAAGGGAAATTAATCAATCTATATTGTTTACAAAAAGTATTATACCTTTTTAGCTGAGCACTGCGAGTCACCCTAGTGGCTTGCGCTACTCCCACCTCCGCATACCAACCCTGCGCCATGAGGAGGCTGGTGAGTTTATTCACTGTAAAGAGATGGCATATTAGTGTCCTTCAAATAGAAGTCACATTTAGCAGGAACCCCCCTGTACGGTAGCCTAGAAAGGTGATCAGCAAAAATGTTATCTTTATTGTTGATGTAAGAGGCATGTAATTCTGTGTCTGCCGGCTCGAACGACTGGCTGTGTGATCCTGGGCTACATGCTAGTTTTTACGGCTTGTAAATCATTATTAAGGTTCCTAGAGAATTAACTAGAAAGCCTGAATATTATGTAAAAGAACACAAAAGTTGATTATGATTATTAAAATGATTTAGATATACCAGTAACCTCTATTGAAAATAATTTCCTATGCAAATTATTGCTTTTTAGTACATTTCTAGATACAAACATTTCACTGGGCCTGCAAACATTAAGGTTAAAAACTTTTCGTATAGACTGCTACTACCCTAGTAGCAAACATCACCGTGTTTGCAAGTGTAGCCCGGAGTGGGCTAACCGATGGGCGCCTGTTGGTTTAGGGCACTAGGCTTTGGTGTGGCCCCAAGTGGGCTGCCCGAATTGGGCTCAGATCGGGTTTTGGACGGGTTTCCTGTCATCTGCCCAACATGAACCAAAATCGGGAAGCCCGCTTTGAAACTGATCTGAGCCCACAATGGGCAGCCCGATCAGGGCCACACTTCAGCCCAGCCATCTGCCCAACATGAAACCCAGCTCAGTTTTGCCCGACTTCAAACAGCCAATCCGAGCTAAAACCAAATTGGCCCCATGCGGGCTTGCTACTAGGGTAGTTGTGTGTGGACAAACTGTGTTGCGTGGACATCTCATGCTAGTTGTGTGTGGACAAATTGTGCTTTGTGGACAATTCATGACAGTTTTGTGTGAACAAACTGTGATTTGTGGACACTTTGTGATGGCTGGTTGTGGACAAACTGTGTTTTGTGGACCCTTTGGAATGGTTAGGTGGGGACAAACTGTGTTCTGTGGACAGTTTACGATAATTTGCTGTGGACAAACTGTGCTTTTGTGGACGGTTTGTGAGAGGTAAGTGTGGACAGAACGTGATGTGGTCATTCCCGATGTCTGGCAACTTGGGGCCTCCACCACTCTCTCTCACTATAGTCTATAGGCACTGGGATAAATTTTCCAAATTGTGTAGATTCCATATTTAATTGCGCCATGTTATTGGCCACACGAACAGCTTTCCAGAACATATTTAATCATCCTTCTATCATAATTAGAAGTGGAGAAATTGATCAGAACATACAGGGTTGTGGAAGCAAGTGCCCACTATAGAAATTCACAGGGGCATCTGTGAGAGACCGGCAACGCTGGAGTGGGCCTATACTAGGCCATACACACCTGTGCTTGGTGTGTGACCATGCAGCCACTATACTGGTTCTTTACCTGTATAGATCTTTTTGGGCTGTTATATCATATTTGATGGTGTCTGTAATACACTGTTGGAAAGCTATAATATTCCCCTTTCCATATTGCAATAACATATTCTTTAAATCACATATGTTCTATATGAAACACCCTATATACCTTTTGATGCTGTACAACCCCATGTCATGCAGGCCAGAGCAGTACTTGCAGTGCATCAACTTGGGCAATCTAGAAAACCCCTTGGGCATCCATGTAGGAGGCTGCCAATGGTTACACACAATCTTCTG
The DNA here is from genome assembly GCA_947462335.1 of Harmothoe impar. Classification (NCBI taxonomy): domain Eukaryota; kingdom Metazoa; phylum Annelida; class Polychaeta; order Phyllodocida; family Polynoidae; genus Harmothoe; species Harmothoe impar. Next base: position 57,403,684 of record OX381712.1, on the reverse strand, counting down.
ATATATGAGGACCTGACTGATTTGTTTTTATGGATGGCTGGCTAATATTTCATTACTATCTACTCGGTAGAAAAAGACCATCACTTTCTGCAAACCATCATTTCCCCCCTTGGTTATAAATCTAGGTTAAATCCACACTATGAGATACTACTCTTGCGGCTCCAGAGGGGTCAAAAGTGACCTGGCGACCTGGGCTGTTTTCCAGACGACCGGACGCACTAATTTAAGGGACCTGGCAACTTTCGGAGATATTTGGCAATAGTAGATAACTATGGTCTAAAAAGTGACTTTGTGACATGGGCCCCTTAATTTCGGCGACTTTCCGACCTCCAGGGGGACCCCTCTGCACCCCCACTCTTCAAGGGCTTTCCAATATGCTATTCTATAGTGTCATAGTCCCATCAGCGGCTGAACAATCTGAAAAACCCTGAGGCTCATCTGCATTGGTGACAGTTGCAGGCTGCGGGCATGTACCGCCTTCTGTCCCTATCAAAAAGCGAGTCGATCGGACGATAAACGGCGAAGATATGGGTGGTACAGTTTTGCTCTGCACTCCTTTTATGCTGCCTCTGTGGGACCCTCATGCTGTCTCCTTGAGGCCTCGCGGAGTATGAGAAATGCTTGTGGCGCCACCATGTAGAAGATGGGTGGTATGAGAACTAAAACGAATCCTTGTCTTTGGTATGTTCAGGGTAAAATCGAACGTGTGACTGCATCACAAATGACTCAGGGTCGGGGGAAATGTAGTATCATCATATAGGAGTATACATATAATAATATTGTTCATCCCCAAATCCCAAGCTAATGTCCCAACCCCCGAGTCTCACCCCGAGTCCCACCCCCGAGTCCCAACCCCGAGTCCCTCCCCCAAGTCCCAACCCCGAGTCCCAACCCCTAGTCCCACCCCCGAGTTCCACCCCTGAGTCCCTTCCCCTTCCCCCATTAACTACACTCAGGGTCAGGTAGAGGTGTGAAGGGAAATGTATCATTTATCATAGTAAGAAAGAGAAAGGGTGCACTCTTGTATTAATGGGATTCTTAAAGATGTGACCTTTGACCTTGATTTTGACCTTTTTCTGACCTAGATATCATCCTACACATAACAGAAATGAATTCAGCACCTTTGGTTTACCCTAGTCCACTATCCATATCCATCCATTGCTCCCTCTATTATATCCTGGCTGGACTGTTTCGGATAGCATACCCAAATTGTGCGTCACAAGTCAGGAACTCACAACTACCTATAGGCCTGCACCACACAACCTATAGGTCGCATGACGCAGGTGCCCTAAGAAAGCCACACCGAGTGAGGCAAGCCGCGCAAAAAAAGGGTATACTCAAAAAAAATGTGGACATTGACTTTTTTTTGGGGGGGTTCTTAGGCCCAAATTCAAATTTTCATGTCCCCCGATCTTGGCTATCTATGTCTTTTGTCCTCTCACGTCTATGTCAGACACACACTGAATAAAAAGCTCCCATGTCCATATTGTAAGTAACAGCGAATAGTGCTTAGTAGGGTCTGAGCTATATGGTACTACAGGGTTGTCTGTTTTTGTTCTCAAAATATTTGTCATGTATTGAACAAGACTGGACAGCAACATCTATATTAAATTACCATTAAATTACCATACCGGTATCTAACATACTGCAGCGTATGTTGGGCCTAGTATATGATATAGGATGGCATCTCCTTTGGGAAATAGTGTAGTACTTCCCTGTGTTAAATTACCATTGGATCCAGTCAAAGCTTGCTGAAAAAAAGTGTCTCACCCCGGTTTGGTCGGCTGCCGAGATCTGTCCCATTGACTTAGCACTGAGGCCGTTCAATATGTAACTGTTAAATGTCAAGGGTTATCTACAGGCTCCCATAGGGCTCTATGCTGAAGCAAATTACCACCATTTTAGACACAAAATTAAAATCATGCTTTTCAGGGGGAAGCGTTTGAAAATGGATTAAAGCGCGATTACATAGGAAGGACAACATTGTACCGCATCTAATGACACAAAATTGAGAGAAAAAGCTCCAATTTTGAAGGAATGACAGCTGTTTTAAATTTTAGGCTGAGAGACCCCCTGCTACCCGTCGCACAAGACTCAGGGCAACCCTGAGTCAATTATATAAAGTTCATTTAAGTAATTTAAATAATATGGAGGGCAATAATTATTTAGCTTGGTTGGATGGCATTTTAATATGTAAGATGGTAAATTCATGGCAGAAAGATAGAAATGTGATGCTTCTTTGGTCAGAAGAGCATTTTATCAGCTCCAATTTTTTTTTTAACCTTGGAGCCTATGGAGAGTTCATTTAGAGGGTAGTAATTTAACAGTACTTAAGTGTTTAAAGAAAAGAGAAAAAATAGCCAAAGATTGCAGTTGATTTGCGACTAGAAGGAAAGAGATATTGATGAACTTTTTGAAGGAAACATTTGTCCCCCGATCTTGCTCATCCTTTTCTTTTGTTGTCTTGTTTCTAAATGATACAGAGACAGATATAAGCATTCTTAGATGTCAAAAAAACGTCAAAAAACGTCCTAAAGGAAAGCCTGGGCATTGTATATGCCTCAGGGTATGAACCCTGAGTCAATTATAAATATTGCTATTATAAGTAGGGGGCTGGGACCTTTAACACTGCGGGTAATGGGGCAGGAATCTGTACACAGGTACGACTGGAGGACGGGAGCTAGGGGCCACTCAACATAGGACTAGGACTGAAGAGCCCTGGCTTAGGAACCCCCCAAGTATAGACCTCATGCACCGTTGGACCCTTGATCACTGCCCCAATGCAAAGTGAATGGAGGGTACGGCTAAGGCAAAGTCAATGGGCGGTAGCAGCTAAACTGACCAGTTTTCCATTATAAATAAGGGAAACTGGTCAATTACCTCTTTCATATGGCCACGACCCTCCATAATGGTCTCTTCCACCTACCCGAGTCATTTTTGTACATGTACATTTGTTTATACCGGTAGTGTCTGAATTTTGGTTATGCCCTATTTGCTTAAAACCACCCGATCACTCTTTCTCCACGTTCTGCCTCAAGGGATTTGAGATATCTTTGACTTCTATAATATGGATATATCTAGTGAGGCAATTACTAAACACTGTTCTTTTTAAAATATGTTTATTTACACAACAGTATAAACTGGGCATGCTCATGGCAGTGTCATGAGTTTGGGCCAATGTGAACGTCTATGACCGGATGCAATCTATGACCAGGTGCAATCTATGACCGGCATGGAAGAAAACAGTTTATTTAGGGCAGATGTACATAGAAATGGCTGAAAAAAGTTGATGGATGTATCGAGACGTCATGATACTAATTTTATTTTCATAGTTTCTATAATTATATCTCTATTTTAACATATATAAATTAGAGAAGTCCATCTTATAAGGTCATAGACGTCACTTTATGAGTAGCATTCATTTTAAACACCTACATTGTCGAAAGGAAGGGGAAATAATGACAGCCATCCACGTTAATTTATGCAACACATATTGTAGAAAATTCTGTTCAAAATGTCTATGTAAATCTGCCCTAAATAAGCCTTTTTCTGTCATACCGGTCATAGATTGCACCCGGTTGTAGATTGCACCCGGTCATAGACATTCACATTGGCCCAAACTCATGAGAATAGATACACGTATACAAACTTGTGCCAGATTTGAATCATCTTTCTCTCCATCATGGTAAATAGCATAGACAGCAGTTAATATGGCAAGCTGTCCAGCAACATATTGAGCAGGTAATTATTACAAGCTATAATACACTATATACATTGCACTACTATCATACTGCCAAAGTCAATTTCTGGATACTTTTCAGGCCAAAGTAAAAATCATGAATTTAAAAAGAAGATTTTCAGACAATGTAACCTGAAACAAATCTATTTTTTTCTTTACTTATTCTAACAATCTGCATTGGTTATTTACCTCATTTCTCTTATAAATATATCAAAAGGAAAAATTCTGTTAAACACATATATTAAATAAAAGATCTGAAAAACAATATGGTGTTACGGTGACTAAAAATCTCTTTTGCCCCGCTACTTATGACAACATATTTGATGAAAATGGCAATCCCTCCTAAACAGCTCAGTAAATAAACCCAGCATACATTAAAAGAAGTAATTTTAACAGGTGGTTTGAAAATGTTTAATGAACATGAGAAAATATGTTTAAATGAACTCTGGGATAAATATAAAATGAACGCAAAAATGCAAATATTTCAAATGAAGTTGTAAAACACTGCTGAATCTAAGATATGTTGTGTACACATAATATGCAAAACAAAGTACCTGGTTAGTCCTGATAGAGGTCACTCCATTTGTACATACAACATGATATTTATGAGAAATAAAATGCCAGTCTCACGACTTTGTAACAATTGGGTAGTCTTTGACTGGGTGACGTCTTTGACCGGGTGACGTCTTTGACCGGGAAGCATTATTATAGCATAAATTAGACCTATATACCAGGTAGTAAGAAATGGGTGGAAAATTCAAAGGATATTTTCACACTATATGAAAGGGAATTTATCTAAAGGTTGTTATTTTATATTTAGGCCCTTTTACGTGGATTATAGCATTATGTTATATTTTTTCCTCTGCCTGGTCAAAGACGTCACTTTCTATATCATGTGGAATTTGAAGAGCTAAACTGTCCAAAGAATTATGCAATTACCATCCGAATATTTTTTTCAAATAGTAGAGATATGGAAAAAATATTTAAAAAAATAAAAAATAGCCTTTTCTAGCATTCTGGTCAAAGACGTCACCCGGTCAAAGACGTCACCCGGTCAAAGACGTCACCCAGTCAAAGACTATCCAATAGTTACAAAGTCGTGAGACTGAGCCCAATCAACATTTTAGCCTTTTAAAAGAACATTATTGCATGGCTCTCATTATCTGTGTAACAATGTCGACAGTGACGCATCACAATGTTTTTTGAGCTACAATGTCACAATGACGTCAGCTACAACGTCATGATAACGTCAGCTACGTCAAGATGGCTTCAGCTGCGTCATTTAGACGTCAGCTACATGTACCATGTCTGGATGACACTAGCTATGTAGCATTGCCTTGATATTAGCCACAATGTCGGGTACGTCATGATGTCGTCAACCGCAACGTCAAAATGACGTAAGATGCATCCTAATGGACGCATGTTAAATGTCACAGTGACGTCAACTATAACAACATGATGACGTCAAGTATAAAAATCAAGATGCATAAATCATACGATGTCATGGTGCATCACATACAACGAAGCAGTGACGTCATGATGACATTCACGTCACTATGACGTCAGGTATGCAAATGTACAATATTGTCTGCTATGAAATCGTCAATGTGATAACAGGGTGAATGTTGACCCTTTAAGTTTAATCATGGCAGCATAGTGCATACCATGCCCTTTGAGAGCACGATGCATGAATGCAGCACTAGCCAGTAACTCGCCAGTGCTGCGTTCATGCATCTTGTCCACCCTATGGGGTTGATAAACTCCTAGATAGTGGCATGACGACAAATGGCATAGCACATTAGCCCTTTAAGGACGCATGTCGCTAAAAAAAGACATTTGTGGGCATGATGCACCAGCCCCGACGAACTCGCTGATGCTGCATTGGTGTGTCTGGTGTATCTCAACCTTGTAGGGTTGGCATGATGCTTGAATGCAGCAGTGGTGAGTTACTGGCCAGGGCAGGATGCATTAAGGCATCATGCCGTCGTTAAAGGATTAAAGCCCTGTGCGGCCCTTACAGAGTTAGCAGTGACGTCACCATAAGGCGCTATAAGGTGAGAACCTGCTCCGAGGCTAGTTCTGTCAGAGACGCCAGGATCTTCAGGACGTGCTGGTGGGTGAAGATCTGAAACATACAAATACACACTAACTCAGACTCTATTCTCCTGAGACCTACAGCCGCACAGTGCTTTAAATATATCATGCCTTTTATCGAAATGATGCATACCATGAAGTCGCGGCTGCCGGGCTGGTACGCGAGTCAGATCGCCAGTACGGCATGTATCAGCCCAAAGTCAGGGTGCTGCTTGTACGTGGGCTTTTAAATGTATACTACAGTATTAAATTGACAATTTTCAGGCTTTTGGGCTTATAGGATTTGTCAAAGTTGGGGGTGCGGGCTAATAGAGTGCGATAGACTTATAAGCAGCTAGCTGCGTAAATGCAGCCCTGGGGAGTAGAATCGCCAGGGCTGGAATTATGCATCGCGAATACAAAGGGATATGTTTTGTTGCTTGTTTTGAAAATCGCTAGTGTAGGCGCATCTCATTTTTCATGTACATTGACATGTTTATTGACAACACCGTTATTAAAGAAATAGCATTCTATCTTTACTACTTTTTTAATTTTTTTAAAACAGATTCATTTGGAGACTGAAATACCTTGAGTTTGCCGTCAGAGGCGATGTAGGCCATGGCCGTTCCCACACGCTGAAGATGCATTGCCTGAAACAACACAACAGGATTCTGTAAGGGAGTGATCATTTTTTTAAACAGGGGACTGCCCAGTCAACGGGTCAATTTTTTTTACCCCCCCCCCTACGCCCTTACGGGTCGAAAATCAGTGCGCGCAGGCCCTTTGAAGCATAGTAACGCGCAGGTTTTTTGGCCCAAAAAGGATAAATATTTTTGACCCCCCCCCCAAGAGGGGTCCACATCCCCCTCCCCCGGTCACTCCTTAAAAGTGGAAGCTCTGTCAGATAATCAAACTTTTAGTTTAGGGCCCGATACAAACCGATTTCTCATCACTAAGGCAAAACAAATATGACTATTTCTATGAACGGGTAGTATGGTGGAGTGGGCCCCTGTTTTGGATTTTTATCGGTAAGGTGTGTATGCACATGTTCTAGCCAGTTATTCTAAAGGAAAATCATTTATGAATGCATTCTATCCTGGTTCAAGAGCAAGGGACTTATCATGGGCGGACATGGTGATCAAATCTATGACATGAAATGAAAGTAGTAATCCTGGCCTACCAATTGTAAGTTCTTGAATTATTTTAGTAATACTGTAAATGTATCTTATTTCACGCTGTGCTCATTTTCCGAAAATATGTACAGTGTGAATATTTATCCAGTGTAGCTATATACATTTTGTACTACTATATTACAAAATCACAAATTTAAATCCGCGTGAAATTGTACTTGTATATATATGCGCGAAAATATATGTTTACAGTACACCGGTCTCATTATATTATGGTAACTATGGAGATAAGGTAACTATGGACATACAGTAACTATGGTCGGTATCAGCAGTCAGGGTCTCGTTATGTTGGACGAGTGTAGCACCTTCCCGTGGTGTCTGACGTCGAACCTGGAGACAGCCGTCCACGCTACACGTGTAGTGGTAGGCACCGCTGTCTCCGTGTCGCTAAGCTACACAAGAACCTGGAGACAGCCGTCCACGCTACACATGTAGTAGTAGGCACCGCTGTCTCCGTGTCGCCGAGCTACACAAGAACCTGGAGACAGCCGTCCACGCTACCCTGTAGTGGTAGGGACCGCTGTCTCCGTGTCGCTAAGCTACACAAGAACCTGGAGACAGCCGTCCACGCTACCCTGTAGTGGTAGGGACCGCTGTCTCCGTGTCGCTAAGCTACACAAGAACCTGGAGACAGCCGTCCACGTGTAGTAGAAGGCACCGCTGTCTCCGTGTCGCTAAGCTACACAAGAACCTGGAGACAGCCGTCCACGCTACACATGTAGTAGAAGGCACTGCTGTCTCCATGTCGCTAAACTACACAGGTTGAGTGCGCTCCAGATACGCATTGATGTGTTACATGAATGAATGAAAGACTGCATAAATATTTTCTGTCTCAGTTCCCACCACGGGCGGATACAGGATTTTGCAAAAGTGGGGGACGGGCCCTTGTTAAAAATCCCCCAAAAAATATGAACATAAAAAGACCGCCTCCCCTACCCTAACGCCAAACGAAGTCATCTTATTCAGGGAAAACCTAATCCAAATGTCAAATTTTTGTCCCTCTTCAGATCTGGGTAAATCACAAGAGCTAATGCATTTAAGGGATTTGTTCTTGGTAGTTTTTGAACAGGTGGGGTAGGGGTGAGAATGGGACGAGGCGTTCTGAGACCTCCCAACACTACATTCCAAAAGACCAAGGTGAGTCCGAATTTGCCTCTCTAGGCTTGTCACAGGTCACGTGTCCAAAATGCTGCACTCTCATTGGCTGCTGAAAAAAGTGGTCTGCATTTCCCAGCATTCTTATTATTTTTTATATTTTATTTCTGCATTTTTAAGAAATTATTTTATTGAAAATTGGGGATTCCCCTTTGGGGTTCCTTCTTGGACTAGAACTTAGTTCAGTCACTTTTGGATTTCTAAAAAATATAGGTTTTGACATGGTCAAGTCACAAGTGGGGTAGGGGTCAAAGTGGGTACATTCCCCCATGTCTGCAGGTAGAATTTTTCCAACAAGGGGCCATCCATTAATTACATACGCACCAAGAGGGGGTGGGGGGGGTTAAGCCAAATGCGTACAGATGCGTACAGGGGGGGTGGGGGGGTCTAGACCCATTTTGGCATACGCATTGTGTACGCATAGGGCCGAATTTTTGGTCATTTTGGAGTAAAATTGGTACCCTTTTAGCTCTAAATATCCAACCAAATTTTGAAAATTTTCTTGGAGAATTCTTGGAGATGCTACTCCCTTGTACTTGTTGTGTGCCTCTACATGGGTAAAAAGACAGGAAAATTAGAGGTAAAAATCGACCTACAGGGAGTTTTAATATACATAAAATTCGACACAGTGACGCGGCCCTTTTGCTTAAATCCGACACAGCGACAAGGTCAAAATTGTGGGTACACATGTAAAGGCACAGTTGTAGACAAAAAGTATGAATTTCTAAAATTCTAATGAGTCTTCTGCGTAAAATAAGCCCCCTCCCTACCACTAAGGGCCCTTTTTCATTATGACCCCTCCTATATTTACCAAGCCCCCCTCCCCCAGATGGCAATAAATGACTCGGCCCTAAGCTTGACCATACCCAACCAGGCATAGAATTATCCTTGATTTAGGGACTGTTAGGGTCCCACACGGGTAAAATCGACAAATCGACATGAACCTAGTGACAAGGGATAAGACCTATTTCTTATCATCGACAAATGGCATACTAGTAGGCATTCCTTAAAATAGACAAGTGATATGAGACCTAGTGACATTTTTACAGTGTCACTGTCAGTGACAAGTGACAAGACCCTTTTCTTAAAATCGACAATGGACATTGACATTTCTTAAAATCGACAAGTGACACAGCAATTTCCGACCCCTCCTGAGGGGGGGGGGGTGGGCATAGAAATTTCTGACCCCTCTTGAGGGGGGTGGACGTAAACAATTAGGCCCCTTTTTTAGCAAAAAAGCCGATGCGTTACTATAGTTCAAAGGGGGGGGGGCGAAAAATTGTCAGTGCCTTCAGCGGGGGGGGGGGGGGGGGGGGGGGGGGTCACAAACCATTCCAAGCTTTCTCGAGAGGGGGGGGGGGGGGGGTCAAAAGTGTTCGCGCCTCTGTGTGAAGTCACAACCACCCTGGACTTTTTTGAAGGCCAAAAGCTTCACCCCCTTTGATTTGTACAAATCCAATGAGAAAATATTATAACATTAATAGGGGTGGCACGGGGGGGGGGGGTCTCATGTAAATCATCTATATTGTCCCCCTGAGAACGGGTTAGGATGGCTTCTTGGACTTTTCTTCAAAACCCTCCAAGCCCCCATCATCAGTAGAGAGTGCGGGAGGGGGGGGGGGGTTCAAAGTGAAATGAGTATGTACGCATGGGGGGGGGGGGGGGGGGGGGAGTCCAAATGCGTACATGGTGCAACAGGGGGGGGTGGGGGGGTCTATTTTGGGCAAAAATGTGCGTATGTAATTAATGGATGGCCCCCAAGGAAGCTAAGATGTCGCATTTAACATCCCTCAAAATAAAAGCCTAATTATTTTACTGCAAACGCCGTGTCTGGTTATCTGTTTTTGTGATACTATCAAAATATACCAATATGTCTCATTTATTATTCCTTTGTAAATAAAAAGATAAAAAGCCTATACTGAAAATGCCATGGCTGGTTATCTCTTGGTGTGATCTCAAAATAGTTATGATATTGTAAATAAAGTACCTTGTATAGCGAGTTACTCGCCGGGTGTCGACAAGGGGTTAGCTGCACACAGACGCCATTTCTAAGTTACCCATCCCAATGTACTCTATGACCCCACAGGAGACGCTAGTACACTGACCGCTACATTTACAGACAGAGCTATCTCTCACCAACCCCCCCCCCCCCCCCCCCCACCAACCCACCTTACCCCTACACTGGAGGCGCTGTAGCATTAAATTAGTTCCGATGTAGCTTTCTTTATATAAATGCAATTTTAACATCAGGATTGGTTTAAATGTGTGTACTGGACCTAGAATATATAATTATTTCATTATTTATCTATATTCTTATGACATCTCTAGTTCACCACGGACATAGGTTTAAGCCATGGAAATTAGTTCCAGTATAGGTTATTCATTTAAAGGGCAGTGTTATCATAATTTTACCATCAGATTTGGTTTACATGTGTGTACTGGACCTAGGATATATAACTATACAGTATCATCAAATATTCACATTTTTATGACACCACTAGCTCACCATGGACATAGACTTGAAAACCATGGGCATTAATTCCAGTACAGGGTTCATCTTTCAAAACGTAGTGTTAATACAATTTTGAATCAGAATTGGTTTAC